>CM061142.1:131600882-132030319 GCA_030789695.1 Scilla litardierei
ACAAGCCAGTGTCCATTGATCCGGTCATGTCGTTGGGCATACCCCACGCATTGGTTCCCAGTTGTAGCTCCCATGTGCTTTTGGCCCCGGTTGCCTCACTCCTTACCTCTGAAGGTGGTAGGCCTGTGGAGAGTTCAGGGGATGGGTTGAGACACCGGTGTTCACCCATTGTCCTGTACTGAATATGGAACTTCCTGTAGCTAATAATATTAGGGATCTGAGCCCAAGTATAACAGAATCAGTTTCCCAGTGTCCAAGTGCTACAGATGCAAGTTCTGGCTCGGAGGAGATAGTAGAATTTCCAAATGTTGAAGACAATGTTGATGTGGCACCTAACCCTGTTCAGCCGGCTGATGGAGCCATTCATGATGAGCATCCGAGGCCTTGTGACCCTGACATTGTTGAGGATCTCTTAACAATGCCAAATCCTTTATGGGAACGCGAGCACCTTGAGCTGAAAAGGCTATTCTACAGCGGCAAAGGGGAAGCAATCTCAGCAGAAGTCTGATATTTTACCTTCGACCAGGCGGAGTTCACGTCTTGCTGGGGGCAGTATAGCCCCAACTACCACTGTTTAGATGTCAGTGTTCTTCTGGAACACTAGGGGGCTCAACTCCTCCATTAGGAGGATTGATCTCAGTCAGAGGATCCAGAAGCTCCGCCCATCTGTCGTTTGTTTGTTAGAAACCAAAGTAGAGATGCAGCATTCCTCAAGAATCGCCAAGTGCTTTCCAAGCTCTTGGGATAGTTTTGACAACCGTCTCCATCACTCGGGTGGTCGTATAGTCATCCTATTTGACCTGACCTCTTGGAGCACTTCCATTCTTTCATCGTCTTCCCATCACATCACCGTCATTTTCTCTAATAGGGCAGTGCTCAATGTCTCTATCTCTTTCATGTACGCCTTCAACCTCCCTTCTTCTCGTATTGATTTGTGGGACAGCCTGGTTTGGGATGCATCCTCTCTTAATTCCTCGCCTTGGCTCGTTGGTGGTGATTTTAATTGTGTGCGTCATTCTTGCGAGAAGCTGGGAGGTAGGCCAATTGATGCTAATGCTACTGACGCTTTTAATTCTTGCCTTGATCGTTGCTCTCTACTGGAGATGAAGAGTGTGGGCCAGCGTTTGAGCTAGAATAATAAGCGCCTGGGCCTTAGACGCATCGCTGCCACACTTGATAGAGCCCTTTGCAATGCTGAATGGATCAATCTTCTCCGAATTCTTATACTACATACCTCAATGCTGGGACCAGTGATCACTGTCACATGCAAGTTCTGCTCCTTTCTAAGGTAACCTCCTACCCTAAGCCGTTTAAATTTTATAATGCA
The DNA here is from genome assembly GCA_030789695.1 of Scilla litardierei. NCBI lineage: Eukaryota > Viridiplantae > Streptophyta > Magnoliopsida > Asparagales > Asparagaceae > Scilla > Scilla litardierei. Next base: position 131,602,210 of record CM061142.1, read on the forward strand.
TGTCGCATGCGGAGTTCAGGGATCTCCTTCTTTCTGTCTGGAATCGATACATTCCAGATTCCTCCCCAATGTATAGATTCGTTCACAAGCTTAAAGCTCTCAAGATTGTGCTTAAACCTTGGGCCGCAAAAATCCGGACTCAAAGTGCAGGTTGCCATGATGTTCTAGATTAGATACATGCCTCCAGATTTATTATATAATTTCCAGCTTCAGAAACAAGAGCAGGAAGCTATTTTCAGATTATCCCAGTGCCTGGATATGGAGGAATCTGACATGAGACAGAAAAGTCGTCAGAACTGGCTTAAATTGGGGGACATGAATACAAATTTTTTCTACACTGCTATGAAGTCTAGACGATGATATAATAATCTGAATCATCTTATTACTGGTGATGGAGCACCTAATGCCAGCACTGAGCTGCTAAGAGTGGAGGCCCCTCTCTTTTATAAGAATTTATATCAGCAAGATGGCTATTTGAATATCTTTCCAAAACTCACGCCTAAGCGTATTCTCACCCCCTTGGATACTGCTTGGATGGATAGAAATATTAATGCTGAAGAAATTAAAGCCGCTGTTTTCAAATTGGGGAGGATAAAGCTCCAGGGCCGGATGGTTATAACGCATATTTTTATCAGAAAAATTGGGATATCATTGGGATAGATGTTATATCAGCAGTCTCTTCTTCTTTTAGATCTGGTGCCATGTTGCAACAAATTAACCATACCTTCTTAACCCTTATTCCCAAGAATACAAACGCCTCCAATCTTGGTGATTATAGGTGTCACGCCCCGCTTCCCAAAAATACGGAGGCGAAGCGTGACTATGTCCCGTTTGGGCCGGAGCTGTGAAGCCCGGGCCCAATAAGCGTCTGTAGGGGTACCATTTAAGTTTTTTTCAAGTTCTTGCGTTTATAAAGTTCGAAACAACATGAAGTACAGAAAGAAAGTTGCATTCATTAACAATAAGAGTTAATATCCAGCGAGTACAAAATTCTAAAAAGAGGGAAGCCTAAGCATGGCAACAACTACCGAAAGAGAGAAGCTAAAAGTAGTAACCTCAGAAAGGTGGCGACTGAAAAGTCCTCAAGGTCTGGCCCTCGTCAGGCACGTACTCTGGGTCGGTGTCCTCGGGCTCCACGTACTCCGGTAAGTCTACCTCGTCCACGAACTCTGGCTTGACACTGACGTACAACACCAAAAGAAGGGAACTGTACGTCAGGTAAAGTCTACAAAAGAGGTCAGACTCTACTGCAAGTGTACCGAGCTATTAAACATCATTTTACTAGTTGATTAGTATGCTGGGGTTATAACAGTGTAACAGGAAGAAGTAACGCAGCAGGAAAGTAAAGCGTAGCAAGCAGTAGTCGTAGCATGTGCTACAGACTACGGGACTAACCTAAAGGGGTCATGACAAGACGTGACAAGACAGCAAGACAGGACATGACACGACAAGACAAGACAGTGTGACTCGAAGGGTTCACGCCTTATGGTTCAAGGGGGATCAGACCCTCTCCCCGTGCGCACGCTCAACCCTACCCCAACCCAAGTGCTCAAGACAAGACAAGTCCGTACAAGGGATCACTTGGGGAGTGCCCTATTGCCCGCAGGCTGTGTATCCGTACAAGGGATCACTCAGAGAGTGCCCTATTGCCTGCAGGCTGTGTATCCGTACAAGGGATCACTCAGAGAGTGCCCTATTGCCCGCAGGCTGTGTATCCGTACAAGGGATCACTCAGAGAGTGCCCTATTGCCCGCAGGCTGTGTATCCGTACAAGGGATCACTCAGAGAGTGCCCTATTGCCTGCAGGCTGTGCAAAATAAGACACGACGTGACATGACAGGGATAGTTCTTCTAGGGTGTCCACACGCACGCACACACAAAATAACCCTACGGTGTCAAAAGTTGTTGTTGTTACGCTTAGACTTCGTCGTCAAGTCTAAGTCGTTAGGGCGTCCCAGACGCTATCATTTCACGTCTGGTTTTATTTGTTCGCAGTCTAATAGTTCTAGCAGTTTAAGACCAAGGCACGGCCAAAAGCGCAAGTGAGTACACTTGCCTGCGGTGGCGAGTGTGTCGTCCATCCGGGGCGTCTCGTCCAGGCGTCACGTCCGCGGTAGTCCGTCTGAAACAGTGTCACGGCGACGGTGTCAGGTCGCATTTTTTCATCAATCCTATTAGGGTTCATTTCTAGGTTAAATGTGGCTACCCTAACAATCACGTGTCAAAATGTCCGTTCAGCCTATCCGACGATTCTATCATATGTGCACAGTCAAAAAGTCCGATCGTCGATCTTCGATTCCACATCAATTTAAAGGAGCAGAAAGTAAATTTAGTTACTTTAGTTGATGATTTTTAGTTAGGTTTTGATGACTTAAAGTTTGGGTTGCTACGAGTAAGAGGGCTAACATGGTGCGAGGAACGCGCACGAATCTGGCGTCGGGTCTGGAAACGGTGGCGGTGCTCGTGTCCCCGACTGCGGGTAGCGCAGTAAAGGTCGTCTCGGGATCACCTCAGAATCGTATCGGCTGCGGGTAGCACAGCTGAAACAGGTACGGACAGTGAGGGGAAGACGAGGACGGCGAGTAGGAGGCGTCGGGATCTCTGTATCAACAAATTCAAAGTATCAAGCTAAAGGATACAATAACACTTACTCCCTTATGTATTGTCTATTTCTCATTTTACCAACATAGCCTACATTAATATACAAGTTTCCATTCGTTATAAATATAACTCAGAAAACTACCACCTGACTGACGTATAAACGTGTAGATTAAACTAATTAAAATTTTATTAACTGATAGAGGTGACACACTGAGTATATCATAATATAAAATATAATGAGTCCACCAACCCTACAGCTCACATAATGCTCTATAATCATACCAATTAGAGGAAACTTACAGCCTATAGGTTAGCAATAGCGTAGGGTATATAGGCTAACAATAGCGTAGGGTACTGGGTTGAGTGGAAACGACTTTATCCTTTATCATGCTACTCTTTAGCTTCTGACCTACAAAATGTACTAGGGAAAAGTTACTAAAGAGAACAGACTCAATTAAATACTAGTATATATACATTTGCGAAGGTAATAAGAGTCACGTGCACTCACTTGTTTCCATTTCCCCCTCGTCACTGATTCTTGCAGGTGGGGGCGAGGTCGAAAGGAGGAATGCGTCGAGGCTTGAAGGTGGCGACCTAGGAGCGTGCGGCTTGTGGCGAAGGTGGTGGGAGGTTGGAGCGGTGGGTTGGCGTGGTGCGATTTGCTGGGTTACGGCTGCTAGGGGCGCAATCTTGGCCACAGGGTGATGCCGGGATCTGGCGTCGGGCTGATGAGGGTGGAAGATGGCCGGGACTGAGGTTCTCAACGGCGAGTGGAGGACAGGGGGACGGTAGTATGGAGGTGCGTGGCCAGCGGGGAGTCGTTGGTGAAGGTGGAGCATGGTGGAAGGCGTGGCTGGGCTTTCCTCTGTTTTCCCGAGAACCAGGGGATTGAAGGGGGTTATTGCGAAGCGGAGGGAGAGGACGCCGGCGCCAGGAGGCTGAAGAGGGTCGGGGACAGTCGGAGCGGCGCTGGCGGGTCTGAGGTGGACGTCGGGTTGGGGGTCGACGCCGGTGGCGACGAACAGAGAGGATGTAGGATCCCGACACGCGGAGATGGAGGATCGAGGAGACCTCTATTTGGAAGAAGAACTAAATGGAAGGGAGAAGAGGAAAAGATTTGCCTTATGCAAACTTATGGAATGAAGGATTAGCCTAAAATGCCTTACCCTTGGGTCCTATTTATAGGCTTTAGGGGTAGTTATTGTAGGAAATAACTACATATAAGATTATTAGCTTATATTAACACCCCTGGCTTATCCTCTTCTTCATGCACTTATCAAGTGCCTTTATGCACTTATAATGTCCCTTTTTCCACTTATCGAGCGGTCCTTTTCACACATGAAAAGGTTCCCTTCGCACATGCTTTCATGCACGCGACATCTGAGGTCTGTAGACCCTCATACATCCCCTCATGGATGTATACATGTCGTCCATAGCCAACATCTCCCACTCACACTTGAGGGGATTGTAAAGAAATAGTTCTTCTGTTTATCATACTGAGAAATAGACCGTGTGATGGTCATACGCATAGAGTCTGCTGTTGTGCACTTGTTAGAGATACACAACACTCCTTGAGGAGCAAAGTTGAGTAGATCAACGCATGCTTTACCCTAGATTATTTCCTCACATTTCTTATACTTTATATTCAACAATTGAATCCCATTTGGATTACAATTGGCTGGCCAGCTTTGAGTCTCTAAAGTCCAAATGTGAATATGAAATTAATCTTCCTCTTCTTCCGATCCTTTCGATCTTGACTTGACTCATTTTCTAACATGCCCCGCCGGACCGAATTGATCATAGTCCATAAGCAACATGCTAAGATAGCGATCATCCAGTCAAATCTAAAGGAACCAATTAGAGTCCATAAGGGTACGAAATTCAAGACCCATGTGGTCTTTGGGTCTCACATAATAGTAAACACAATTACTATTCTAACCCAATGGTCAAATGCATATGTAGTATGAATACGTATTACAACATCACTCCTTTCCCAGAGAGCATATGTCTTGATGTTGTAAGGATGATGGTCAGACACCACAATGTCTGACTTTGAGTCCCTTTTACTACTCATTGATTTCCTGGACCCACATCCTGCATAAGACAGCTAAGATTTAAAAAATCTTCTTAGATCTTTTGTAAGCATCCATATGATGCAGATCTTTCATACGACCATTTTTGTTTAAGTCATGACTCTAAATCATCCATCTGACGATTTTGACTTTAAACAGGTCTCATCTTTATCTTATCCGTCTGATAGAATAAAGGCGGTTGCTCATGTGAGAGAGCCAACCTTAATCTGTCCGTCATACTAGAAAATATAGCTGAGATTAAAAGAAATGTACACAAACATTTTCAAGAAACTCATATGCAATGTCGAAAAGAACTTATTCTTTTATTAAATTTGATCTTTCATAGACATGGGAATATACATTGATACAACTCAGCTCTTACGCAATCCTTGAGATGATAAGTGTTTGTAAAACACATCTTTGGGGATCGCCTTCGTAAGCGGATCCGCTATCATCTCATGCGTAGATATGTACCTTATGTCTACCTTCTTGTTCTTATCATAGTCTTTTGCAAATTTGTAGCGGATATCAATGTGTTTGGTCTTACAATGGAATTTTGGATCTTTGACATAGGCTATAGATGCTTGACTGTCACTGTATATTGGTACAGCATCTGAGTCACTTGCATCAATTAGCTTGTCTAAGAACCTCCTAAGCCAAACAGCTTCTTGAACTGCCATGCTAAATGCCACAAACTCGGCTTCCATTGTTGAAAGTGCGATGCAGGATTGCTTCTTGCTACTCCAGGATATTGCACCAGATCCGAGTAGAAAAACATATCCTGAGGTCGATCGTCGCTCATCGAGATCACCCGCCCAATCAGCATCAGTGTAGCCTTCAAGCCTCAAGGCATCTCCTTGATAGCATAAAGCATAGTCCGTAGTCCCTTTAAGATACCGCATTATCCTCTTAACCGCTTTCCAGTGTGCTTGCCCTGGATTGGATTGGTAACGACTTACCATTCCAACGGCAAAACAGATGTCCGGTCTTGTACACATCATAGCGTACATAAGACTACCAACTGCACTGGAATATGGAACTTTTTCCATAATTTCCTTTTCTTTTTGGTTCTTTGGTCACATTTTCAGATATAAATTATCGCATTTGCTTATAGGAGTATCAATGGACTTACAGTCCTGCATATTAAAACGTTCTAGAACCTTCTTTATATAAGTCTCTTGTGAAAGAGAAAGAAGTTTCTTCGAACGATTCCTTGAAATCTTAACTCCAAGGATATATGCGGCTTCTCCCATGTCTTTCATCTCAAATACTGATGAAAGCCAAGCCTTGATATCCATCACAAAGCCCTTGTCATTTCCGGCTATTAAAATGTCATCTACATATAGAGACATAATAACATACTTGTTTTTGATCCTCTTGATATATACATAGTTATCTTCATCAAGCATGGTAAAACCATTTGATAAGACAACTTCTTGAAATCGTATATACCATTGCTTCGAGGATTATTTAAGACCATATATGGACTTACGAAGTTTACAAACCTTATGTTCGTTTCCTTCTTTTACAAACCCTGTTGGTTGTTCCATATAGATCTCCTCGTCCAATTCTCCATTGAGAAAGGCAGTCTTTACATCCATTTGATGTAATTCGAGGTTTAAGCAAGCTACCAAAGCCAGAATCAAGCGAATCGAGGTAAAACGAACAACAGGTGAGAAGGTCTCTTCGTAGTCTATCCCTTCCTGTTGCGTAAAACCTTTCGCGATAAGGCGAGCTTTATATCTGTCTATAGAGCCATCAACCTTATGCTTGATCTTGAGAACCCATTTGTTCCCAATAGCTCTACGTCCTCTGGGTAAGTTAACCAAGTCCCAGACTCGGTTAATTTTCATGGATTCTAATTCCTCCTTCATCGCTTCAATCCATTTGTCTTTTGCAGGGCATGATACGGCCTATTTGAAAGTAGCAGGCTCGTCATCTTTTGTCGTAAAGTCATAAAGGTTTGTGGGAATTCATCCTCAAATCTTAGAGGAGCTAACCTTGTACGACTACTACGTCGCATTTGAGATTCTTCAAGTCCTTGTTGACTCGAAGTTGGATTAATTCTAATATTACTCCCACTTGGAATGTGATTAGAATTGCTCCCACTTGGATCATTATTCCCATATGGAATAGGATTCACATCATTCGTATCATCCATTGGTGAAGGTAGAAACGTATTTTCATCTTCACCAAGAATTCTCCCACTCGAATGAGGTAATCCTTCTTGATCATAAATCTCAAATAGAGATAAGTCCTGACTTATCTCGCCCTGTCTTGGAAACTCATTTTCCAAGAAAGTAACATCTCTCGACTCAAATTCAATTAGTCCTACATTGTCTTCCTGATCAATGAAAACATAACCTTTGGAGTTTTCTGCGTATCGTATAAAGATACATTTCCTCCCCCTTGGCCCAAGTTTTCCATACTTATGGGAGGAAATATGTGCATAGGATGCACACCCCCAAGGTTTTAAAATGCTTAAGTCAGGAGACCTTTGGTTCCACAACTCATAAAGAGTGGAGCTAACTGATTTCGAGGGTACGCGGTTCAAGATGAAAGCAACCGTCAATAATGCATCACCCCAAAAGGTGATTGGCAAGTTAGCTTGCGCCATCATTGAACGGACCATTTCCATTAAAGTCCTATTCCTCCTTTCAGCAACACCATTTTGTTGTGGAGTATAAGGCATAGTTACTTGATGGCCTATGCCCTTTTCATCACAAAGTTCCTTAAAACTTGCTGATTGATATTCACCGCCTCTATCGGTTCGCAAGACCTTAATCTTGCGATCTAATTGATTTTCCACTAAACTCATATAGTTTTTAAACCAGGTTAATGCTTCACTTTTGTGGGATATCAAATAGATATGTCCGAATCGGGTGAAGTCATCAATAAAAGTGATGAAGTAGGACTTCCCGCGTCTTGTCTTGACATTCAACGGACCACATATGTCCGAATGGATAAGCTTCAATGGAACCTCGGCCCTTGTGCCGGTTCCAAATGGCTTGCGACAAGATTTCCCTACAAGACAATGTTCGCAAGTCGACATTTCGACTTTTGAAGCATTGGATAGAAGGCCACGTTTGGCAAGTCTATCCATACGTGTTGGTCCAATGTGACCAAGCCTTGCGTGCCAACAAATTACATCAGATTCACAAACCGAGGAATTTGTAACAAGGAAATTTTCATTAAAATTAGAGGAATCGTACATAGTATTTAATACAATGAATCCCTTAAAAACATACCCAGAACCAATTAAAGAATTATTACAAGATAGGTCCACATTACAATTATAAAAGAACTAACTATAACCAAGACCTATTAATACAACCACAGATATAATATTCCTTCGAATATCTGGAGCGAAGATGACATCATGAAGTAAGATAGTGCGTCCGTTGTCCAAGACGAGCTTGCACGTCCCAACACCTTTCACTTCAACACGTGTGTTGTTTCCTACATATATCCACTTCATTCCTTGGGGTATCCGGTGATACTCCACGAAGGACCGTCTGTCCCTTGCAATGTGGTCGGTGGCACCTGAATCAATTATCCAAAATGGATTAGATTCTACAAGAAATATTGAACTAGAAACACATATGTAACTAGTATTATTACAAGTTACCTTGTCACCTCCATCCGTACAAGAACTGGCAAAGTGACCTAACTTGTTGCACTTGAAGCATTTGATCTTCTTTAAGTCCTTCTTCTTGTGCCATTTCGTGTTCCCACCCTTATGTTTGGGTTTCTTGGTAGACGCTGGTTGCCTTTTATGTTCATGATCATACTTCGAGCGATTTTTACGTTTCTTTCCCCCGTGCAAGGAACTAGCAACCATGTGCACTTCTGCACTTGGTTTGGCGGCCGCAAGCCGCTCTTCCTCTAACTCGAGGTGCTTAGAAACATAGCTGAAATTCTTGATTCTCTCATTATGAGTGAGATGCATCTTTATTTGTTCCCATTCGATTGGTAGGGAACATATGACCGCTTGGATTTATTGCTCATCAGTGAGCACATGACCTGCATCCTTTAACTCTGAAATAAGATTCGCCATGTGTCGCAGATGCATTCCCATGGAATGATTTGGACGCTTTTTGTACGAATCGAATTTTATAGTTAAAGAGCGAAGTTTGGTCACCGAGGTGCCACCAAACTTCTCCTCCAGCTTGGACCATATGTCCATAGCTAGGTCATGTTCTCGAAAGATTCGCATTATGTCGTCGGCCATACTTGATAACAAAGTAATGCGAGCAATCTTGTTCTTCTGAGACCAAGCATCAAAGGCTTCCTTGTCTCTTCTGTGTTGGGCCGTAGTGCCTAACTCAGTTTCAATCATTATGTTCGTTAGAGTTTAGAGCACTTCTTGCTCCTCTAAAACATACTGTATCTTTATGGACCATAGTTTGTACTTATCGCCGTTGAGTTTTTCACCTTTGTTCAACTCAACGACGATGTTCTTAGCGACAGAAGACATTTTAGCTTTAAAATGCTGCAAAAGACATAAAAAACAAGTTCGAACAAAAACATTGCATAAATTTCACATTTGATAAGTTACTTTCGAAAAATATTGAAGATGTTGCTCTAGAATCGGAAAGGTCATTTACAATTCCAATCACCATCTAGAACAACTTTCAATATTTCCCCATCACTTATCAAATAATAGTACTCTTATAGTACTTGCAGCGGAAAAGCGTTTTTTGAAAAAAGTATTTTTCAAAGAAAATATTTCGCAAACGTATTTTGCAGCGTATTTTGCAAACGTATTTTGCAGCGGGAGGTTGTGGCATGCCCCGGCCATTGCCGGGGTCGAGCCGTGGCCGTGCCAAGGCCGGATTCCCCCAAGTAGGGGTTTTGCCATATGCAACTGCCGTTGGTTCCGTATGGGCTGGCCATGCAGACCGCCCCCATCACCCTGGTCGAGGCCGGGGCTCGGCGGTCCTGGCTTGGCTAGGGCCGGGCCTCCTCGGCGTGGTCATGGCCCCTCGGCTAGGGCCTCTACCCTGGCCGAGGCCAGCCAGGGTCGGCCAGGGGTCCTGGCCCCTCGGCCAGAGCCTCTGGCCGAGGCCGGCCAGGGCCGGCCAGGGGGCCCTGGCCCCTCGGCCAGGGCCTCTGCCCTGGCCGGGGCCGGCCAGGGCCTCTGCCCTGGCCGGGGCCGGCCAGGGCCCTGGCCGAGGCCAGGGCCGGCCAGGGGTCTTGGCCCCTCGGCCAGGGCCTCTGCCCTGGCCGGCCAGTGGCCCTGGCCCCTCGGCCAGGCGGCCAGGGCCGGCTAGGGGGCCCTGGCCCCTCGGCCAGGGCCTCTGCCCTGGCCGAGGCCAGCCGGTTGGCTGGCCTCCTTGGAGTCCGGCCGGGCCGGCCGGCCGGCCTCCTTGGAGTCCGGCTGCGCACCCCCCCTATGGGGGGTGGTCTTGGTTGTCATTGGCCGAAGCCAACCCCCTCCCCAATGCGGAGGGGGGTTGGGTGCATTGCACCATGGAGATACGTGTTCATCTTCTCCGATGAGAAGTTTTAAAACCACCTTCTTCTCCGATGAGACATACGTTCATCAAGAAAGTGGTTATGCTGCAATGGCCTTGTGCCAAAAAAATTAACACACTTTCAAGTTCGCAAACTTCACGTTCTACATGAAGAGAGTTCACATTTCCTATTGAATGGAGACTCAGCATCCATGAGGAGTGCGAGTTTGGCGAGATGAACGGTCAGTTCTTCCCGTCACGGAGAGTTCTTGCCATATCCGTAATGGCAAAAGACCCTAACGTGAAAAGAACAACTTTTGACGTTCTCTCCGTCACGATGTGCTCCTACCATATCCATAATGGAAGGAAACTCATTCGTGAAAGAGACAACGTGTCATTCATCGGTGAGACCGGGGCGAACCCGTGTAGCTCCAATACCAATGTAGGATCCCGACGCGCGGAGATGGAGGATCGAGGAGACTTACGTTAGCGTACGCTGCGATGTAGTATCTGAAATTTGCCCTCGGATTCGCCACAACGGTCGATACTTCGTCACAGAGGATCGAAACAGCGTTTCCACCGTCTAAATCTCTATTTGGAAGAAGAACTAAATGGAAGGGAGAAGAGGAAAAGATTTGCCTTATGCAAACTTATGGCATGAAGGATTAGCCTAAAATGCCTTACCCTTGGGTCCTATTTATAGGCTTTAGGGGTAGTTATTGTAGGAAATAACTACATATAAGCTTATTAGCTTATATTAACACCCTTGCTTATCCTCTTCTTCATGCACTTATCAAGTGCCTTTATGCACTTATAATGTGCCTTTTTCCACTTATCGAGCGGTCCTTTTCACACATGAAAAGGTTCCCTTTGCACATGCTTTCATGCACGTGACATCTGAGGTCCGTAGACCCTCATACATCCCCTCATGGGTGTATACATATCGTCCATATCTAACAGAGGAGATCTTGCTGGAGATTATGTAGTCGACGAGGGTGCTATGGGGAGGAGAGAACTGCGGCGTTCGGGTCTGGGATTTTGCGGAGAGTCACGAGAGGGAGGCGGCGGCGACGTGAGGCGCAGCGAGGTGGTCTCCGGAGAGGGAGACAGCGGGGGATTGCAGGATGGGGTGGCTCTGGGCGTTGCTGGTTGGATGACAACATGAGGAGGCGTGCGTTGGCTTGAACGACGGTGGCGGTTCTGGGTACGTCACCAGAGAAGGTGACGCCGCGTGGTGGCCTCGGCGTAGGGGTTCGTCGGGGAGAATGGGGTTTTCACTTGGGTCGACTTGGCCCGGAGGTGTGCTCTGGAAGAGAGAAAGGAAGGAGGAGAAGTCGAGCGTAAGGGGAGGCTAGGTTCTAATAGGGTTTGCAAAGAAATATAGAGAGGAATGATTATTACGGCTGGTAGCTATTTGTAGCCCTAGGTATGGATAGATTGAATATATATATATATATGGGAAGTGAGAGAGCTAGGGTAGGGTTTTAAAAAGAATGATTAATAATTTATAAGTCTGTCATTTTTAAAAGTAACATACACAGAGTCCTTAAAACTAAAATATATATATGAACATTTTATAAGTTTGTAATGAGATAAGTAGATTGGGCCGTCGACGTCCGAAAATTACAAAGAAAATACTGGGGTGTTCGCACCTCTGAGAGGATCGTGAATACATGGTTCGATCTCGCGTCTGAGCTATGGGATACAATAACAAAAATCAGATGCACAAAACGCACACGAAACACAGCTACGCGCTAAAATACGTACGGTCGGAAAGCGGCCGTTACAATAGGCCCATAGCATGTTGTAGTGTTATTTATAAAGTGATTAGCAAAATTCTTTGTATCAGATTAAATAAGGTTATTAGTGGCCTGATTTCCTTCAATCAATCGGCTTTTCTGAAGGGTAGGCTTCTTGCCGATTGCACCCTAATTGCACACGAACAAATTCGTGATTTCAGCAATCCTATGAGCACCAGAGCATGCATTAAATTGGATCTTTGCAAGGCCTTTGACTGTGTGAACATGGAGTTTGTTTTATTCATGCTCCATCAGATGGGTTTTGGCAGAAATTTTATGACATGGATTCATGCTTGTATCTCCTCTCCCACTTTTTCTGTCCTGGTCGATGGTTCCCCTGCTGGTTATTTCCCCTCCAATAGAGGTTTGAGGCAAGGAGGTCCCCTTTCTCCTTATCTATTTTTTATAGTAATGGAGGCTTTTTTCCCTATTAATGTCCAGAGCTGAGGCTATGCTATCTATTCATCCCCTTCGTAGGTCTGGGGCACCTATATCTCACCTATTGTTTGTTGACGACCTCTTGGTTTTCTGCTGAGGGAATGCACACTCTCTAAAAGGTATTCAAGAGCTCCTTTATTCTTTCAGATTGTTCACAGGGTTGCAAGTGAATTGGGACAAAAGTTCTGCTATCTTTAGTAAGAGTGCACGTAACCCCATCTATCTGGCTGGTATTCTTGGGGTTAAGCTTGTCTCCTCGCTGACAAAATATCTGGGTCTCCCTTTATCTGCAAATTACCCAAAAGCTTCTATGTTCTCTAGGTTGGTGGATAAATGTAAGAATAGATTGCAAGGATGGCCATCTTCCCTTCTTTCCATTTCTGGAAGGATTGAGCTTGTTCGAAATGTTATCTATTGGATTGTGGCGTTCTGGCTGTATGTTTATCGCATCCCTCCTTCCATTATTCGAGCTATCAATTCTGCATACCGGAAATTTATTTGAGGTAATATCCATTTTTGGGCCTGGAAGGACTTGTGCAATCCTAAGGAAGAAGGTGGGGTGGGCCTAAGACTGCTATTTGATTTAAATGAGGCTTCATGCATTAGGTTAACTTGGAAATATTTAACGTCTGATAGTCTTTGGGCCAATTATATGAGATCTACTTATAAGCCCCTAGATGGGTTTTTTTGCACCAAGGCTGTCACGCCCCGCTTCCCTAAAATGGAGGCGAGACGTGAAAAGGTCCGCACGAGAGTGGAGCTGTGAAGCCCTAAACCCGATAAGCGTCAATAAAACATAAGCAGGTCACTGTAACCACAAACGGAACAACAATAATAACACAAGGAGAGACAGAAATAAAATCTCATATCTCATAATGTGTCCAACATGAAAATTAAGTTCAACATCTAGAAAAGCCACCAGGCTAAAAGAAAGAGTCTAAAGGCCCAGAACAAGGCCAACAAAAGGGACGACAAAACAAAGTATAGGTGCCACGCACCGACAACTAAACAGCAGTCTAACAAAAGAGAAAGCTCAACGAAGACACTCAGACTGGTCCCCAGTGTCCACGTACTCCTCGCCAAACACAAGCTCAGGCTCGGCGTCAGCAAACACCTCGTCCTCAACAATGTACTCAGGCTCAGGGTCTAACATGTGTCACCCAAAAGAGTAAAGGGGCACATGTCAGCAAGTCTAAAAGACTTGGGCAAGGAAACTGAAAGTAAGGCAAACTAACACCCTAACAGTTATAGTATGCATGGCATGACAGTTATAACATGAGTGCACAAGCAAGACATGGTGAAACAATAAGTACAAGAGAACAATTATCGGGACAAGTCAAGAGTAGCCAAGCTACTAACAATCTCAATCATTTCACTAGTTACGTTTCACGTTGTTTGTAGATGTTTACGCCTAACAGCTGAAATGTGGACATTCACACTGATTGGCCGCTTAACACTACCCCAGAACCCAGAGTTTACGCCTTACAACTGTAGTTGCTGATCGGGCAGACTCCCAGTTGAATGACCGCTTAACTCTTATCCCATCCCACACGTAAACAAGCCAGGGTCCCTGTACATGAGCCCAGTAAATGAGCCAGGGTTGCCCCGCACGGGAGCTTGTTTTCCTAGTTCACGATTCAACATCGAGCGTTGGGGTTAGCAACTCAATATGCTCGCTTCTGGTCACGAGCCAGGAAGTACAGGTATTGTAGCATGTGCTACGCAATCACGTGAACATATAAAGAATGCAATGACATGACAATAGATTCGCGTACCGGTAATTGAAATTAAACATGGCATGGTAGTTGTGCAACATGATGAATGTCGGATCTATCTTTGTTGTCAAGCTAGTCCTAAATTTGCGCCTAGGCGAGTATCATTTCGTCGCCTAGTCTCTTTTACGCCTACAACAAGCAAATGGCCTAAGACATGGCCCAAAACCCTAAGTGGCAAGTTTCACTTGCCTAGCACCGAGGATGACGATCAAAGAGGCCGTCACACGGACGCTAATCTACGGGGAAGTCGCTGTTATGGAGAAACATTCATCAAAACAACATTCATTTCATTAGGGTTTCACAAAAACACAACGGTTATGGAAACATTAAGAGATCGATTTATTACCGTATTCGGAAGCGGAAGAATGATGCCGAGCAAGCACAGCAACAGAAGAAACGCTCGGGGGAACCTAGGGTTCAGATCTGGAAAGGATGGGGAAAATCTGGTGAAATGGGTATTGATGTGGATTTTGGGGGTTTGATGAAGGTTTGGGGAAGATGAGAGGTGGAATGTGTTAAGTGAGGGTTTGGATGATGGATTTTGGGCTTGGGATGAAGGAATAAGGGTTTGAGGAAGTAGGGGGCTCAATGGGGGAGAAATTAGGTTTAGAGTTGAAGAAGAAGAAGAAGAAAACGTTTGGAGGGGTATTTATAGAGTTTGGTGGCGGCTAGGGCAAAACTAGGGTTTCCTGTACTGTTTAGTCGGTTAAGGAACAACTGTTGACCGACTAGTTTGAGAACTAGTCGGTCGGTTGACCAACACAGACCGACTAAGAGTAAACAGTAGCTCCAGATGAAAACCTGAACTAAGAGTTAGTCGGTCAAAGAACAACTACTGACCGACTAGTTTGACATCTAGTCGGTCGATGACCGTTCTTAGACCGACTAAAAGTGTACAGTAACTGGTACCAAAAATAGGGAATGAGTTAGTCGGTTAAAGAAGCATTGCTGACCGACTAGTTTGCAACCTAGTCGGTCAACCAACGTTCTTAGACCGACTAACGATAAACAGTAACTCCTGAACATTTTAACAAAGCCCACTAGTCGGTTCAAGAAGGTTTTCCGACCTACTGGATCGTCATCTAGTCGGTCGGTGCCCCTTCTTACACCGGCTAACGTGCACCAAAAGTTCTGAAATGGAGCGCGAAGCTCCGGGATCGATTCCTAAGACTCCTAGTCTTGATCTAACAGTAAGATATGACCGATATGAAGCCCGTCACGAACGACTTACTCCGAAATCGACGATTCTAAGGAAGAAGCTAGAAAATCACGACGAAACGATCGAAATGAAAGCTACGGAGACAAAAACCACACATGAGGAGAAAATCCTTCAAAACATATATATATATATATATATATATATATATATATATATATATATATATATATAATATAGATAATCCGGATACATGAAAACCAGTCGTTACATCCTCCCCAACTTAA
Source organism: Scilla litardierei (assembly GCA_030789695.1). Classification (NCBI taxonomy): domain Eukaryota; kingdom Viridiplantae; phylum Streptophyta; class Magnoliopsida; order Asparagales; family Asparagaceae; genus Scilla; species Scilla litardierei. Next base: position 131,617,794 of record CM061142.1, read on the forward strand.
GAAAAATTCCGTCCTCGGAATTTCCCAACACTCACGTGTCCGGAAACAAAAGTGGGAAACGCTCTCGCATCTCATCATCATTCTCCCAAGTAGACTCTCCAGGCGAGCCGTGTCGCCACATCACCCTCACAAGATTGACAACCTTGTTTCGAAGTGACTTCTGACGCCTGTCCAGAATCTGCACTGGCTGCTGGTCATACGTCATATCAGGGCGAACGGTAATCTCCGAGAAATCCACAGCATGAGATGGATCGCTAATGTATCGACGAATCTGCGACACATGGAAAACATTGTGAACTCCTTCCAAGGATGGCGGCAAGGCTAAGCGATAAGCTACCTCGCCAACCCTCTCCAGAATGTCAAATGGTCCAATGTATCGCGGGCTCAACTTCCCTCGCTTTCTAAAGCGAATCACACCACGATTCGAGGAAATCTTCAAGAACACATGGTCGCCCGGTTGAAACTCTAAAAGACGACGTTTAGCATCCGCCCAATGCTTAAAACGGTCCTGAGCAATCCTCAACCTCTCCCGAATGTTCCTGACAACATCCACAACCTCCACAATCATCTCAGGCCCCAACAGCTCCCGATCGCCATCGTCATCCCAACTCAATGGCGATCGACATTTCCTCCCATAAAGCGCGGTGAAAGGTGCCATGCCAATACTCGCCTGGAAGCTGTTGTTGTAGGAAAACTCCACCAGATGTAGATGATCCTCTCACGAACCCTTGAAATCCAACATGCACGCCCTCAGCATGTCCTCCAAGATCTGAATCGTCCTCTCGGACTGGCCATCCGTCTGCGGATGGTACGCCGTGCTAAAACTCAGACGCGTACCCAAACTCTTCTGCAAACTCTGCCAGAACTGAGATGTGAACCTCATGTCTCTTCCGACACGATACTCACGGGGACTCCATGAAGTCGCACGATCTCCTGCACGATTCACGTTACACCACTATTCAAACTAGGAAAAAGGAAATAGAAACGGAGAGTAAAAGAATTTACCTCCATATATCTCCTTGCTAGCGCCTCAGTGGACTGTCCTACTCGGAATGGAATAAAGTGCACGAATTTGGTCAATCGGTCTACGATCACCCAAATCGCATCATTCTGCTTCAGACTCCGAGGTAGTCAAGTCACGAAATCCATAGTGATGTGTTGCCATTTCCACTCCAGAATCGGAAGCGGTTGTAGCAACCCGGCCGTACGCTGATGCTCCACCTTCACTTGCTGGCAAACCAAACACTTGGCTACACTCCGAGCCACACTCCTCTTCATGCCATGCCACCAATAGTTCAGACGAAGATCCTGGTACATCTTGGTGCCACCAGGATGCACAGAATACGGCGAACTGTGTGCCTCCACCATCAACTCCTCTCTAATATCCCCAGCTGGCACACACAACCTGGCTCCAAACCTCAGTGAGCCATCCTCATGAATCAAAAATTCAGTCCGCAGACCAGCTTCCACCTGCTCCCGAATCTTAACCAACTTCGGATCTCCAATCTGGCCAGCCTTAATCCGATCCACGATCGTCGACTGTATATGCATACACATCAATGGAGAAACCTCCCCAGGAAGAACAACCTCAATCCCAGACTCGCAAAAATCCTGCTGTAATCTCCACTACGAGGTCAAAATCATCACCGCTGGAAGCCTACTCAGCGCATCAGGAACCCCATTCACTTTGCCATGGTGATATTGCAAATCAATCTCATAATCCGACATGAGCTCCAACCATCGACGCTGTCGCATGTTGAGCTCCTTCTGAGTAAAAATATACTTCAAGCTTTTGTGATCGGTGAAGATCTTCACTTTCTCACTCAGCAAGAAGTGCCTCCAAATCTTAAGAGCAAACACAACAGCAGCCAACTCCAAATCATGCGTCGGGTAATTCTTCTCATGAACCTTGAGCCGACGTGAAGCATACGCCACAACATGCCCGTGCTGATGCAAAACACAACCGAGACCCTTGCCAGAAGCATCGCAAAAGACCTCAAATCCACCGCTGCGATCAGGCACAACAAGAATAGGGGCAGTCGTCAATCTCTCCCTCAGGACACCAAAAGCATTCTCACAATCACCTGACCAAACAAAAGGTACATCCTTCCGAGTCAATCTGGTCATCGGCTCAGCAATACGGGAAAAGTCCTTAATGAAACGCCGATAGTAACCAGCAAGCCCAAGGAAACTCCGGATCTCAGATGCTGACTGTGGGACAGGCCACTCTCTGATGGCCCTGATCTTCTCGGGATCCATGAAAATACCATCCCCCGTCACCACAGGTCCCAGAAAAGCAACTCTATCCAGCCAAAACTCGCACTTCGAAAACTTAGCATACAACCGATGCTTCCTCAAAATCTCCAATACCGTCCTCAAGTGCGAGGCATGCTCTTCCTCTGACTTCGAATAGATCAGAATGTCGTCAATAAAGATAACGACAAACTTATCTAAAAAGTCATAGAAAATCATATTCATCAGATTCATGAAAGCTGTGGCTGCATTGGTTACACCGAAAGGCATAACCACAAACTCGTAGTGTCCATACTTCGTCCTGAACGCTGTCTTCGAAACATCATCCATCTTCACCTTCAACTGATGGTAACCACTCCTCAGATCCAACTTCGAAAACACCCTCGAACCTCCAAGCTGATCAAAAATATCATCGATGCGAGGCAACGGGTATTTATTCTTGATGGTTACCGCATTCAACTCCCGATAGTCCACGCACATGCGACGCGAACTATCCTTCTTCTTTACCAGCAAGACCGGTGCTCCCCACTGATTAGGGTTGAATATTGCGTATTTAACCCCCTAATTAGTCCTATGATGTGCCTATATAATACTTAATTGCTCTCTAATATGTGTGTATTTTGTACACCATTATTTATTAGAGAAATCACATTATTTGTGCACAAAACACGAATTATATTGAGTATTTCTGCATTTTTATATTTTTTCTAGCACCGTCTCGATCTCACGATTCCAACGACTATTTATTTGTATTTTTCTGAGATCTGTGCTAATTACTGTGTATTTTTGAATGCAGAATACCATTTATTGGAATTAAAATAAGTTTGCACGAATCTTGGCGCAAGCGGTGGCAGCATCAGAGCCGTTCCCGCTCTATCGGACGGCAGCAGAGCAGAGGAATTTAGAAATAATTAGGACCGTCGGATCAAGATCCAACGGCCCATATCTTCGCATCGACGCAGCAGCGGGGCGCATCAGCCTGGCCACGTGGCGCCATCGCAACGGCGCTTTGCTTGATCAAACGGCGGCGGGCGACTCAGCGATCGAAAGCGTTAACAGAGCGATTTGGAGGAATCTCGACCGCACGCTGTTAATCGAACGACTCCGCATCGACATAGCTGCGGGCAAAAATTCGTGCAACGTGGCAGCATCCTAGGATCGGACCGCGAAATCGAACGGTGTACAACGAAGCGGGATTCAAAACGAAGAGCAGGCGACGTGGCTTCTTGGTAACCCCTCGATTCCGATCCAACGACTGAACGTCGCCCCGGTGAAACGAAGCGGAGCGGGATTTCAAGCGGCAACGTGGCCTAATATTAGCCGCTGATTCGAGATCCTACGGCTGCGAGTGTTTCCGAGCTAAGCCCGGATGCAATTTGGAGCGGGTAGAGGAGCGGGAGATCCGTTTTGCCACGTGTCGCCCCTACATTCAATCCCGCCCAGATCGAGCGGCTGAGGTTTGAGGCGACTATTGGAGCGGGTTCGGGTGATATTGGGTGCGGGTTTTGAACCCGTTAAGCTCATTAAACCCGCAATGCCTATTATATAAGGTATTTCTAGGGTTTTGCTCCGTATTCTGGCGTATTTTGGTACTTTTGGAGCGGCTACTGTGCGTATTTCTCCAGTAGAAAATTCTAAAAATTTCCAGAGGCTGTTCTTCCTATTCTCAGAGAGTTTTGGGTTCCAAAGAGGAGATTTGGTGACAATTTCTTGAACTTATACCCCGTATTTGGTGTATTTCTTTGTATTTTGCTTCCTAAACGATGTATTTTGCTATCAAATCTGATTTTTATTGCACCATGCGTGGCTAATCTCTTTGTGCTATGGTTGTGATGTAGTTAGGAGTATGTAGTTGCAAAGTCTCATGTCTTTAGCCCTATTATCATGTCAAAATTGCTAGTTTTGTTGATTTCTACAACGTATTTGATGGGTATTTGCTTATTGTCGATATTGTTGATGTGCCCTATGGCTTGGCCCTGATAAGGCTAGCCAATTTGTGTTCTCTAATCTGAACTTATCGCTGCGATTATTGTTTAATGAGATCAACATTGCTAGTAATACGTTTAAGGCTATTTTGACTAGTTTTCATCGATTTATCTTCCGACGCCTTCACGCCTTGACCGGGTGAAGCGTCGTGTGATATTAAAAGACGTGAAATTTCAGCGACTATAAACTCCTAATGAACTCACAACCGTAGCATACTTGTCTCATTGAATACCAAACTTTCGTTATACCGTAATACTTATAGGAACCACTTTCTTTGCTAAAAATCCTTACACTATTCTTCACCTTCACAATGGTGGTTGTTTTCTTAACCGTATATTTTATTTGATTAGTTGAATTTGTGATATCTCAGGTCGACTTGTCCCGTGGATTCGATACCTGGACTCACCAGGATATTACTTGCACGATCTCCTGCGCTTGGGAGTAGTTCTCACATCATTTGAGACGAGGCAAGTTTTTGGCGCCGTTGCCGGGGACAACGGTATCTTTGATCCACATTTTCAGCTTTTCAGAGGAGTACTCGGTGAGATCCTTCCACTTTATAGCTTAGTTTTATTATTGAAAACAAAAAAAAATATCTCTTTGCTAGTTTATGTGGCTAGAACCTCCACTTCACACAGATTGATAAGAATTGAAAACATGGCTAATAATAACGAACAACCTCTTGTACACCCACAAGAACTACCATTGAGTGCTACTTATATGCCCACTAGAGTTGCTTCTGAGTCATGCATTGTTTTGCCTGAGGGTGCTCATTCTTTTTCGCTTAAAGCTGGGGTGATCCAGATCCTTCCCTCTTACCATGGTGAGGATAGGGAAAATCCTTACTTGCATATTAAAACGTTTGAAGAAGCATGCTCTACACAGTTGGATGGAAAAGTTAGTAATGATGTTGTTTATCTTAAACTTTTTCCATTCTCATTGAAAGACAAGGCAAAGAATTGGTTCAATGCATTGCCTCCTAGATCTATTACTTCTTGGCTAACCATGCAAACTGAGTTTCTAAAAAAATTCTTTTCTTTGGCCAGGACTCAAGCTTTAAAGAGGCATATCATGTCTTTTTCGCAGAAGGAAACTGAAGCATACGATCAAACTTTGGAAAGATTTAAGGAGCTTCTGTTGGCGTGCCCACATCACGGTTTTGACAAGGGACACACCATTGGATTCTTTTACGATGGATTACAGCCGAATACGAAGCAATATGTAGAGATGATGTGCAATGGAGCTTTCTTTGAGAAGACCCCGACGGAGGCTTGGGCATATTTGGAGAACATTGCAGAGAATGCAAGAAGATGGGAGCCACCTTCAGAATTTGACAGGTCCATGTCTACACATCAAACAAAAGGTGGCTTGCAGACTTTGAAGCCTGAAGATGCATTGATGGCACAAGTGGAAGCATTGGTGACGCAAAAGCTACAAAATATTGATCTCAGAGCAGCAAAGGCAGTCACATCAGAGCCATACTGCGTCATATGCGAGAAGCCAGTTCATGATACTACCGTCTGCCCACTGATCCCAGTGATTAAAGAATTGGGCAGAAATCCAGAATCAGAGGTGAATTGGGTGGCAAATCAAGGCTACAACTCCAATTGGAAGAACCCATCAAACCAAGGAGGTGCTTCATATCAGCAGAAGCAGCAGACATCCACTCCCTATTACCATCCCAACCACTCCAACTATCAAGGAAAAAGGGAGCAGAACAACGAAATTCAGAGTCTCACTGCTGCAGTTCAACAGATGGCTCAGATGCAACAACAGCTCACTGAGAATTTTTCGAGATTTATTGCATCACAAGACAAAGGTAAATTACCTGCTCAGCCTATCGCAAATCCTAATACGAATCCCTCTTCTTCTTTTTCAGGAAACAACGTCAAACCATGTCAGGCAGTGACTACATTGCGTAGCGGACGTGAAATTGAAAAACTAGAAATGCCTAGACATGAACAACCAGCTGAGGAGAAAGAGGAGGCACAAGCACATGAAAGTTTGCAGGTTGAGGAAGAGGTAGCAAAAAAAGAGCCAGAACCATATGTACCTCCAGCTCCATTCCCACACAGACTTGCTCCACCATCAAAAGACAGGTATCAGGCAGAGATAAGAGATATCTTCAAGCAGGTAAAAATTAATATCCCATTACTTGATGCAATCAACCAAGTGCCTGCATATGCTAAATTTCTGAAGGAGCTATGCACTGTAAAGCGGAGTCTAAATGTGAAAAAGAAAGCATTCTTAACACAACAGGTAAGTGCAATGGTACAACATGACACTCCTCCTAAATATAAGGATCCAGGTTCTCCTACTATCCCATGCATTATAGGAACTAAGAAATTTGGAGATGCTTTACTTGATTTGGGATCTAGTGTTAATATTTTACCTTACTCTGTTTATGTGCAGCTTGGATTGGGGGAGCTGAAGACGACACCTGTGGTTTTACAGTTAGCAGACAGGTCGGTAAAAATCCCACGAGGATGCGTGGATGATGTGATGGTCCAGGTTGACAAATTCTATTATCCCGTGGACTTTATCGTCCTTGATATTCATGGGCCACAATCAGGTAATTGCACTCCGATTATATTAGGACGTCCATTCCTAGCAACTTGCAATGCTATGATAAATTGTAGGGATGGACAATTGAAGATAAGCTTTGGTAACATGAAACTTGAGTTGAACATTTTTAAATCATGTAAGTTACCTGCGAATGTTGATGACGTGAAAGAGGTATGCTTTATTGAGAGCTTAATCGAAGACTATTTTGATGCTAAGTATGAATGTTCATCCAATTTTATTGATTATAATTTCGACGATATTGATGAATCTTATTTTGTACAGGGCAAAAATGAAAGATCAAGAGATGCATGGGTGCCAAAGTTCGAGACATTGCCAGTGGAATTGCCACCACAACAACCTTCAGAGATTGAGCATCCAAAGTTGGAATTGAAGCCTCTGCCGGACTATTTGAAATACGCTTTCCTTGGAAAGGAGGAGACCTTCCCTGTGGTAATATCCTCTAAACTCACGCCTGAACAAGAATGTGCTTTGCTTGATGTGCTTAGGGAACACAAAGGGGCCATTGGATGGTCTATTGCGGACATTACAGGTATAAATCCCTTAATTTGCACTCATCATATTTATCTTGAGGATGATGCCAAACCAACATGTGAGATGCAACGTCGATTGAATCCTACTTTGAAAGAGGTTGTTAAGGGGGAGATTCTTAAGCTACTTGCTGCAGGTATAATATATCCTATTTCAGACAGCAGGTGGGTTAGCCCCATACAGGTGGTTCCGAAGAAATCAGGCCTCACAGTGGTAAGAAATGAGAGTAATGAGCTTATACCGATGCGGACCACCACAGGTTGGAGGATGTGTGTTGATTACAGAAAGTTAAATGCTAAAACACGAAAAGATCACTTTCCATTACCTTTCATTGATCAAATCTTGGAAAGAGTAGCAGGTAACGAATTTTATTGTTTTCTAGATGGTTATTCTGGCTATTATCAGATAGAGATTGCTCCAGAGGATCAAGAGAAGACTACCTTCACTTGCCACTTTGGAACTTTCGCTTTTAGGAGAATGCCTTTTGGATTATGCAATGCACCTGCTTCTTTTCAGCGTTGCATGTTGAGTATCTTTAGCGATATGGTTGAGAGGATTATGGAAGTGTTTATGGATGACTTCTCTGTATATGGCACTTCATTTGAAAATTGTTTATCTAACTTGGCTCTTGTCTTGCACAGGTGCCAAGAAAAGAACCTGCTGTTAAACTGGGAAAAGTGTCATTTCATGACAACTGAAGGTTTGGTTCTTAGACACCTAGTCTCCAAAGAAGGTATTCAGGTAGACAGAGCAAACGTTGAGGTGATTGAGAAGTTGCCTACACCAAAATGCGTCAAGGACATTCGATCCTTTCTAGGCCATGCAGGATTCTATCGAAGATTTATAAAGGATTTCAGCGCCATCTCCCGCCCCCTCTGCCACTTATTAACTCTAAATACTGATTTCATATGGACACAAGAGTGTCAAGTTTCATTTGATAAATTGAAGAACTCACTTGTTTCCTCCCCTATTTTGCAGGTTCCAGACTGGAGTATGCCATTTGAAATCATGTGTGATGCAAGTGACTACGCAATGGGGGCAGTGCTTGGGCAAAAGAAAGAGAAAGTTCCTTGTGTGATCTACTATGCCAGTAAAACGTTGAATGAAGCACAAAGGAACTATACTACTACGGAGAAGGAGTTGCTAGCGGTGGTGTTTGCATTGGAGAAATTCAGAAGCTACATATTGGGATCACCTATTCTCATCTTTACAGATCATTCTGCACTGAAATATCTTTTATCTAAAAAGGATGCTAAACCTAGACTCATACGATGGATTCTTCTTTTGCAGGAATTCAATATTCAGATCAAGGATAAAAAAGGAGTTGAGAACAATGTCGCAGATCACCTTTCTAGATTGACGGTGGGAACAGAGTCGCCTACCATTCCATTGCGAGATTCCTTCCCAGATGAGCAGCTTTTCGCCATTTCTACCCTACCATGGTATGCAGATATAGCTAATTATTTGGTGACAGGTAGAACCCCTCCACATTGGTCTTCTTTAGATTTCAAACGCTTCAAGCATGAGGTAAAATCGTTCTATTTTGATGATCCTTATCTTTTTAAATACTGTGGAGACCAAATTGTAAGGAGATGTGTACCCGACCACGAGTTTGATAGTGTTTTACATTTTTGCCATGATGGGGTATGTGGGGGGCACTTTTCAGCTCATAAGACTGTTGCCAAAATTTTACAGAGTGGTTTTTATTGGCCTAGTATGTTTAAAGACGCCTATGCCTATTGTAAATAATGCGTGCGTTGTCAACAGTTGGGGGGAATTACCAAAAGAAACATGATGCCATTGAATCCCATGCGAGAAATAGAATTATTTGATTGTTGGGGTATTGATTTCATGGGGCCTTTTCCACCATCTTTTGGGTATATATTTGTATTGGTTGCCATTGATTATGTTTCTAAATGGGTGGAAGCTATTCCTTGCAGGTCCAACGACGCTTCCATTGTGCTGAAATTTTTGAAAGAGAACATCTTCTCGCGTTTTGGAGTGCCAAAGGCCATTATCAGTGATGGAGGTTCTCATTTCTGCAATAGGCTCTTTGCAAATCTAATGAAGAAATTTGGGGTGACACATAAAGTTTCAACACCTTACCATCCTCAAACAAATGGGCAAGCGGAATTGGCGAACAAGGAAATCAAGAACATTCTTCAGAAAACAGTGAATCCAACACGCAAAGATTGGAGTCTTCGCTTGCCTGAAGCTCTATGGGCCTACAGGACAGCATACAAGACTATCTTAGGGATGTCACCGTTTCGTTTGGTTTATGGAAAAAATTGCCATCTTCCTGTTGAATTAGAGCATAAATCTTTTTGGGCAATTAAAACACTTAATTTGCTTGATGACTCATCAAATGTTTCTCGTAAATTGCAGATCATGGAGCTTGATGCGATACGACGTGAGGCATATGAAAATGCAAAGCTCGCAAAAGAAAGGATGAAAGCTGTGCACGACAAAATGATCCTGCGAAAGGAATTCCAAATTGGAGACAAGGTTTTGCTGTACAATTCAAGACTCCATATATTTCCAGGAAAGCTGCGCTCAAAATGGACGGGACCATACTTTGTCAAAGAAGTCTTTTCACATGGAGCAGTTGTCTTAGTGAATGAAAAGGATGGCCATGAATTCAAAGTCAACGGACAACGTCTGAAACATTTTCAAGAGCTTTGGGCCAGAGAGGACACCACCATTGATCTCACAGATCCACCTTCGGGTGGTAACTAATCAGGTGTGTTCTTTCCATGACTCCCTCTCCTTTACATTGAGGACAATGCTTATTTTAAGTTGGGGGGAGGGTATAAACTTTTAGTTTTTTTTATGATTTATTTATTTTTTTTTCTTTTTTTTCTTTTCTTTTCTTTTAGTAGTTCCCTTTTCAAATTTTTTTTTTCCCTTTAATAAAAAAGGGGTTGAGTCAAGAATTATCACCAATGCTTATTGCACCTAGAAATGAACCTCATATGATGACAATTCTCGAAGTCTATTCACCACTGTTCACATATGATTTTTTTTCCTCCACCGCTATTGTTGCATATTTCATTCTCATTCGACATGAATGCTAGTACTCATGGTAAATCTCCCTTGATATATCTCTATGTTAGGATTAATTGATGACTTAATGGCTCTTGAAGTTATGAATTAGCAAGTCGTATGCTCTCAATGGAACACACCATCACAAAACGACTGGAGCATTGCTTTATATCTCATATTCATTGCTATTTGCATGCTTTGTGTGATCTTGGGTGGAAAGTCTACACTGTCTTTTGAAATAACTAGGATAACCCATTCTTGTGAAAGAATAAAGAAAAGGAAGCTATCTTGCTAAGTTATTTATGCACGCACAAAAGAAAAAAATGAAATAAGATGAATGAAGAAAAATGTATGGACGAATAAATGTGTCATTAAAGAAATAACTTGGTTGGCTCGATTAGTACAGTCTGAGGGGTCCTTCTTGGCCTAATGCCCTATTATCGTCTGATTTGGGAGCCATTGACTGGAACCTCAATCATTTGATGGAGCGATCCAAGTTATACATTTTTTTCTGCAAATGTTGCTTGATGCGCGTTACGCAGAACCAATAAAATGAGAAAAGAAGAGCAATAAAAAGTGTGCATCATTAGCAAGGCAAGAGAACTTCCAAAGCTTAAAAGCACAAGATATGGTGTGATTTCCTATGAATGAAATTGACGTGTGTATGTCTTGATGCCAATCTATTTTTGCTTGCTTTGCATGATATATCTACGCTCCAAGTTGTAAACTTTGATTGAAAGGTGTGAGCCATTGATTTTGCATACCATTCACTATGAAGTAATGTAAAGTGAAGTTAAGTTGATTTAATGACCATTTTAGAGATACTTGCTTTTCATTGTAAACCCATGAGTACCATTATATAATGAGCATGAAATCTTGGCATTAGTGTGTGGACATTTTCTTTCGTCTTTGTAGTATGGTGATGAATGATTTGAGACCTGATAAGGTGATCTAGGTGTATACTTGATATCGTATCTCGCTCATTTTGCTAGAGACTAGCAAAACGCTAGTTGGGGGGTGTGATTCGGGTTGAATATTGCGTATTTAACCCCCTAATTAGTCCTATGATGTGCCTATATAATACTTAATTGCTCTCTAATATGTGCGTATTTTGTACACCATTATTTATTAGAGAAATCACATTATTTGTGAACAAAACACGAATTATATTGAGTATTTCTGCATTTTTATATTTTTCCTAGCACCGTCTCGATCTCATGATTCCAACGACTATTTATTTGTATTTTTCTGAGATCTGTGCTAATTACTGTGTATTTTTGAATGCAGAATACCATTTATTGGAATTAAAAATAAGTTTGCATGAATCTTGGCGCAAGCGGTGGCAGCATCCGAGCCGTTCCCGCTCTATCGGACGGCAGCAGAGCAGAGGAATTTAGAAATAATTTGGACCGTCGGATCAAGATCCAACGGCCCACATCTTCGCATCGACGCAGCAGCGGGGCGCATCAGCCTGGCCACGTGGCGCCATCGCAACGGCGCTTTGCTTGATCAAACAACAGCGGGCGACTCAGCGATCGAAAGCGTTAACAGAGCGATTTGGAGGAATCTCGACCGCACGATGTTAATCGAACGACTCCGCATCGACGTAGCTGCGGGCAAAAATTCGTGCAACGTGGCAGCATCCTAGGATCAGACCGCAAAATCGAACGGTGTACAACGAAGCGGGATTCAAAATGAAGAGCGGGCGACGTGGCTTCTTGGTAACCCCTCGATTCCGATCCAACGACTGAACGTCGCCCCGATGAAACGAAGCGGAGCGGGATTTCAAGCGGCGACGTGGCCTAATATTAGCCGCTGATTCGAGATCCTACGGCTGCGAGTGTTTCCGAGCTGAGCCCGGATGCAATTTGGAGCGGGTAGAGGAGCGGGAGATCCGTTTTGCCACGTGTCGCCCCTACATTCAATCCCGCCCAGATCGAGCGGCTGAGGTTTGAGGCGACTATTGGAGCGGGTTCGGGTGATATTGGGTGCGGGTTTTGAACCCGTTAAGCTCATTAAACCCGCAATGCCTATTATATAAGGTATTTCTAGGGTTTTGCTCCGTATTCTGGCGTATTTTGGGACTTTTGGAGCGGCTACTGTGCGTATTTCTCCAGGATAAAATTCTGAAAATTTCCAGAGGCTGTTCTTCCTATTCTCAGAGAGTTTTGGGTTCCAAAGAGGAGATTTGGTGACAATTTCTTGAACTTATACCCCGTATTTGGTGTATTTCTTTGTATTTTGCTTCCTAAACGATGTATTTTGCTATCAAATCTGATTTTTATTGCACCATGCGTGGCTAATCTCTTTGTGCTATGGTTGTGATGTAGTTAGGAGTATGTAGTTGCTAAATCTCATGTCTTTAGCCCTATTATCATGTCAAAATTGCTAGTTTTGTTGATTTCTACAACGTATTTGATGGGTATTTGCTTATTGTCGATATTGTTGATGTGCCCTATGGCTAGGCCCTGATAAGGCTAGCCAATTTATGTTCTCTAATCTGAACTTATCGCTGTGATTATTGTTTAATGAGATCAACATTGCTAGTAATACGTTTAAGGCTATTTTGACTAGTTTTCATCGATTTATCTTCTGACGCCTTCACGCCTTGACCGGGTGAAGCGTCGTGTGATATTAAAAGACGTGAAATTTCAGCGACTATAAACTCCTAATGAACTCACAACCGTAGCATACTTGTCTCATTGAATACCAAACTTTCGTGATACCGTAATACTTGTAGGAACCACTTTCTTTGCTAAAAATCCTTACACTATTCTTCACCTTCACAAAGGTGGTTGTTTTCTTAACCGTATATTTTATTTGATTAGTTGAATTTGTGATATCTCAGGTCGACTTGTCCCGTGGATTCGATACCTGGACTCACCAGGATATTACTTGCACGATCTCCTGCGCTTGGGAGTAGTTCTCACATCATTTGAGACGAGGCACCCACGGAGACACACTAGGGTTTATATAACCCTTCTGCAAAAGCTCATCCAGCTGCTTCCGCAATTCTTCCAACTCAGCGGGTGCCATACGATATGGCGCTTTCGAAATCGGCTGCGCTCCCGGAACAAGATCAATAGAAAATTCTAGAGCTCGATCAGGTGGCAAACCAGACATCTCCTCGGGGAAGACGTCATCAAAATCCCGCACAACTGCTGGCCTCTCCAGCTCCATCTGCATAGCCACAACCTCCACCGGACTGGCCCGAAATCTGACAGGGCCAAGCGATCTGCTATCCCGGTAGAACTCAAATACTGGGTGTCCGGGAATCTCGAACACCACCTTCTTCTTTCGACAGTCGATCGTAGCATAGAAGCTCGCAAGCCAATCCATCCCAAGGACCGTATCATAGTTGATGATGTCGTGGACAATGAAATCAGCATAAAGCTCATGTCCACAAACCACTAACGGGCAAGAATTGCAACCAAGATGCACCGAGACCACGCCATTTCCCGTGATGATATTCCAACTCTCCAGAAGAGGGGACGTCGACAAGGAATGCGTCTCCACGAAGCTCCGAGAAATAATACACATCGATGCACCAGAGTCAAAGAGGACTCGAGCAGGAAATGTGCACACCAAAATCACACCTAACAAGCAATTTAACAATCAAGCCCTAGTCTAGCAAACAATCATGTTTAAGCAAACAACATAATCTAACAAACAAGCCAAACAAGAAAGGAACAGCTGGGTGAGGATTACCTGCGATAACCTCATCCACCGCTCCGTTCTCCACAGCGGTCATCAGAAAAGCCTGCCTCCTTGGCAGAATAGCCTGCTGAAAAGCCTGTCTCTGAGGGACAAGAGCTGCCCCACGACCGGCAGGAACAGTCGCTCTCTGCTGCAACGGCTGTGCTGCAACAGGCGCCCTCTGCAGCGGATTCGCATGCCGACAATCCTTCGCGACATGAGAAGCATCACCACAAACCAAACACTGGCCCAGAAACTTCCTACACTGATCCTTGATGTGGCCAGGCTTGCCACAGAAATGGCAAGTCTTCAGATTAGGCCCTCCTGGCCTCTTGAACTGCACCGGATGATTAGGCTTGAAACCAGGCCTAACCACCGCCCTGGCCTGCTCCATAGGCCTCTTCCCAGCACCAGAAACATGTCCTCTCCTCTGACTCAAGTTCAGCTCCTGCCTCCTCGCAGCGACCAGAACCTTCTGATAAGAGTCCAGATCAGAGGAAGACACAAAACTTTGGAGCTCCAAAGCAAGTCCCTGCAGGAACCTCTGAGCCCTCTCATCAGCATCCTGCACCATCTTCAGTGCGAACCGACTCAGCCTCGTGAACTCTTGGTGGTACAGGTCCACCGTCAAGCTCCCTTGCTTCAGATCAATGAAGTGCTGCAGCATCTCCTTCCTAGCAGCCTTCGGAAAGAACTCCTCATAAAACCTGGACTTAAAGGTAGCCCACGCTATCGGCTCCACCAACATCTACTCTTCCGCATCCCACCAGTTCCGAGCATTATCCTTGAGTTGCCTCTTCGCCAAATCAACCCATCCAGCTGGGGTGATCTTGGCCATCTTCAAGTTATCCTCAATGTTCCGAATCCACTCATCGGCAGCCAGAGGACCCTCAGACCCATCAAAATATGCGGGACCCAGCTCCCGAAATTGCTTCGCTCCCGGCTCGGAGCGAGGGGCATCCGGAGTTGCCCGAACAGCTCGATCAGCCGGAGCATTCTGGACTTGCAGGAGCACGCCTTGCTGCACCTGCATCATCTCCCCATTGGTGGGTTCCCGCTCAGGCTCCTCGTCATGAGGGGGCGCACCACCACCACCACCACGGGTGATTCGTCTTCCTGCCATCTAGTGACACAGAAAACGAAACAATTAGACTCATAGCTTATGACTGGGACGTCGAACTTAGTTTATTGGACATTCTAATATTATTATCGTCAGTCCGATAATCACAGTTACAGATGAGACCTGCATGGGCCACCAACAAAACCTGTCACGCCCCACTTCCCTAAAATGGAGACGAGACGTGAAAAGGTCCGCACGAGAGTGGAGCTGTGAAGCCCCAAACCCGATAAGCGTCAATAAAACATAAGCAGGTCCCTGTAACCACAAACGAAACAACAATAATAACACAAGGAGAGACAGAAATAAAATCACATATCTCATAATTTGTCCAACATAAAAATTAAGTTCAACATCCAGAAAAGCCACCAGGCTAAAAGAAAGAGTCTAAAGGCCCAGAACAAGGCCAACAAAAGGGACGATAAAACAAAGTATAGGTGCCACACACTGACAACTAAACAGCAGTCTAACAAAAGAGAAAGCTCAACGAAGACACTAAGACTGGTCCCCAGTGTCCACGTACTCCTCGCCAAACACAAGCTCGGGCTCGGCATCAGCAAACACCTCATCCTCAACAATGTACTCAGGCTCAGGGTCTAACATATGTCACCCAAAAGAGTAAAGGGGCACATGTCAGCAAGTCTAAAAGACTTGGGTAAGGAAACTGAAAGTAAGGCAAACTAACACCCTAACAGTTATAGTATGCATGGCATGACAGTTATAACATGAGTGCACAAGCAAGACATGGTGAAACAATAAGTACAAGAGAACAATTATCGGGACAAGTCAAGAGTAGCCAAGCTACTAACAATCTCAATCATTTCACTAGTTACGTTTCACGTTGTTTGTAGATGTTTACGCCTAACAGCTGAAATGTGGACATTCACACTGATTGGCCGCTTAACACTACCCCAGAACCCAGAGTTTACGCCTTACAACTGTAGTTGCTGATCGGGCAGACTCCCAGTTGAATGACCGCTTAACTCTTACCCCATCCCACATGTAAACAAGCCAGGGTCCCTGTACATGAGCCCAGTAAATGAGCCAGGGTTGCCCCGCACGGGAGCTTGTTTTCCTAGTTCACGATTCAACATCGAGCGTTGGGGTTAGCAACTCATTATGCTCGCTTCTGGTCACGAGCCAGGAAGTACAGGTATTGTAGCGTGTGCTACACAATCACGGGAACATATAAAGAATGCAATGACATGCCAATTAATTCACGTACCGGTAATTGAAATTAAACATGGCATGGTAGTTGTGCAACATGATGAATGTCAGATCTAGCTTCGTTGTCAAGCTAGTCCTAAATTTGCGCCTAGGCGAGTATCATTTCGTCGCCTAGTCTTTTTTAAGCCTACAACAAGCAAATGGCCTAAGACATGGCCCAAACCCCTAAGTGGCAAGTTTCACTTGCCTAACACCGAGGATAACGATCAACGAGGCCGTCACACGGACGCTAATCTACGGGGAAGTCACTGTTATGGAGAAACATTCATCAAAACAACATTCATTTCATTAGGGTTTCACAAAAACACAACGGTTATGGAAACATTAAGAGATCGATTTATTACCATATTCGGAAGCGGAAGAATGATGCCGAGCAAGCACAGCAACGGAAGAAACGCTCCGGGGAACCTAGGGTTCAGATCTGGAAAGGATGGGGAAAATCTGGAGAAATGGGTTTGATGTGGGGTTTGATGAAGGTTTGGGGAAGATGAGAGGTGGAATGTGTTAAGTGAGGGTTTAGATGATGGATTTTGGGCTTGGGATGAAGGAATAAGGGTTTGAGGAAGTAGGGTGCTCAATGGGGGAGAAATTAGGTTTAGAGTTGAAGAAGAAGAAGAAGAAAACGTTTGGAGGGGTATTTATAGAGTTTGGTGGCGGCTAGGGCAAAACTAGGGTTTCCTGTACTGTTTAGTCGGTCAAGGAACAACTGTTGACTGACTAGTTTGAGAACTAGTCGGTCGGTTGACCAACACAGACCGACTAAGAGTAAACAGTAGCTCCAGACGAAACCTGAACTAAGAGTTAGTCGGTCAAAGAACAACTACTGACCGACTAGTTTGACATCTAGTCGGTCGATGAACGTTCTTAGACCGACTAAAAGTGTACAGTAACTGGTACCAAAAATAGTGAATGAGTTAGTCGGTTAAAGAAGCATTGCTGACCGACTAGTTTGCAACCTAGTCAGTCAACCAACGTTCTTAGACCGACTAACGATAAACAGTAACTCCTGAACATTTTAACAAAGCCCACTAGTCGGTTCAAGAAGGTTTTTCGACCGACTGGATCGTCATCTAGTCGGTCGGTGCCCCTTCTTACACCGGCTAACATGCACCAAAAGTTCCGAAATGGAGCGCGAAGCTCTGGGATCGATTCCTAAGACTCCTAGGCTTGATCTAACAGTAATATATGACCGATATGAAGCCCGTCACGAACGACTTACTCCGAAATCGACGATTCTAAGGAAGAAGCTAGAAAATCACGACGAAACGATCGAAATGAAAGCTACAGAGACGAAAACCACACATGAGGAGAAAATCCTTCAAAACATATATATATATATATATATATAATATAGATAATCAGAATACAAGAAAACCAGTCGTTACAAAGGCTAAACCCACTCAGTCGGGCACTTAGAAATTCCTTCTCCTTTGCAGTGGTAAGTCTCAAATGCTTATTAGATGCATTGTCGGTAACGGCACATCAACATCCTTTTGGCATGATACCTGGCTATTTTGTGGCCCTCTATCACTTTTGTATGATGTGCCTAATGGTGAAGAGAATAAGGTTGTTAGTGATTATTGGTCTGGAACGGCATGGGATGATAATCATGCCATTGATGCATTTCGACCACTTTAGTTTTGGTCCAGGTGGGACATGGCCCAGATTCCTGGGAATGGATCGGAAATTCTTCTTGCACTTTTCGGAATACTTGGGAGTGTTCTCGTATCAGATCAAACTCTTTTCCATACTACAGTGTTGTATGGTTTTCTAGACATGTTCCAAAATGGCTATTACCCTTCTAAGGGATTTCCGGGGCAAGCTACTCACTAGAAATATACTTCATAAATGGGGTGTATCTCCCTCTCAGGCATGCGTTCTTTGTGATGATGATGCGGTAGAAAGTGTTGACCATTTATTCTTTTATGTCCATTTACTCGATATATTCTCTACAGGAGCTTGCTTAAATTAGGCATCACTACTGTGGCTCCCTCATCTCTTACTGAGGTGGGAGATCTATTCCTTTCTTTATTCCATAAGAAAGACCATGTGGGTTTTCTAGCAAAAATGGCGCTTGCAGCCATGGTTTGGCATATTTGGAAACAACGAAACATGAGAATCTTTGAAGGGAAGCTCAAAGATAAAATAAGGCTATTTAAGGATATTGCATCTGATGTCCTCATTACTCTACGGGACCTTGAGTGGGATCTCTCTACAGCTAATAATATATTTGCAAATTGGGGTTTCCTTGTTCCGTGACAGGATATGTAGTACCTTTGTACTTTTTTGTATAATTTTGGTCTCACTAGTTAAAACTAATAGGGATTAAGGATGTTGTGGGTGACGGCGCTTGTGCCCTCTCCCCGCTCTCCTTTCTTCTTGTTGGTATAAACTTGTGGGGAAGTTTTGTACTATTTTTTTAGTATTAATAAATTTTAACGCTTACTCGTCCAAAAAAATTTATATACATGGGATTAATGGGTATCATACGCCATATGAGAGGGTGTCTCATATGCCCTCTCACATAAAGGGGGTCAAGTAAAACAAGTACAAGCCCATGTGGGCTTGTACTTGCCCTCTTATGTGAGAGGGCATATGAGACACCATCTCATATGGCGTATGATACCCATTATTGTGTGTGTGTGTGTGTGTGTATGTGTGTGTGTGTGTGTGTGAAAAGTAAGTGAGTGTATATATAAACATAAACAAGGATCTACATCTAGGCTAGCGCCAACAAGTAGAGCATGTAAGGGAGAGGCTGGGAAGCAGTCACCTTATACTAGAGCTACCAGGCACAGACCAAGAAAAAAGAAAACTATACTGGGGGTGCACAAAAATGGCCTAAGAAAGCACCCAGTTCCCAAAACAATGGCAATCCACAGGATCAACATCCTCCAGGTCACAAGCGACCATGACATCAAAAATATCAGAAGTAATCCTCGAGATAAGTACATCCTTGGGGGTTGCCCTAGAATGGAAAATTCGGCTATTCCTCTCCCACCAAATGTGTCAGACGGTCGCAGAGAAGACTAACATGGAAAGCTTACCCCTAGGAGTGGTTTTCCCCCGTGCTCCAAACCTTCATCTCAATATATGAGAGTCGACGGAGATGGATTTGGAGCATGATGGAAGGCCAAGCCGGAGTTTGCAAACCGCCCAAACAAAAGCGATGTAGTCGCAACGGAAAAAGAGGTGACGTGTTGAGTATTGGACTCCCCGTATTTGGTTTTGGATGATGAGCAAACATAAATAAATCGTGATCTAACAATTTGTGAGCGCAGTTATGGAGATCGTCGCCAAATTCACGAGAACACTCAAAGCGACATCTTAAGACTTCTCAAAGCTCGTATTCAATGCCTAAAGCTTCATTGAAGCTTTTGGACATTTTTGAAAGTCATGAAGATTTGATCGAAGCTTTCGAAGACCGTTCCTTAAGGTTTTATTCATAGTCTTTTTGCTTCGATTTATAGAATGTTAAGCCTTGAGTAATTCTTACATGTCTATCTTCATATCGCTCATATCTTAGAGCTAGGATTATCTTAGAAGCCATTAGAAACTTTCCCGAAGCCTATCGCTTCTTCCCTCGGCTTCTAGTGCATCTTAGTTGGTTCAAGTAGAGTCACCAACCGACTAGATGACGATCTAGTCGGTCGGCAACTCTTCATGAACCGACTAGATGTCCTAACTCATTTCAGCTCAGCCATGTCGATCAATTAGTCGGTCAAAGAAGGTTCACCGACCGACTAAATGACGATCTAGTCGGTTAGGAATCCTTCTCAGACTGACTAGTTGAGCTTGCCTCTGTACAGCCTGAGTTACTGTTTGCAGTTAGTCGGTCCAAGAACATTCATCGACCGACTAGTTGTGAAACTAGTCGGTCAGCATTTGTTCTTAGACTGACTAGTGTAACTTGTATTCAGCTTCATGCATTTCACTCTTAGTCGGTCAAAGAACACTCACCGACCGACTAGTTGGCAAACTAGTCGGTTGGCAAGTCTTCTTAGACCGACTAGTTCAGGTTGCCTGGAAATCACTCTTTTGGCTGTCGAGCTGTTAGTCGGTCCATGTTGAATCACCGACCGACTAGTTGATGAACTAGTCGGTCAGTGATCCTTCTTAGACCGACTAGTCTGCTTCAGATTTAGATCCGTTGGAGTTTTGAAAGCGACGTTTCTCTCTCTCTTTTCCCTTAATCCTTTAAATACCTAGAGGGGTTATTTCATAGGAACCAAGGCTGCTATTTCAGAGTTCTATTGATTCAAAGAGAAGTTTTCAACTCTCATCTTCAAGCTCTCCCATTCTCAAGAATCTCTCCCTCACTCTCATTCCTCAAGAGAGATTCATTGGTTGTGAGCCTTCCAAGCCAAGGGCTTGTTTCTAGGTCATCCATCTCATCCCTAGGCTTCCATTGCTGGTCATCTTCTTGAAGCTAGGGTTTGGTGACTCTTCCTCCATCAAAATCCTCTTTGCCCTAATTTGGTAAGAAATCTCAAGGCATAGGTATTTTGTTGGTAAGCATTTCATTTTAGTTATATTTGAATTGTATACTCTCGGTTGTGAGAGGTTTTGCGTGATCCCGGGTTGTGGGAGTCACTGTCATCGATTGTAGGTCGATTGCGCTTGTGAGGTTTTCGCAAGTGTTCATATTGGAAATCTTGAGTTAGGGTTTCTAACTCAAGTATCCGGAAGGGATCCGGCTGGTTGGGACGTAGGATCACCGGGAACAAGTCGGGGAGACTTGGGTGGATCCGAACCCATTAAACCATTGTGTTTGCGTTTGCATTATTTCTTGATTGTAGTTATTCTGCATCGTTGTTTGTTAATTGCACGATAATTAGGAATAACACTCCTTATTATTTAAAAGTACTATTCACCCCCCTCTAGTACATGTGCAGTGGCTTCCCAGGGCACTACAATTGGTATCAGAGCCAAGTTCAAAGCTACACATAGCCAAAGTTCAAAGCTATGACGAACAACGACTACAACGTCTTCAAGAACCGCGATGGAGCTTCTTCTGTTATGGAAGGACTATCCTCAGTCAGGCCTCCACACTTCAACGGTACCAACTATGGGTACTGGAAATGCCGGATGCAAATTTTCCTCCGGAGCGCTTCACTATGGAGAGCCACCATGACAGAGTATGTCGAGCCTTCCGAAGAAGATTTCGCGAAGTGGACTCCCGCGTAGGTCGCCGCGGAAGTAGCCAATGCCAAGGCAATGAATGCCTTGAATTGTGCGTTGGAGCCCGAGGACTTCAACAAGATATGCACATGTAAGAGTGCATATCAAATATGGAACCAACTCCTCATATTGCACGAAGGATCGAGTACGGTAAAAGATTCTAAACTCGTCGTTGCTAATAAAGAATTTGAGTTGTTTCATATGGAGCAGGGCGAAACCATGAAGGAATATTACGCTCGCTTCGTGGATATATCAAACGACTTGGAAGCTCTTGGTAAGGTCTATACCCAAAAGGAGAAAGGCGTGAAGATTATCGACGGTCTTCCATCATGTTGGGAAAAGCGTACCTTCGCCATCGAGGAAGGTAATGACATGAATAAATATACCGTCGTACAACTAATGGGTACCTTGTTGTCTTACGAGGTACGCAAGGATAGTAAGATCCGGATGAAGGAAAAGATGAAAGCGTACTTGAAGCAAGATGAGCCAAAGAAAAAGACGATTGCCTTCAAGGCCGCTCCATCTACCGATGATGAAGAATCGGAAGACGAATTGGACATGGAATCCATTGCCCGTATGGCAAGGAAGTTCGATCGATTCCTCCGAGAAGGTATATCTTTGAATAAATCTAAAGTTAGTTCGACTAATGCTTCTACTCCCGTGTGTTATAAATGCAACAAGCCAGGACACATCAAACCGGATTGTCCTCTCTACAAACACAAGGAGAAGGGGAAAGCATCAAAGTACGACAAGTCGAGAAAGTACAAGAAAGGACTTGTTGGCACATTCACCGACTCCGAACAGGATTCCTCAAGTGGAGAGTCGGATGATGGAAGAATGGAGAAAGCAAAACTCTGCTTCATGGCTAATGAGGCAAAAGATCGAAAGTCCTCCTTCGATGATAGCGAGGATGAAAGCGAGGATGGTAGCAAGAATGAAAGCGGAGAACCTACTATTGATGAAATGAGGTTAGCAAACCAAGAAATTTTGTCTAAATTTACTAAGTTAGTAGATAGATATAATAAGACCAAAGATGAACTTGTTAGCCTCCAAACCTCTCCTAAGTCTACCATCACCAACAATGACACCATTGTTGAGACACTCGCCAATGAGAAAGCAAGTTTGCTTACTCATAATGGCTTGTTGAGAAATGAGGTGAAGAACCTCAAATCTCAACTTGAGCATGTTCTTGTTGAGGATTCGGATGAACATGTGATAGCGGATTTGACGTCTCAAAACTCAACTTTGAGTATTGAGAAAAAGAATCTCAAATCACGTGTTTATGCACTCACATCGCAAGTATCCACTTTGGATGCTTCTTTGCATTCTCTCAAAGAGAAGTATGAGTGCACATTAGGCCGTATCAATGATTTCAATAAAGGTAAGGGCCATTTGGATAATATCCTAAATGACTTACTTCCGGCCAAACACCACATTGGCTTGGGGTATAAGATGGGAGACTCATCCAAATCGCCTACCACCTTTGTTAGGCCGACATCCGATGCCTCGACGAGTGGGAGCAAACACCCCATTGGTAGTTCTCCTACCAATAGTGCTTCCACTTCGTACACACCCCCGATTGGAAAGAAACCCACTTTGGGTAGACCTCCAAAGAGGGGTCATGCATTTTTGTACTCACATGCTATGCCACGTAGGAACACACATCCTACTCCACCGGTGCATGCTAATAATGATTTTTATGCTCCGCACCCATGAGCACGTGCGAACACTCATATGAGACACCCACATGCACGTAATCATGCTCATGCACATCCCAATGCTTATGTTCACACATCTAATCCTCATGTGAATGCCTTCTCTCATAATCATCCTCATGCATACACACCTCATGCTTATCCACGTATGTATGCTACACCACATCATGGATCTCATGCTCATCATAATACTATTGCTAGATCTCATGCTCCTAGGCCACATGCACCACATAGAAATCAACCTTTTGTGCATGCAACCACTAGGAAGAGGATTCCGAAAATGTACACTATTTGGGGTCCCAAGAACACTAGCGATGATGCTATGAATGTTTATGTGAAATCATATATTAATGATGTTATTTTGAATGATGATTATGTTGGGAAGTCAAGTTCCTCTTGGACTTGGTTTCCGAAGGGTTAGTTCCTTTAACCTTTCAATGCTTGGTACCATGAGCTTATGATCATGTTATGGGTACCAAGGCATTTGTTTATAAATTTGATTTTGATTACATTAACTCATGAGTTACAATTATTTTAATTTCGTATTTCAAATTTGTTGTCTAACCCATTGGATCCAAAAGGGTTTTTGGATACCAAAATGAAGTTTTCTAGGTTCAATCCACCGTGGGATACCAACCCTACCAACTCCTCGATTTGCGAAGAATTTCATTCAAACGGAGTTGATGGTGCTTACGTAATGCACCAATGTAGGGGGAGATTAATGTTGTAAGTATGATATTACATTTGGTATCCATGAGGGCTGAATGCATGCTTGGTTAGAATCTATTTCTATACATTGGTATCATTTTGTTTCTCCTAGCATGATAGAATTGTGAATGCCATAAATGCTTTGAAATTCATATCTATTTTTGGCATGACATGTTTTAAAAGTTATTATGATGATTTTCGTATTACTTTTATCACCTTGTCACTTCTCATCGCACACTTCACTTAGTTTTGATGTGCTTTTACTTTATGTTCATTTTCGATCGATATTGTGACATTTGATATTCTATGATGTGCACCACTCTTCTGATGGTTCATTCCTTTGTGCACATTTTATGTATGTCTCTGATATTGATTTCGTCGCTCGACGATTTATTTTGATTCAATAGCTTTAGTTGTATGAAAACATAGAATTGTTTTCCATGCACTAAAATAGCTATAAATGTTGATATTGGAGAGTAAATTCATTTCATCAATAAGTGAATTTACATTTGATATTTTGATGATTTAAGTTTTCGATTTTCGACTTTGGTCTCATTGACACGCTTTGATTTTATTCGAATTTTATTTTGGTGTCATATGAAACGTGGTCGTATTCTTAGACTCCCATGCTTAATGTATTATTTGGCCATGATTTGTTATCATTGACTTCCTCCCGCACTTTTTGGATTATGCCAAAGGGGGAGAGATATAATAATGGCATGTGCTAAATGATAGTTTAGCATGAATCTAATTTGATATGTTAGATTCATGGGGAGTTAAGAAAATATAAATGTACTTCAAATTCGATAACTGGATTTGTATTTTTTAATTTTCTCGCCTGATTGATGCATATGTTTATTATATCATATGGAACTAATGTGTCATCAATACAGGGGGAGTAAGTAAATTTCATTTAGTACATTATTATTGATTATTATTTATGTTGGTTTGTCATCACCAAAAAGGGGGAGAATGTTGAGTATTGGACTCCACGTATTTGGTTTTGGATGATGAGCAAACATAAATAAATCGTGATCTAACAATTTGTGAGCGCAGTTATGGAGATCGTCGCCAAATTCACGAGAACACTCAAAGCGACATCTTAAGACTTCTCAAAGCTCGTATTCAATGCCTAAAGCTTCGTTGAAGCTTTTGGACCTTTTTGGAAGTCATGAAGATTTGATCGAAGCTTTTGAAGACCGTTCCTTAAGGTTTTATTCATAGTCTTTTTGCTTCGATTTATAGAATGTTAAGCCTTGAGTAATTCTTACATGTCTATCTTCATATCGCTCATATCTTAGAGCTAGGATTATCTTAGAAGCCATTAGAAACTTTCCCGAAGCCTATCGCTTCTTCCCTCGGCTTCTAGTGCATCTTAGTTGGTTCAAGTAGAGTCACCAACCGACTAGATGACGATCTAGTCGGTCGGCAACTCTTCATGAACCGACTAGATGTCCTGACTCATTTCAGCTCAGCCATGTCGATCAATTAGTCGGTCAAAGAAGGTTCACCGACCGACTAAATGACGATCTAGTCGGTTAGGAATCCTTCTCAGACCGACTAGTTGAGCTTGCCTCTGTACAGCCTGAGTTACTGTTTGCAGTTAGTCGGTCCAAGAACATTCATCGACCGACTAGTTGTGAAACTAGTCGGTCAGCATTTGTTCTTAGACCGACTAGTGTAACTTGTATTTAGCTTCGTGCATTTCACTCTTAGTCGGTCAAAGAACACTCACCGACCGACTAGTTGGCAAACTAGTCGGTTGGCAAGTCTTCTTAGACCGACTAGTTCAGGTTGCCTGGAAATCACTCTTTTGGCTGTCGAGCTGTTAGTCGGTCCATGTTGAATCACCGACCGACTAGTTGATGAACTAGTCGGTCAGTGATCCTTCTTAGACCGACTAGTCTGCTTCAGATTTAGATCCGTTGGAGTTTTGAAAGCGACGTTTCTCTCTCTCTTTTCCCTTGATCCTTTAAATACCTAGAGGGGTTATTTCATAGGAACCAAGGCTGCTATTTCAGAGTTCTATTGATTCAAAGAGAAGTTTTCAACTCTCATCTTCAAGCTCTCCCATTCTCAAGAATCTCTCCCTCACTCTCATTCCTCAAGAGAGATTTATTGGTTGTGAGCCTTCCAAGCCAAGGGCTTGTTTCTAGGTCATCCATCTCATCCCTAGGCTTCCATTGCTGGTCATCTTCTTGAAGCTAGGGTTTGGTGACTCTTCCTCCATCAAAATCCTCTTTGCCCTAATTTGGTAAGAAATCTCAAGGCATAGGTATTTTGTTGGTAAGCATTTCATTTCAGTTATATTTGAATTGTATACTCTCGGTTGTGAGAGGTTTTGCGTGATCCCGGGTTGTGGGAGTCACGGTCATCGATTGTAGGTCGATTGCGCTTGTGAGGTTTTCGCAAGTGTTCATATTGGAAATCTTGAGTTAGGGTTTCTAACTCAAGTATCCGGAAGGGATCCGGGTGGTTGGGACGTAGGATCACCGGGAACAAGTTGGGGAGACTTGGGTGGATCCGAACCCATTAAACCATTGTGTTTGCGTTTGCATTATTTCTTGATTGTAGTTATTCCGCATCGTTGTTTGTTAATTGCACGATAATTAGGAATAACACTCCTTATTATTTAAAAGTACTATTCACCCCCCCTCTAGTACATGTGCAGTGGCTTCCCAGGGCACTACATAACGTGCCGACTCAGGGTGTGAGCCACAAAGAGCACATGGGGACTGCACCAGGATGCCATCCTGGCAAGCTGATGAGAGGTGGGAAGATGATCAGAGAGGGATCACAGGAGAGTGAGGGATAACTTGGGGGTGTGCCCCAGGAACTAGATCTGGGACGCAAGCTGAGCAGGGGGGCATCGATGAGTGAAAGACCACACCGACTGAAGAGAACAACCACCAACTGGCGTCCAGGCCCAGAAGTCCCCCCACCTAGGATAGAAACAAAATCAAAGTGAGGCGCCAAGTGGGCGATGCAGTCAGGAAGGGTCCATGCCTCTCCATCCCAGAAATCCGCAACTCGATAATATCTCAAGGAGTGGGGAGTCAAACACAGCTTGGCAAAAGGGCCACAAGGAAACCAAGGATCGTACGTGAAAGATGAGGAGAGACCATCACCCACGACCCTTCGGAAACAAGAAGCAGCCGCATCCCAGCAATGAATGTCGTGCTTCCAAGTACTTGAGTCCCAGACCGAGGCCTCACACTGGAAGAGTGGGGTGTGCTTCAGGTAGACTTCCTGTATATAAGAGGCCCAGTGGAGGGGGAATGAAGCAAACGCCAGAGGAGTTTGGTGCCAGTAGCCACACCCACGTTGCGTAAAGATTGTAGTCCAATCCCGTGCACTTGGGGAGGCACATATCCTCCCACCGCTAAAGATGAAGCTTGGAGCCCTAAATGAAATCACGGTATAAGCAGTCAATCTCTGCCAAAACAGAAAAGGGGATGTGGAAGGACTAGATCCAATAAAAGACAAACCCATGGATGACGAAACGGAAGAGCTCAATGCACCCGGGAGTGGAGAGGAGTCGAGAGGACCAACCACTAATCTTGGCCTTGCACTTGTCCACAAGACTGGAAAAAATCTTCGCATCAGGATACATGGACGAGAGAGGAAGCCTAAGGTATCTGATGGGGGGACAACAATAGGGATGCCAAGAAGGAGAGAGAGCTCTGCACCAACACTACATGTCATGCCCCGCTTCCTATTGTACTTGGGAGCGAGGACGCGAACGGGTCCGCATGTGCTTAAAACAAGAAGGAGGTACTTTTCTTTTCTTCCTTCTTGGTTTAAGCACATTACGCGTCTGTGTGATAACATCCTTGCAGATTATTGCATGCAAACTCAACAACATAGATAGGTATTTTATTACAATCTCAAGTCTCAAAAATGAATACAACAATGTAGGAAAAAAAGAGAGAGGGTCATAAGCCCATACAAATATTGAAAGAGACAACAAGTACAAAGATGATGTGAAGGCACATTGCTCCTCAGCGAAGGAACTTTAGCGGCAAAGCACTCCTGGTCAACCTGCTCAATATCTAGACTCGCTCCTCTGCAAACCTGTCTAATACCTGACATATATTTCACAAGACAGGAAAATATACGTCAGCGAGGGTCGCTCGGTAAGATTTAAAAGATAAAAAGAAACTTGGCGGCAAGGTTTTCAAAAACATTTACATGACAATATGAGTAACAAAATAGAAGTCACATTAGTTAAAGCATGACAGCGTAAGAAAAAAATGAGCACTGGCAAGTGTAGTGTGCAAAGCAGTGAGCGGCGAGGTGTAGTGCACAAAGTAACAAACATGAAAAGGTGTAATGTGTACAGCAATAAGCATGGCAAGTGTTGTGTGTACAGCAATAATCATGGCAAGTGTTGTGTGTACAACAATAAGCATGATAAGTGTGTGTACATCAATAGCATGGCAAGCGTGGTGTGTACAGCAGTAAACATGACTAGTGTGGTGTGTACAATGATCACTCCATATTTTACACCTTTTTCCCGTGGATTTGCATGCCATTTAGATAGCCCAAATCATGTTTTTCACGATATATCGACGATATTGCGATGCTTTTCACGATTTGTTGTTTTTGTCGCATTTCAGGTGATTTGGCGCGATTAGGAGTGATCTCGAGACGCGCTTACTCTACACGGCCACCGACGACCTCCCCGAGGGATATTTTGCTGTTGGAGAGGAGCGGAAGAAGAATGGACGTTGCAGGAGTAACGAGGAGGCCAAAACAATCAGATTGGGCATTTTTTGTGTCCCACTCGGCCGAGTGGAGGAGCCACTCGGCCGACCAGCGAGACACTGCTCGGCCGACCCGTTCAGACACGTTTTCCATGTGTACTCGGCCGAGCGACGGAGACCACATCGGCCGAGTGACGATACCACGTCCGCCCGAGTGGCGCCCAAACGAAGGCCCTCAAAAAGATCGAAGTTACTGTTTTTCGGCCACCTGAGCTTCAGAAGACCCACTCGGCCGAGTGGTAAACCACGTCCGCCCGAGTGTAGTGAAGCCATCGGCCGAGTGACGACAACTCACTCGGCCGAGCCACCTCCGAACTGAAGGCCCTTGAACCCCCCGACTTACTGGAAAATGATAGGGTTTTCACTCGGCCGAGCGACTTTTGTCACTCGGCCGAGTGCGATGCGCTGCCTGTAGCGAAATTTGCGGAAAATAGGCTGTGCAGGGGCGTTTTGGTCAGGATTTTTGGACGATTTTTGGGGCTATTTAAGCCCTGTTTTTACCCTAGTTTTAGGAGCCATCTCTTAGATTTTTTGCAGCTTTTTGAGATCACTTTTTTAGCTTTATTATTTTGTGATTGGAGAAGAGAAAAACTTGGATTTTTGTTGG
The DNA here is from genome assembly GCA_030789695.1 of Scilla litardierei. NCBI lineage: Eukaryota > Viridiplantae > Streptophyta > Magnoliopsida > Asparagales > Asparagaceae > Scilla > Scilla litardierei. The sequence goes on from CM061142.1 coordinate 131,647,206, forward strand.
ATTAATTGAAGAACTACTTTGGTTTGCATCTCTCTTCCCCAAAAACTCTATTTTTATTGTTTATATCATTGTTGTGATGAATTCCACTGTCTATTTCATTGATTATTTTTGTGCTATTGCTATGATTTGTGAGTAGTCTCCACGTCTTGGGGCGTGGGGATGAACCCTACAAGCCCAATTTCGTATTTGTGATAAATCGGTAGAAATTGTGCTAGAGTCAATAATTAGAGATTAGATTGGGATCGAATTACTACGGATGGCTAGGTATTCATATCAATTGGGATTTGCAAGAGATTGGATCCCAATTTGATAGGAAGCCCTAGAAATCCGAATTGGGTTGGAGTCGGATTTTCGAAGTATCGGTTTGCAAGAGATTGGACCAATACTAGGATCTCCGGTTGCAATTCCGTGCTGATACCCGTTTGCAAGAGATTGGACGGGTAGGAACTATCCTAATTTAGATTGTGAACCGAGTTTGCAAGAGATTGGGCTCGGTGCGCAATTGGACGATGATGTTGATCCTAATGCTAGCCTTCCTAGGCTAGGGTTTGCAAGAGATTGGACCCGACCCTAGGATAGCTATAGACCGGCAACAGCGCGAGAGCGTGAGCTTGGTTCCACATTTAGTTGCAACTAGTTCATCCAAATTTTCATTCTAGCAATTTTGATACCGACGAACCACATCTATGAAATAGGGTGAGTAGCGGGGATTCCCCATTCCCTAGACGTTCTTTATTTGATTTGATATTTCGCACATTTGTCTGACGATTGTGACAGGATTGCCCAAGGCAACTCTTTCTATTCTTGAATAGCGAGGTTGATTAGGAGCAAGCACGGTCATTCGTCCTCCCTGTGTTCGATACCCGCTCGCTGCTATACCGTGCGCTTGCGGTAAAACTAAACCGTTCTTTGGGTGTACGTCCCGGAGCGATCAAGTTTTTGGCGCCGTTGCCGGGGAGGCGATTGCGTTTGATTCTTTTTCACCGTAGCTATTTCTTTCTTTTATTTTTATTTTTTTTATTACCATTACTATTTCCCCTACTATTCTTACCTAACCCTTCCACGGTACTAATCATCTCTTTGAAACTCTGTTTTCCCTGTGCATGTACACGAGATCTACGGCGGACCCCGAAGCCTTATTATTCGATCCCGAGATCGAACGTACCGCGCGGAGACTTAGAGCGGAAAGGAGACAATATCCGGAAGGGCGGTTTATGACCAACCCGGAAACTCCCGAAGAATTGGCGGCGAGGATGGCGAGAATAATTTCTATTCGCGATAGGCTTCGGCCTAAGACCTCTTCTACTACGTCATCCATTGCCGTGCCGGAGTTGGCGGCCGACAAGAACTTCGAGCTAAAGACGGGATTGGTGGTTTTGATGCAACAAGACCCATTTCATGGGAACGCTCATGAGAACCCCCACTACCACATCCAATCATTCTTGTCGAAGTGCGCCACTTTCCAAATGCCGGGGGTCCCCATCGATGCCATCAGACTGCGCCTCTTCCCCTTCACGCTAAAGGACAAAGTGCTCTATTGGCTGAGGACGCAAGCTGACGGAGTTTTCACCTCTTGGGACGGGTTGGCGGATGCATTCATTGACAAATTCTATCCACCATCCAAGACGGTGAAGATCCGGAGCGCTCTCATGTCCTTCAAGCAAGGACCACATGAGACGCTCTATGAAGCTTGGGAGCGATTTAAGGATTTGCAGCACCAATGCCCGCACCACAGTATAGAGGATTGGGAGCTAGTTCATAGCTTCTACAACGGTCTCCAACCGGGGACCAAACAAATTATTGATGCCGCGACGAATGGTGCAATCTTGTCGAAGACTCCCGAGGAAGCTACGGCCCTAATTGAGGAGATGGCCTCAAATAACCAACAATGGGGCGATGAGCGAGGACACTCCACATCCTCCTTAAAGCCAACTAGCATCTACGAGGCGAAGGCCGTAGCGGAGCTCACGAGCAAATTCGATTCTCTCCACAAGGTGGTGGAGAGATTGGAGAAATTTATCACGGAGCCCCAAGGAAGCCCATCCACCTCCGCACCGACCAACCAAATGTGTGATTGGCAAGACCAATCTCAAGTCATGTACTCGGGAGGAGAGCAAGGAGAAGGATCCTTGGAGCAAGTACAATATGTTGCGGGGAACCAAGGGTATTGGTCCAATCCGGCCGCAAGAAATCATCCGGGATTCTCCTACGCCAACAATGAAGGAGCTTTGAACCCGCCACAACAACCGCCTAATCAAGCTCGACCACCACCACCCCAACAAAAATACTATCCGCCGAGGGGGCCTCCACAACAAAACTTCCAACCAAAGCAACAAGTTCCACCTTATAGGCCTCCCGGATTCAACCAAGGGTGGAGGAATCAAAATCAAAACCCTCCGCAAACTCCACAACGATCCGATTTCGAAACTAGAGTGGAGGCGTTCATGGTCGAGCAAAACAAGGTGAATGCTACTTTGAAGGCGGGGCAAGAGTCTCTTAATACCGTAGTGGCTCAAATATAGGAGCAATTGGCGTTGCTCAATCGGAACACTCAAAGATTGCCGGCGCAACCGGAGCAAAACCCACGGGGCAACACGGGCCACATCAACGCCGTAGTTGACGTTACTACTAGAGGCGGGAAGGACACCACCCCCGCTATGATTCCTACCGAGGAGGCCGTGGAGGAAAGCTTGGAGCCGGTTGAGCCGGTAGTTGAGATTGAAAAGGAGAAGGAGCCACGAGACAAGGAGAAATCTAGGGCGGAGCTATTAATTGAGGAGAGGCGCTTCATGCCACCGGTCCCATTCCCCCAAAGACTAGCGAAAGCGAAAATGGAGAAAAGGCTAGCGAAATTCCTCGAGTATCTAAGAGGAGTTAGCCTAAATATTCCCTTCCTTGACGCCATCATCGAGATCCCCACATATGCCAAATTCTTGAAGGACTTGATTTCGGGGAGAAAGAGGAATGAGAAGATCATGCTAGCCGAGGAGGGCTCTTGGTTCACCAAGAGAGAAAAGGAGCCGGCAAAATTTAAAGATCCGGGGAGTTTTCGGATTCCTTGCACTTTGGGCGGCGTGCCTCTTCAAAAGGCGTTGGTCGATCTTGGGGCTAGTGTGAGTCTCATGCCCCTCTCCATGTTCTTAAAGCTTAACACCGGGACAAAGTTGAAACCCACCGACATGCGCATTCAATTAGCCGATGGCCGGATAACAAGGCCGGTGGGGATTGCCGAAGACATCCCACTTCAAGTCCCGGGTGGAATATGCTTGCCATGTGACTTCGTCATCATGGACGTTAAGGAAGAGGGAGACACCTCATTGATACTTGGACGCCCATTCCTCGCCACCGCTGGAGTCATCGTCGACGTGCGCGAAGGTACCTTAACCTTAAACGTCGGAAACATCGAGGTGGAGCTCCACATTCCCAAGGCAATGAAGCAAATGCCTTACCATGAGGAGCTCGATTATATGGACCTCCTCGATGAGGTGATAGAGGAGACGATTCCTCACTCAATTGGTGCCCTTTTTGATGAAGAATTTGAAGAAGGCCCGGATTTAGGCCATGAAGACAATAATGATTGTTCCCCCGACTTCTCCGCTGATGAAGATGAAGGCGACGCTGATGTCGCAAGGATTCGAGAGCTCTGCAAGCTCTCGAAATCAAAGTCTCCAAAGAAAGCTCCGCCGGTACGGAAATCGGCATCGCCGGTTAAGCCGTTGATCGGGGCAAATGCTAGCTTGGGGGAGCCTCCCCCCAACACTATTCGAGACAAGAGACCTCCGAGGGAGCACGCTACGCCGCCACGTCCAAATCCAAGCGCGCTCCCCGGCAAGTTTGACGGGTGCATCTCATATGCACCAAACATCCCGCATTGATTGAAAATTATAGGGGGTCGAGCTCACGACCTAAAACGAGCGCTTGTCGGGAGGCAACCCGACGGTTTTTGCTTTATTTTTACTTTTTTCTTTATTTTCGTTTTAGAGATTTTTAGTGTTTTGAGTCATCCGACCAAAAATTTTGTGATAACTGGTCCTATTTTTCTTGACAGGAGAGGAGATAGGTAGATCATCATGAGGAGGTTGAACGAGACGATGAGGAGCGCCCCAAGAAGGCGTTCGACGCTTAGGAGGAGCATGAAATCGACTGGAGGAAGAAAGACGGAGTTTAGAGCCTAAACGAAGACAAACAGCAGAATACAAGGCTCACTCGGCCGAGTATACTAGTCACTCGGCCGAGTACAGAAGTTCATCCGGCCGAGCCGCTCACGAACAAGGGAAGTCTGCTGTACCCAACTCTCTGTCTATTTTCCTCATTTCATTATAACTGCTACTCGGCCGAGTATATATATTCACTCGGCCGAGTGAAACGGATACCCTCCTTGGGCGAGTCATGCCGAGTAGCTTGAGTCACTCGGCCGAATGGACTTACTCCACTCGGCCGAGGCTGGCAAAGCCACTCGGCCGATGCGATATCGGGGAGAAAATTTCTATTGCCTCGCTCGGCCGAGTGACCACGTCACTCGGCCGAGTCGTAACTTCTATTATATAAGGACCGAGGGGGGGCGCGTTTTTCGAAACCGCAAAATTCCCAAATCGCCCGACCCCTCGGATTCCCCTCGCCCGATACCGCTCGTTCTCACCCCCACTCGCCCGACCAAGCCCGCGCGCGCCGCCGCTCGGCCTGCCACCGCCGGCCGACCGTCACCGCACCCCGCCCGAGTCGCCGCCGGCAGCCCCGTCTCCGATCACCTCCGGTTCGCTTATTTTCACCATTTTCTTCTCTTTTTGCGTAGTTTTTGAGGATCCGCGTATTAATCGAACCCCTAACCCGAATCAATTCCCATATCTATCTGTTATACCCCTATTGCTCCATACATTTTGATTATTACTCGCTGATATCGCTTTTCCATGCGCAGGTTGCTTTTTGGAGCTTAGGGGAGCTCAGGGGAGCTTCTACGGGCTGCTCAGGACTTCGTGGAGGCGCGGACTTCGCACGCTTCCACTACTTAGCACTCGCGGCGTGTTTGGGTAAACTCTTTCCACTCTTTGTGCACACGCCGCACTTTTCACTTTTCGGCACGCGCTCGGGGCCGATATGCCGCCCCGGACACGGCCGCGGTCGAAGAGAGCTTCCGCCAAGCGGAAGCGGTCGGATGATGCCGGCCCCTCCCACGAGTTGGAGGACTCTCCTCCACCGTCCCCCACACACCCCGCACACCCAGCACAGCCTGCAGGCCCCGCACACCCCGCACAGCCTGCAGTGCACCCACAGCCCGCACAGCCTCTCCCTGCCGATCCACAGCCACCACCACCGGCTCCACTGGTCGGGCCACTCGGGATTACGTTCCGAGACGACGCACACCGCGCCGTCTTCGAGCGTATCTCCCAGCGCTCGATCGTACCCTCCAGGTTTGCACACCTCGCTGACCTAGGACGCCTGGGGGTACTTGAGGGGATGCTCACGTTGTACGACAACGTGGGCTGTCGAGATTTTTTCCAGGTGTCGGCGGATACTTTTACCCGCCCGACACTTGAGGTTTTGAGTTCGATCGCCCGGACCGATGAGGGATGCTCATTTAGGTTCATGGATCGAGAGTGCCAGGTCACTCTCGATATGATGAGAGCGTTCTTCTCATGGCCCGCAGTCCCCGGAGCCGATCGCGGTTACGGCCCTACCCACATCCCCCCACCTTCTTTCGACGTCGGTGCCTTCTGGGCCCGGATCACAGGCCACCACACCGCCTTCGACCCTAGTAGGGCCAAGGCCTCGGCCATTGTCCACCCCTGCCTACGTATTGCCCAGCGCCTTATGGCGACCACCTTTTTGGCCAGATATGAGCCGGGCACGATGTCTACGCCAGAGCTTTACATGCTCTACGCGATGACACGTCCCAGAGCTCTATCTAGGGATGGAGATGAGCTTGTCCCCGCCGTCGTGATCGACATTGCGGCTTGGTTTTAGACCGTATCATTGTGTCGATGGGCGCTCGCTCACCGATATGCTGCGGCGGTCTGATCACCCTGCTTACCATGATGACCGGCGAGGACCTGCCTGACGACCTGCGACGCGTTCCGGGCCCCACTTCCTTGTCAATAGACGTTATGGCCCGGATGAAGATGCTGCGTCCGCATGGTGAGCGTCATTGGGTCTGGTTGCACGGCCCTTTCGGTGCCGACTACATGATTCTCCCGAGCCCAGCTCGGACCCAGATTGCACCGGCCCACGTTGACTGGCTCCCAGCGATGGATGTCATCATCCCCGCTGCGTACGTGCTCGAGGCCGAGGAGGCCGAGCAGGCCCACGCTGCCCACGCTGCCCAGGCTGCCCACGCTGCCCAGGCTGCTCCCGCAGACCCTGCTGCACACCCTGCCAAGCCTGCTGCCGACCCCGTCGACCCTGTGGCCCCTCAGCCTGTTCCTGACGTTTCCACTGCTCCTGACACTTCTGTCCCCACCTCTGTCAGTGTCGAGAGTACTTTTGCTGAGCCCACTTCCACCACTGTCACCACTTCCGAGGCTGTCCCCACCACTCCCGCTGCCACCTCTGGCCCTCTGTCCGTGGAGCCTCTTTGCTCCGCACTCCCCGAGCGCCCGCCGACCTTTGTCGAGAGTGGAGCGTCCTCGTTTGCCGCGGTCGTGGAGACCATGGCTAGCATGATCTCCGCTGGGATTGCGCCTTTTGGTCCACACAGTTCCGCCCCAGCGGTAGAGTCCTCTGTCTCCACAGCAGCCGTATACTCCGAGAGCGTCGTGGCGTCTGTCCACACTTCTGGGCCACTGACCTCTCTTGCCACCTCGTTGCCTCTTTTGCACGCTTCCTTTGCTACCGCTGCCTCTACTTCTCACCAGCCGGTGCCCCGGCCTCACACTGAGGCCAGGCCCACATTTGCTGGCGCGGCACCTTTTGTCCCCTTCCCTGCTGAGCCCGTTACATACTCCACTCGCGTACGCCAGCCCCGCCCCACGCAGCCTAGACCGGTGCGTCCCTCTGCACCACCCCCGCCCGACACTGTACTGTAGAGCATACGTGCTCTTGAGTTGGCGGTGAGTGGTATTAGAGCTGACCTTAGGACCCTGTCCTCCACCGTCTCTACGATGGCTGGACGCTCTGCCCTGATCCCTCAGATCCACTACTGCCTGACATAGATCTTAGAGCGTCTTCCGCGCGTACCACCACCCACCCAGCAGGTTCCCACTCACACTGCCACACACACTAGACCTGCTTCCACTTCCACGCCCACCCCAGCTCAGTAGCCAACACCACCACCACCACCACCTCCGCCTCAGGACGGAGACGGCGCAGCACCACCTTCCTAGGCACCCTTGATGCCATCGATTCCTTTTGCCGTTGTGCTGCCCGTTTCTGCTGGGTCCTGATGCCTTTTTGACCACCCCCCTCCCCTCACTTTTTTGTGATTCTCGTTTGCCGTTTCTTTATATATCTTTTTTGGGAGAGTGGGAGAGCTTTTGGTGACCCATTTATACTCGTATCACTCATATCTGTGCATGCATCATATCCGCATCATATTTTCGTTTCTTTATTTTTCGATTTATTATCTTTTTTTCTTTCCATCATGCATGCATCCTCACTTGCCCCTCTCATTACTTGTCTCTCTGTGTGCCACACTTTGCACATTGAGGACACTGTGCACTTTAGCTTGGGGGAGTGAGTTCTCACGTTCTTTTTCGATTTGCCACCTTTATTTTTAGTTTTTCACACCGTTTATTTTCACTTTTGCACTCATTTTTCTTTATTTTCTCTCATTTTGCCATGCATCACGTTTTTCTTATTTCTCTGTGTGCCGCATTGCATAGTTTTATTTTTCTTATCTTTATTTCTTTCCTTTTTCATCTCATGCTAGAGATGAATTTTCTGTGATGATGTCTACGTGGAGTTAGCTTATTCTATATGCATGCTATATTTGTCATGTCTTAGATTTTATTCCTGATATCATGTGCTATGACTTGCTTTGCATCTAGAATAGTAACCCACACTTTCTCCGCATGAAAATGGATGAAGTTTTATTATTAATTGAGCCTGAATATTCATATGTATGCTATCACAGAAAACACACCAAGATTCACGCATTGAATGCCTATATCTGGAGTACCGATTTCTTTTCCTATATCACTTCTATATGCATGAATTGTACACTTCACTTCGGGATGATTGAATGATGTTAGCTATGATATATCTGGATTAGTTAGCTTTTTTGTGATCGAAACTGAGTAGATTAGATTACCCTGCTGAAGTTGTCGTGCATGTCCTATAGAGTGAACCGAGAGTTATATATATTTCTTTCTCCACAAATCTTGAACATCATTTCTCTACTTTTAAAAAAAAATCATTGGTGAATCTCCCCTTAGTGATTCTATTTTATGGCATTTCCCCCGCTATTTATTCCTAGCTCCAAATCCCTTCTTCTAAAAAAATATATATATATAAAGAGAGAAAAACATACTTGTATATCATTATCTCTCTCTGAGTTGGGATCATTGTGTATATATTGAAAAAAAAAATAAAAAAATAAAAAAATAAAAAAAAATAAAAAAAGAGAAAAGAGGAAAAATCCTCAATAAAAGATCCCATCTCACTTTCTTTCTTTCTTCTTTCTCTTCTTTGCTTTTGGAGCTATATAAAAATGGGGATGTAAATATTTTTGTGCCACCACGCTTATAGATAAGCTTGGGGGAGGGGATCCATTGATGTGTGAGAGAGTGACTACTTGACATCGCACGACAACCTAGGCTAAGTAATATTCTATACTCGGTGAGATTGTTTCTAGCTTCACGAAATCCAGAAATCTAAGCCTAGCGTTCATTTCATGAAATCCAAACTTTTCCATTCTCTCTATTCTATAGTGTGATACTCTTATACTCCAGATAGAAAGCGTTCAATTGAAAAGTGTGTGATCTGTGATTTGTATACCGCTTTAAATGATTCAGGCAATGTTAATTTTAAAATCATTCCGTTCTTCATGATTATATCAATGTTCGTGGGTTTTCTATTTCTATTTGCACTATTATACTATGATATCAAAATAAGATTCTTTGACATGTATTTCTCATTCGGTGCATGCTATAAAGAGTAAGTGAAACCCACGTCCTGAGAAAATGATCTAGCACCCTACCTCTTCGCTTCTTTCTTTCGTCTTTATTTTCATTTGGTTTTCATTCTTCTTCGTTTTTCATTTTTTTTCGTTTTTCGCCGTTTTCGTTTTCCGAATCCACCGGGTTCGCCTTTTACTTATCTTCCTCGAGGACGAGTAAGAGGCAAGCTTGGGGGATTTTGATCACTCCATATTTTACACCTTTTTCCCGTGGATTTGCATGCCATTTAGATCGCCCAAATCATGTTTTTCACGATATATCGACGATATTGCGATGCTTTTCACGATTTGTTGTTTTTGTCGCATTTCAGGTGATTTGGCGCGATTAGGAGTGATCTCGAGACGTGTCACGCCCCGCTTCCCAAAATGGACGGAAGCGAAACGTGACGAGGCCCGCTTAGGCCAGAGCTGAGAAGCTCGGACCCAATAAGCGTCTGTAGAGGTACCATTTTAAAAGATCTTCAGGTTCTTGCATTTTATAGTTCGAAACAACAAAAGTACAGAAAAGAAATTGCATTCCTTAAAATAGAGATATGATATCCAACAGGTACAAAGTCTAAAAAGAAGCCTAAGCGTGGCAACAAACTATCTAAAAGAAAACGGAAAGTAGTAACCTCTGAAAGTGGCGACTAAAAGACCTCAAGGTCTGGTCCCTGTCAGGTACGTACTCTGGTGACGACGTCCTCGGCTCCTCGTACTCCAGTGAGTCTGCCTCGTCCACGAACTCTGGCTCAACACCTGACGTACAGCACCAAAAGAAGGAACTGTACGTCAGGTCAGGTCTACAAAAAGGGTTAGACCAAACTGCAAGTGTACTGAACTATTAAACAACGTTTTACTGGTTGTTTTAACATGCTGGGGTTATAACTGAGTAACGAAAAGTAGCGTAGCAGGAAAAGTAAACGTAACAAACAGTAGACGTAGCGTGTGCTACCGACTACGGGACTACCCTACAGGTGTCAAGACAAGACGGGACGTGACGGACAGGACAAGACAAGACGGGACAGGACAAGACAGACACGAAAGGGTTCACGCCTTACGGTTCGAGGGGGATCAGACCCTCTTGCCGTGCGCACGCTCAACCCAACCCCAAACCCAGGAACTCAGGACAAGATTCACAGGGATCATTTCCGCTAGGGAAACATCCGAAACGCCCGAAGGCTTTTTGGTCACAGGGATCACTTCCGCGGAGGGAAGCATCCGAAACGCCCGCAGGCTTTTTGTATAACAGTCACGGGGATCACTCTCGCATGGAGAGCATCCGAAACGCCCGCAGGCTTTTTGTATCACGGGGATCACTTCCGCTAGGGAAGCATCCGAAACGCCCGCAGGCTTTTTGTATCACGGGGATCACTTCCGCTAGGGAAGCATCCGAAACGCCCGCAGGCTTTTTGTATCACTGGGATCACTTCCGCTAGGGAAGCATCCGAAACGCCCGAAGGCTTTTTGTGTGACATGACACGACATGACAAGTGTAGGGAAAGTTATTCTAGGGTGTCCACACGCACGCACACACAAGATAGTCCTATGTTGTCAGCAGTTCATTGTTGTCAGGCTCAGACTTCGTCGTCAAGTCTGAGCCGTCACGGTCGTCCCGGACGCTATCATTTCACGTCCGGTTCTCATCACACACAATCTAACAGTTCTACAACTAGAACTAAGGCACAGTCAAATCGCAAGTGAGTACACTTGCCTGGAATGGCGAGTGCGTCGTCTGTCCGGGCGTCTCGTCCAGTCGTCGCGTCCGTGGTAGTCCGTCTGAAAAGAGATCACGGCGACGGTGTCAAGTCGTGATTCTCATCAAGTCCTATTAGGGCTTGTTTCTAGGTTATCGGGGCTATCCTATTTGTCAATCATCACATTTTGGTGTTTCATTCAACCTAGATCGACTACTATCCTATGTGCACAGAAAATTGTCCGATTGTCGATCTTTCTACGGTGAGCAGCGTTTTACAAGTACTGAAAGTAAATTTAGTTATAGTTGTCCAATTTTAGTTAGGTTTTCAATGACGTACGGTTTGGGTTGCTACGAGTTAGGGGAACCAACCTCTCCGGCGATTGACGCAGAATGGACATAGAGTCTGAACGGTGACAGATCTGAACGGCACGGCAACGAAACGTCTCCCTGTGGCAATGGCAGATCTACGGCAATGAAGGCGAGGAGGGGCAGCGAGGGAAGGTGAAAACAGCGAGCAAGGGCAGATCCGCGAGCGAGGGGCGTCGTCAAAAGCGCCCAACGGCTACGGAGAGAGTGGACAGCGAAGATGAGCCCGGTAGCGATCCGTCTGTTTTTGATGATTCTGGGTGACCAGGTAATTGCAACGGGGCACCGCATAACTGCGTTATTAAATTTGTAACATTAAGCTAAAAGAATCCTTAACTTAATATAATATTTTCAAGCTTACTTATAATAATGTATTATACTCTAATTGTATAAACTGCTAGCATGCATTTTATTATAACTAACATAAGATACCTCTGTCATTATACTGTGATAAAATATTATAAAGAAACTAACTGTAGTTTATAACAAATGTATAACGTCATACCACTTTTACACCCATACTCGGTTCCTTTCTTTTAAGGACATATTGGTATAAAATAATAAGGTGCACAGAAGATATTACTAACTTTGTAAATGTATGAATTAGCCGTCGTTATCTAATAACAACTTACGCGTTCAGTACTTTCTCTGCGTGTGTTCAGGTCGGAGGCAACGGCGTGGGCTGAGGCGGCATCGAGGAGGCGCCGCAGCCGGAGGAGAGTGCTTCGCCGGCGATCTGTGTGGTGGCGAGGGGATGACTCAGTGGCAATGGCAGCTCGGTGTCCTGGCGATCAGCAGCAGGGAAGGTGCTCTGGGGTCATCGTCGGCCTGCCGCCGGCTGAGGGGATCTCGGAGGGCGCCTGTGGTTTGTATCCGCCGGAGGTATCGCCGAAGTGAGGTGCTACGGGAAGGTGGAGGAAGAGAGGTGGAGGAGCTTGGGCGTTTCCGTGGGCTTCGGCTGAAGGAGGCGGCCGGTCGGTGGTCCGTGAGAGGCGGAAGGCGGGAGATGCGTCGGGTTGAAGAGAGGCCAGAGCAAAGAATAGGCCGGCGGCTTGCTGCTGTTTGCGTGCACGGAGGTGAGCAAGGGTTACGGCTGAGTTTTGTGATGGCGTGGAGAAGAAAAGATAGAGGCGGCTGCGTTCTCAAAATAAAACCTAGGTTTCTAATAGAATAGGTTAGGAGAGGGTCTCAGTACGTGGGGGGGTACGTGCAGATGGGGCGATCATGTGCATTGAGAGGTAGTTAGGATGTGAAAATCAAATATTTGATTTGCTTGAGAAAACTAAATTTTGATTCGTTCCCTAACAGATTGGTTATGCTTAAGATTCTTATAAACATTTAGTTAAGGAAAAAAATAATAATATAAAACCCTCCTATTGCAACCTGAGTGGGATATAAGGATATCTAAAGGCTTGTTGTAAGGAGAATGCACAGAAAGAATGAATTAAAATTGATTATATAAAAATGTTTTTTTTAATTATAAAAAGTGTGTTATGTAGAATAGGACTACAGACATCCAAAAATAAAGGAAAATACCGGGGTGGACGCGCCTCGGAGAGGATTGTGAATACGGGGTTCGGACATGTGTTCGAGCTACGGAAAGCCATAATAAAACCAATATAGTAACGCGCACACAAAACAACCATGGATACACGCTACGAACGTTCGGTCGGAAAGTGACCGTTACAAGACGCGCTTACTCTACACGGCCACCGACGACCTCCCCGAGGGATATTTTGCTGTTGGAGAGGAGCGGAAGAAGAATGGACGTCGCAGGAGCGACGAGGAGGCCAAAACAATCAGATTGGGCATTTTTTGTGTCCCACTCGGCCGAGTGGAGGAGCCACTCGGCCGACCAGCGAGACACTGCTCGGCCGACCCGTTCAGACACGTTTTCCATGTGTACTCGGCCGAGCGACGGAGACCACATCGGCCGAGTGACGATACCACGTCCGCCCGAGTGGCGCCCAGATGAAGGCCCTCAAAAAGATCGAAGTTACTGTATTTCGGCCACCTGAGCTTCAGAAGACCCACTCGGCCGAGTGGTAAACCACGTCCGCCTGAGTGCAGTGAAGCCATCGGCCGAGTGACGACAACTCACTCGGCCGAGCCACCTCCGAACTGAAGGCCCTTGAAGCCCCCCGACTTACTGGAAAATGACAGGGTTTTCACTCGGCCGAGCGACTTTTGTCACTCGGCCGAGTGCGATGCGCTGCCTGTAGCGAAATTTGCGGAAAACAGGCTGTGCAGGGGCGTTTTGGTCAGGATTTTTGGACGATTTTTGGGGCTATTTAAGCCCTGTTTTTACCCTAGTTTTAGGAGCCACCTCTTAGATTTTTTGCAGCTTTTTGAGATCACTTTTTTAGCTTTATTATTTTGTGATTGGAGAAGAGAAAAACTTGGATTTTTGTTGGATTAATTGAAGAACTACTTTGGTTTGCATCTCTCTTCCCCAAAAACTCTATTTTTATTGTTTATATCATTGTTGTGATGAATTCCACTGTCTATTTCATTGATTATTTTTGTGCTATTGCTATGATTTGTGAGTAGTCTCCACGTCTTGGGGCGTGGGGATGAACCCTACAAGCCCAATTTCGTATTTGTGATAAATCGGTAGAAATTGTGCTAGAGTCAATAATTAGAGATTAGATTGGGATCGAATTACTACGGATGGCTAGGTATTCATATCAATTGGGATTTGCAAGAGATTGGATCCCAATTTGATAGGAAGCCCTAGAAATCCGAATTGGGTTGGAGTCGGATTTTCGAAGTATCGGTTTGCAAGAGATTGGACCAATACTAGGATCTCCGGTTGCAATTCCGTGCCGATACCCGTTTGCAAGAGATTGGACGGGTAGGAACTATCCTAATTTAGATTGTGAACCGAGTTTGCAAGAGATTGGGCTCGGTGCGCAATTGGACGATGATGTTGATCCTAATGCTAGCCTTCCTAGGCTAAGGTTTGCAAGAGATTGGACCCGACCCTAGGATAGCTATAGACCGGCAACAGCGCGAGAGCGTGAGCTTGGTTCCACATTTAGTTGCAACTAGTTCATCCAAATTTTCATTCTAGCAATTTTGATACCGACGAACCACATCTATGAAATAGGGTGAGTAGCGGGGATTCCCCATTCCCTAGACGTTCTTTATTTGATTTGATATTTCGCACATTTGTCTGACGATTGTGACAGGATCGCCCAAGGCAACTCTTTCTATTCTTAAATAGCCAGGTTGATTAGGAGCAAGCACGGTCATTCGTCCTCCCTGTGTTCGATACCCGCTCGCTGCTATACCGTGCGCTTGCGGTAAAACTACAACCGTTCTTTGGGTGTACGTCCCGGAGCGATCATACAACAATAAGCATGGAAAGTGTAGTGTGTGCAGCAATAATCATGATATTAGTACCCGAACTATGTAGGAGTAACTGGCAGAGTACGTAATCATCAATGGTAACACCAGGAGTAAAAGAACGTAACAATCATTCAAGTGTGCCTAGTGAAAAAGCCCAATGTCTGAGGGGGAAAGTGACTAGCGTTACACCCAAGCCAACGAGAGCTACCCGTGGCTCTCTACTCACCGACCCGGCTAGGTGTCGGTCAAGTTCACCACGAGAGTGCAATCAAGCATTCCAACCTCTACTACATTGAACTATCCCACCCAAGTGTTCTGCTGGAACACGAGCCAGCCTAGTTCATAGTACAAGCACGAGTTTGTCAACTCACATGACATCACGATTTCACTATTTCGCATCTTGGGCGCACAAATTCATAATTTCACGATTTCAAGGTGTTCCGTACCATCAAGTTGTTCCATTCAATCCAATATGTTCGATGCAGTTTATTATCAACATGTAGGTAGTAGGATACATAAATAAAACAATGCTTGATTTGACAATTTGATGTAACTAAGGCTATTGATGAACGAGGTTGAACGAGCTTGAACAGGGAGCTTGGTTTTGTTCATGAACAAAATACATGTTCAAGCTCTGTTCATTTACTAACCGAGCTCTAAAAACATGTTCAAGCTTGTTCGTTAAGCTTACCGAACGAACGCAAACAAACGTAAATGAATATTTACCGAGTTTGTTCACGGGTAGTTAATCGAACGTTGTGTTCGTTAACAAGACTTATCGAGCTTGTTCGTGAACATGTTCAGGAATATGTTCGTGGACACAATTCAATCTTGTTCATGAACAAATTTTCAAACAAACAAACGAATGTCAATTTTTTAATCAGGAATAATAATATTTAAACATTATTGCCAATGACTAAATCAATTAAATAAAAGGATTAAATATTTGCAGTACAAAAACAAACAAATCCAGCATAATAGCTCCATATATCCCATTACAAGCATCCATTCCAAGCATAATAAAAAATATAGTATGTATCTAAATTTACTATTTTCGGTACATGTTCGTTCATGAACACTTAACGAGCTTGTTCATGAACATCACTTAACGAGCTTGTTCATGAACACTTAACGAGCTTGTTCACGAACATAAATGAACGAACGCGGTTATGTTCAAGCTCTGTTCGTTTACTAACCGAGCTCTAAAAATCTGTTCAAGCTTGTTCACTAAGCTTCCTAAATAAACGTAAACGAACATGTACCGAGCTTGTTCACGAGTAGTTCGTTGAACGTTCTGTTCGTCAACAGCCCTAGATGTAACAATATTTTAAAACAAGGAAAAGTACACTTGCCTTTGACGGTTTTGGGGTGTCCAGGTGTTAGTAGCGAGCGGCGCGATATAACTGCGACATTAGATTACAATATTAAGTTATAAGTTTTAACCAGTTTAGATAATACTAATATAGCTAATGTACATATGTAGAAAGTTATATATGTAAGCTAATATGTAAACTAAGATATATTAAGATATGTATATACTAACTGACAGTAATATGTATTAACTTCCCACTAACTTTAATACACATAGAAATAAAAATTTATTAACTCTATAAACTAAACCATAAAATTATTGTATAAGGTTTCGGTTAACACTCATGCGAAATAACCCTAACCTAACATTACAATTGTTATTATACACAGAAGCTAATGAACCTAATATAATATTTAAAGAAATTCACCTATATCTCGTCTGTGTCTTCCCATCCTTTTTCCTTTGTTCCTTTCTTTTGCAGGGGAGTAGAAGGTCGAGGGGGTTTTCGAGCGGGGGCTGGAGATGATGCTGCCGCAGATCCGGACGGTAGCGGGCCGGCATGGCCAGGGAAACAGGCGGGTGGCCGATTGATCGGAGCTCCGGTTGTCGAGGCGTGGCGTATCGGAGGCGATCGGCGCGGTGGTCGCAGTGGCGGAGCCAGCAAATTTTCACTTAGGGGGCAAATTATAAGCTAATACAAAATAATTTTTGCATACAATAAAAACTAATAAGTAAAAGTACCTTCTATACAACTCTAGTAAAAACCATTAACTAAGAACTCGAATACATTAAAACCTTCTTAAAATAGAAACTTAATTTACATTTTAATTCTCAACATAGTAACAACCGTGGTCGGTGGTCGGGGATCGTCGGAGCTCCGGTAGCCTGGGGCGACTCGCGAGAGACCGACGGCGGTGCAGATTCAAGGCTCGGTGACGATCGAAGTCGAGACGGCGGCGGCTGCTTGAGATCGGAGGCGGGGTTGATTGGGTTGATCGATGAAGGAGTGGAGTTCGATGGGGTTGTGTGAGGGACTGTGTTGTAGGTGGGTTGCCGGGTGGCGATGGTGGGCGGGGAGGAGGAGAGAAGTCGTAAGGGATTCCTCTGTTCGAAACAGGGGATGGGGACCGAACAGGGGAGCGGGACCGGGCAGCGGACTGGGGCTGTTGAGGTCGCCGTGATGTTGGGCGTGATTTGAGCGGAGAACAGAGGAGTGGAGGGGCTGTCGGTGCAGTTGGTGTTCACCGGATGGAGGCCCCGATGGCCGGAGACCGAACGGCGGGAGGAAAGAGGATGAGGCGGCGTTGGTTGAGGGAAGTGGTGTCGACGGCGGAGGCGGTGTGGGTCTGGATTGAGTTGGGGAAGAGGAAGGTGGCACGGTTTGTCGGCGATGGAGATGGCCGCTGGGCTTGGAGCCTGGCGGCCCTTCTTAGTGAGCAGGGGAAGGTGGGGCGAGGCGTGGAGTGTGGTCGGGGGCTGGGTTGGAGTTCGACGGTGCGGGTTGCGGGTGGTTCAAAGTCGGAGATGTGGGGTGCGGTGCTGTCGTGCTGAGGAAATGGCGACCGGTGGGGCTGAGGAAAACGAAGTAGGTGGGGTTGTAGGCTTCGGACGTCGGAGGTTGGCATGTGAACTGGCGGTGGGTAAAGACGGCTGCAGCGGTGGAGGATGCGGCGGCGAGGGGATTTGGCGTCAACGGAGGCGGAGAGGGTGGACTAGTAACCGGAGGGCGGGCGAGTTGCTGGAGGAAATGCGAGATGGCAGAGCTAGCCTGAGGGTTTATCGGCGGGAGGCGATGTTTTTCGGTGAGCGCTAGCGACGAGGAGATGTTCGGGGGTCGTAGTGTTTGGAGGGGCTTCCGGGAGTCTTATATGCGGGCGGAAGAAGATGGAGGCCTGGGGTGGTTCGAAGAGAAATCTGAAGGAGGGCTTGGTGGCAGGGTAGTTGGTTGCCGGTGGGAGGCTTGCTGGGCGAGGTGGGGTGTTCGAGGAGCTGGGTTTACAGATGGGAGGTTTGTCACCGCGGGGCGATGGGTGACAGGCTGAGGCGATTGAGATGGGAGAGGTTTTGGTCGGAGTTCACCGGGAGAGGAAACGACGAGAGGGCAATTTGGAGGAGAGGTTGGCGCGCGTCGGAGGAGGATTAACTGGCTTCGGGAAAGGAGATGGGTTCATGTGAGGAGGGCTGAGGCCGATTGGTTCGGAGTTGTGAAGGGGAGAGGGGAGCTTCATTTCGCAAGAATAAAGATGCTGCATGGGTTCCTTCGTGAGGAGAGGGGGAGAGCTGTCCTTTGTAGTTTTTGGGTACTGTAAGTAGTTGTGAAGTGAAAAAGGTGAAGGAAGATATAGGAAGAGAGCAGATGACGTGTTAGTGGGATGTGGAAGGGGACGTGTAGAAGATTGTTGGGACGTGGGATCAGATAGTTGCGTGCGTGCGTGGATTGAGTCGGGTTAGTTAGGGTACATTTTAATTCTGATTCCTTGGAGACCGATTAGTTAGGATATTTTGGATGAGGAAGATTGACTCAGTCATGAGGATAAAATCTCCCTAACCATTAAATAGTTAGGATTTATTAAGAAATTTATTAAGATTTGTGGTTTAAATAAAATCTCTTTAGTTAGAGTATTAGGTATAGGGTTGGTTAAGATTCAGATTCATCAGTAGTAAAAATGGAGTTAATTAAGATATTAAAATTTGTTAAGATTTTTTAGATTTGGTTATGAAACCGATTTTTTTATTGATATTTGTGGGTTAAGATTGGATGATCTGTCAAGACATTTGGGTTAGAAAGTCCAAGTTGATCGACCGGGTTAAGATCGGATTAGGAGAGGTCGATTTGATTAAGACACGGATTTATTACGATCTGATCTGATTTAGAAAATTGGTGTAGTTAAAATTAGCTATGATCGGGATGATCTGACAAGATGTTTGGATTGGGATCAGATTGGATAATTGATTCGGTCAAGGTATTCTTGATTCGTAAGATCGGTTTGGTCATGATGTGATTCTATCAATACGATTCAGTCACTGCATCCAAAGTCAACCATAGGTTAGAGAAGATAATAACACAATCCTTAAACCGCGTGTTCGAGCTATAATGATAATAATAATAATAGCATAAATAATAAAACCTCTAATAACTCTCTAAACTAACTAAACGAACGGATTACGTATAGATGAAAACAGGCCGTTACACTACACCCCTTACTAAGAATTAACTTGCTCTTCCCCTTGTTCACTTGTAGGCTAGTAAGGAGGTGGAACGAGGAAAGGAGCCTACCAAACTCCACAAAAGAAGAAGCTTCCGCCTTGCAAAGACAAGCATGTCGTCTGCAAAGAGAAGGTGGGAAGTGTTGGATACAACAATCGATGACTTCGTGTTTGATGATAACAAACGTGTGTGAATGATTTGAGGTGTGCGTTAAGTGTTTGCAGGAGTGGCAACTCGTAAATACTCAAACGATGACTGAGTCAAAGTGATGAAGAATTTGCCATTCATTAGCAAAGTGGACTTGGTCAAAGATGGAGATAATGGCTACACATATTGGACTAAGTCAAAGATGGAGAGATAAGGAGAAAATCAATTCAAATCCATATTTGAATTGATTCAAATCAATTAGTGCATGAATCAAATCCTAAAGCCATACAAATTGAAAACTTGGTTAAAGATGGAGAGATATGGAGAATCTCATGCAAATCAATATAAGAGATTAAATAATATCTTAAATGAAATCCTATAGCTATTCAAATTCATATCCTATAGCCATACAAATTCAAACTCCATATCCATGGCGATTCATCCAAATCCTATTCAAGTTAGAATTCTTTCCAATCTCCATCAATTATGGGAATCAAATTCTCCTAGGCCAAAGTTCTTCGTCATCTTCAAGCCTTGCCACAAGTATAAGGAACCATCCATCATCAAGCTAGATATCCAAGCATAACCCATCTTCAACCTAGAGGAGCAAACAACCAAGGCCACCATCTTTGAAGAAGCAAAGTCCAAGAGATCAAATTCTAAGCCCTAGGACGCACTTCAAAGATCTTAGAATTCCTCTCCATAAGAGCTTCCAAATCGGCCCTTTATTATTTTTTTAGTCGAAGAGGATGAGCTCACGATTCTAACAAGTATTTATTCGGATTTGTCTGAGCTCGGGTCGATTTACTACAATTTATGGAAGATGGGACAGAAACATACTTTACGCATAGACTGCTGCCGATTCTGTAGAACAGAAAATTGATTTACGCATAGACCAGATTCGGGCAGATTTACGCATCGAACTTCGGAGGGCTATATCTTGATATCTAGACATCGGATTGAGACACCGTTTGTTCCTGCGTGAACCTGACGATGCACTGATCGACAGAGACGACTACGGCTACATAAACTGAGATTTCCTAAACTCTTTATTATTATATTTGTGTAATAGCATAGCGATCTTTGTAGGGGAAACTTTACCATACTTGTGTTTTGGGGTCTTGTCTAGTTGGGGCCAGACAAGATGGTCTTGATGAGTTGGGGCTCGTCAAGAGAGAGAGAGAGAGAATCTTCTAGGTTGATAGTATTGAGCACTTTGGGGAGTGCGTATGAACTAGGTGAGAGTTGAGTTGGGGCTCTAGCTCATTGTAGTTGTACCAGATAACATATTACTCTAGTATTTGATCTCGGGGCTGGACGTAGGTCGTGTGGACGATCGAACCAGGGTAAATCTGCTATGCACTCTGTGATTGCTTTTTATTTACTTTGCATCTGCTCTTATTGCCTGTGATTTCTAGTGGGTTGCACGAGATTTTTTATTAGCCTATTCACTCCTAGGCTTAGATCCAGATCCAATAAGTGGTATCAGATCAGGTTAGAGGATTAGATGACCTTGAATTTATCTGATTCTGCATTTGCTGAAGGTCAGTCTATAGCCCGACTCCCTAAGTTTAATAGAGTAGACTTTGCATATTGGAAGGCAACAATGAAAATTTATTCAGTGTCTGTAGATTATGATGTGTGGGATATTGTTGAAAATTGATTTAAAACCCCCCACTATTAAAATTGAAGACACTGAAATTATAAAGCCTAAAGATAAGTGGGATGCTGCTGATAAGAAACTTTATTCATTGAATGGTAGAGCTATGAATGCATTTATTTGTTCTTTGGATAAAGTTGAATTTAATCGTATCTCACAATGTTCAACTGCACAGGAAATATGGCATACGCTGGAGGTGACACACGAGGAAACGTTACGGGGGAAGGAGGCTAGACTTGCCTTGCTGAGTACAGAATATGAGATCTTCCGCATGCTTCCATCAGAATCTATCAAAGAGATGTTTGTGAGGTTCACTGACATCGTCTATAAGTCTAGCTCCCTTGGTAAGCCATACTCTAGTCTTGAGCAGGTGAGAAAAATCTTGAGGGTGTTACCAAGCTCGTTCTGTCCTAAAGTCACAGCCATTCAAGAAGCTAAATATCTATCAAAGATGAGAGTGGAGGACTTAATAGGAAACTTAATGTCGCACGAGCTTGAGTTGCAGAGCATCGAAGCTAGAGAGAAACCAGAGGCCAAAGCTCCCAAACCATTAGCTCTTCAAGCTAACGACGACGACGATCTTGATGAGGAGCAAGCACTAATGGTCAGAAACTTCAAAAGATATATCAAGACTGACCAAGGAAGAGTTGAGATGGTGAAAAGGTTTAATCGTTCTAATAACTTTAATTCAGATATAAATTCCTCTGAACAGAAAATTACTAATAAACATGAATGTTTTAAATGCAGGAAGAAGGGACACTTCATGAGGAATTGCCTACAAGAAACGAATAATGTTGCAGAGAAGAAAGGAAAAGCTTTGGCGTTAACGTGTGACATAGATAGTGGAGAAGAGATTGAGGAGAATGAAGCCCACTCCTCCCTTTGCTTGATGGGAAAGCACGATGAGGTGAACTTTTGAATATTTGTAAAGGAATGCAAGATAAAATAGATGAGCTAGAATCTACCGTAGATGACTATAGGGATGGTAGCTTTGAATTGCAACAAGAAAATTATGACATGTCTAAAGAAATTGATAGTCTTAAAAAAAACTTGTTGCATGTACTTCTACCATTAATTTGCTTAAAAAGGAGAAAGCTAGCTCGCATGAAAAAATTGATTGTCTTTCTTTTCCTACTTTGTTAAATGATATTAGTATGTATAAGGAAAAATTGACTAAGCATGAAACTGAAAATAAATTGCTTATTGAAAAAATATGCATGCTAAATAATGAGCTTAAAAGGAAAACGATTGATTTTGAAAAGAAAGAAGAGGAAAAACAAGAAAGCTTTCATCAGTAAATGCACTTTGCTTATGAATGAAAATGCATCATTGAAATCCAAAGTCACGCATCTAGAATTGTCCATTAAGAAATTTTCTATTGGAAAACAATCTTTGGATACTATTCTTGAAAATCAACTATATGGCAATAATAGACGTGGACTTGGATATGATTTGAAACATGTTCAAAAGCCTAATTATAAGAGATTTCACAATGTGCCTAGCAATGGTAAAAATATTTATGCAAAGTGCTTTACTTGTGCTAGTGTTGGTCATACCTCACATCATTGCAAATATAGGAACACTAATATCAAATTCAAGGAAATTGGGTTCCTAAAAATTTGATGACTAACATGAGTGGACCTTATTGGATTCCAAGGTCACACATAACATCTTCCGTGTAGGTAAGATGGAGGTGGCTAGAAACTATGTATTGAATATCACATCTTATTGAAGTTCCGTAGCCAATCGACTACGCGAAGGTATGGTTTCTACTTTGAACTTAATGCATGCCTTCATAGTTTTTCTTGGGGGCTTGACTTTTTATTTTTAGTTTGTGTGCTAGTTTGTTTGCTTTCTAGCTTGTTTAGTTCCTTGTAAATGAAAAAAATAAAAAATAAAAAAATAAAAAAATAAAAAAGGTAGAGTAATGTGTATCTTTTCTTTTGAATCATTTAAGTGATATTAATGAATGATAATCATATCTATGTAGAAATTGATGTATTATTTTTATGGCTACAAGTGCATGTTTGGTTTTTTAAATAGGCATGCCATGTTCAATGATTAGAATAATTTGATTTCTACACCTACACTTTCACTTCCACGAGTATTAAATATTGTTGTACATTTGGAGACATCTTTTATGAAATATTGGAGAGTGAAAGTAGGGTGAAAAATAACTGAAAATCTACAGGATATGATGTGTCTTGCCATGGATAAAAATTAAGCACAAAAGAATTGAATAAAAAATTGAAAAAGAATGAAAATAGCTCCGTTTGAAAAATGGATACAATCCTTGGTAACGACACTATCCACGAGTATCCAACATAAGCTTTATGGGTAAACTTTAGCGTTAGTGTTATACTCATCAAGCAATGCCACCCCCATATATAAGAGTCCTTACTGGCTATGTTTTTTGGTGTGGTACCTTGAACTCATTTTTAATGAGATGGGAAAAATCAATCCTAGGTGATATCATGTTGCATGAAAATGTGGATTGGCTTTGGTTAGATTTCTTAAAAGTTCTCATTATATGCTTCAATGTTTAATCATCACACTTACACGAAGATGTTGAAGTCTATGTTATAATTTTCAGTGAAGTTGAAGTGCTTATTCTACGAATGTCTACATGCAAGTGCTTGTTGTAATTTATAATGCTCACTTTTTGCATGTGGTATAAATTTGACTTCATATATATACTTTTAATGATAACAAAAGGGGGAGAAGTATTGAGAAGATTTGGTGTGCATTAATGCTTACATGTTGAATGCATGAATATTAAGGTTAAGGGAGAGCATTAATGAATAATGAATGCATGCATGTGCTTCATGAATATGTGAATATATGTTCAAGGGAAGAGCATGAATAAAGGGGGATCATGCATACATGTTTGAATGCTTGAACATCATTGTAGCATACTTGTATGTTTGAACATCATTGTCATACTTGTTGCATATTATATACATCCTCCATCACCACACTTCACACACACACACATGTCACGATGATATTATTTGAATCATTATTGCTCAAATCTTATATTGGTTTGTCATCATCAAATGGGGAGATTGTTGGATACAACGATCGATGACTTCGTGTTTGATGATAACAAACATGTGTGAACGATTTGATGTGTGTGTTAAGTGTTTGCAGGAATGGCAAGCTCGTAAATACTCAAACGACGACTGAGTCAAAGTGATGGAGAATTTGCCATTCATTAGCAAAGTGAACTTGGTCAAAGATGGAGATAATGGCTACACGTATTGGAATAAGTCAAATAATGGGAAACAAGGAGAAAATCAATTCAAATCAATATTTGAATTGATTTAAATCAATTGGTGTATGAATCAAATTCTAAAGCCATACAAATTGAAGACTTGGTCAAAGATGGAGAGATATGGAGAATCTCATGCAAATTAATATAAGAGATTAAATGAGATCTTAAATGAAATCCTATAGCTATTCAAATTCATATCCTATATCCATACAACTTCAAACTACATGTCCATGGTGATTCATCCAAATCCTATTCAAGTTAGCATTCCTTCCAATCTCCATCAATTATGGGATTCTATTTGATTCTAATTGATTTCCACCACCTCCTATATAAACCCACATCCAAAAGAGAGAGAAAAAACCAAGGCCGGCCCTAGACTCATTTCTCTTCATCTTGGCTGAATTTATCCTCCAAGCTTCAAAGAAATCATCAAATTCGCAGAAAGAAGAAGGAGCTCGACGGACGACGCTAAAAAGTGCATAACTTTCTCCACAGAGCTCGGATCGACAAATTGTTTGTGTCAGGATGATTACAACTCAGTGCTCTACAAAATGGTGATATTTTTCTGATAAATCTTTGTATTAAATCAATGGTATTTATTTTAGCATGAGTTGTATTCTGAATAGCTTCATATATTTCATCATCTCATAGGCCAAGGTTCTTCATCATCTTCAAGCCTTGCCACAAGCATAAGGAACCATCGATCATCAATCTAGATATCCAAGCATAACCCATCTTCAACCTAGAAGAGCAAGCAACCAAGGCTACCATCTTTGAAGAAGCAAAGTCCAAGAGAACAAATTCCAAGCCCCTGGATGCACTTCAAAGATCTGAGAATTCCTCTCCACAAGAGCTTCCAAATAGGCCCTTTCTTATTTTTCAGTCGAAGAGGACGAGCTCACGATTCCAACGAGTATTTATTCGGATTTTTCTAAGCTCGGGTCGATTTACTACAATTTCTGGAAGACGGTGCAGAAACATACTTTACGAACAGACTGCTGCCGATTCTACAGAACAAAAAATTGATTTACGCACAGACCAGATTCGGGCAGATTTGGGCATCGAACTTCGGAGGGCTATATCTTGATATCAATACATCGGATTGAGACACCATTTACACCAGCGTGAAGCTGAGGACGCGCTTATCGATAGAGACGACTACGGCTATACAAACTGAGATTTCCTAAACTCTTTATTATTATATTTGTGTAGTAGTGTAATGATATTTATAGGGTAAACTTTACAGTCTTGTGTTTTGGGGTCTTGTCTAGTTGGGACTAGACAAGATGGTCTTGACAAGTTGGGGCTCGTCGCGAGAGAGAGAGAGGGTAAACTTTACAGTCTTATGTTTTGGGGTCTTGTCTAGTTGGGACTAGACAAGATGGTCTTGACAAGTTGGGGCTCGTCGCGAGAGAGAGAGAGAGAGAGAGAGAGAGAGAGAGAGAGAGAGAGAGAGAGAGAGAGTGTGTGTGTGAATCATCTAGGTTGATAGTGTTGAGCACTTCAGAGGGTGCGTACGAACTAGGTGAGAGTTGAGCTGGGGCTCTAGCTCATTGTAGTTGTACCAGATAACATATTACTCTAGTATTTGCTTTCGGGGCTAGATGTAGGTCGTGGGGACAACCAAACCAGGGTAAATCTGATGTGCACTTTGCGATTGCTTTTTATTTACTCTGCATCTGCTCTAACTGCATGTGATTGCTTGTGGGTTGCACGAGATTTTTTATTAGCCTATTCACACCCCCTTCTAGGCTTATATCCAAATCCAACAGGAAGGAATACCCATCCCACCACTCTTAGGGGCGAATGGCACCAGAAAGGATAGCATGGTCCATCATAATTGTGAAGGCCTCTATAACAATAACGAATAGGAAAGGGGAGATAGGGTCACCCTGGTGCATACCTCTGTTGCTCCCAAAGAAACCTGTAGGAGAACCATTGTATAGGACGGAGAAAGACACAGAGTCAACATTAACCTTAATCCAACGGATGAAAGAGGGGGGAAACCAAGGCGGAGCAAGAAGAAATATATGAACTCCTGGTTGATACTATCAAAGGCCTTTCGCAGATCCAACTGAATACATGCCTTAGCCCACATGGAGGCGGAGAAATCTCGATTGAGCTCATAGGCTAGGAGATAGGAATCTGAGATCAGCTGGTCCTTGATGAACGCCGACTGATTCCAGGAGATTAGCCCAAGAATAACCTCCACCATCCTCCAGCTGAGGACCTTGGAGATGGTCTTGTCTATCGCATTGAAGCAAGAGATAGGATGGTAATCTCCAAGAGAAGAAGCAATGGGAGACTTGGGTATCAGAGTAAGGAAAGTATGATTAATCTACCTGAGGATGTTGCCAGATCTAAAGAAGGAGTGCACAGCTAAAAGGACATCCCCACCCACCACTCCCACACCTCCTGTAAGAATAAGGGGGGAAAGCCATCTGGGCATAGGGACTTGTCCTTATCCAGGAAGAAAAAGGCATCCTTAATCTCAACATCAGAGACATCTCTACCCATCCAGTCACAAGCATCCGGGGACAGGATACGCTTAGGAACAACCTCGGTGATGGTGGTAGGATAAGGATCCTGGTGGAAGAGAGCAGAAAAGAACTCAACTGCATCAGAGCGGAGGGACACAATCTTGGTGGCGGGTTCCCTCCGGATCAATCGAATGTAAGAGTCTGTTGCTGACTCCGCATAGAAGAACTTGGTGTTTATGTCCCTAAGAGCAAGCCAAGTCTGACGGCTTTTCTGTCTAGCCCGGCTCTTCTTACAATCAAGACTAGACACAAGAGAAAGGCTAAGGGCACGGTTCTGGCGAAGAAGATCTGGGCAGGTGTGGAAGTCCGGGCGGGCCCGCAAGATGGAGATGTCGTTCCTGAGGACCTCCAATTGGGGAAAGTGGCTACGGGCAAGGGGCCATTCCCAGATGGCATTTTTGAGGGCCTTGAGTTTGGTAATGAGCCTAAGCATGGGTGAGCCCGAGTAACTCCCACGCCATACCTTGAGTAACAGGGAATAGAAGCAAGGGATATGAAGGTAGTGCCTGAAAAAATGAAAAGGTTTGGGCCCAGAGTCCGGGGGAAGAATAATCTGCATCAACATCTGAGAGTGATCACTAGTCCCTGTGGGAAGATAAGTGGTGAATGCATCAGGAAGGGTGGCAATCCAAACCACACTAATAAGGGCCCTGTCAAACCTACATGAGATACGGGAGCCAACGGAGGAATTGGTGTTCTAACTCATGTGGTCCCCCACACTACGAATATCATCCAAACCACAATCATCAATGCACTGTTAATGTCCGCCAGCAGACCCACTGAAAGAGTGCGACCCCCTGCCTTCTCATCAATGAAGCGAGTGACATTGAAGTCTCCCATCACCGCTCAAGCCCCCTAACTAATAATAGAACAGTCACCACAAAGTGAGTCCCACAGCTGGCCACGCTCCGAAGCCAGGTTGTAAGCTTAGACGAACGAAAGAGAAACTGATAAACCACCCCTATTGGTACAAGAAAGAGTAACATGCTGAGCCGAAGACGAAATGACAATACAATCCCACACAGACGGGTTGGCCAAGATCCAAATCCTACCTTTCAAGGCATGAGAGTAGCTATGGGATGTGTGTGTGTGTGTGTGTGTGTGTGTGTGTGTGTGTGTGTGTGTGTGTGTATCCAAATCCTACCACACAGATAGGTTGGCCAAGATTCAAAAATTTAACTCTCTCTCTCTCTCTCTCTCTCTCTCTCTCTCTCTGTGTGTGTGTGTGTGTGTGTGTGTGTGTGTGTGTGTGTGTACTAGTCATAACTCGTGCCCGTGGGCACGATCCATTTAATATTTTTCCCCGCGAAATCTATGTTCCCAAAAAATTATTAGCGTAAAAATATTTAGCAGCACGGGCACCTTTGGCATGGATGCCTTCGGTACGGAACAACAAATTCGGTGTAAAACAATAAATTAGTGAAGAACAACAAATTCGGCACGGGCGCCTTCGGTGCAGAATAACAAATTAGCATAGAACAACAAATTCGGCGCAGGCGGGCGCCTTCGGCACGGAACAACAAATTAGCGTAGAACAACAAATTCGGCGGAACAATAAATTCGACGTGGGCGCTTTCGGCGCCAAGCAATAAATTAGCGTAAAAATATTTAACGCCTTCGACACTGGGAAAATTAGCGTAAAACATTTAGAACAACAAATTCGGCGGCACAAATTCGGCGGCGCCTGGCACGGGTGCCCCCTGGAACATGAAAAACAACATCTAAGATAAGTGGATAGTTGATTTGTTCTTGTTTTTAACTTCTTTTTAATTTATTTGGATAAATAGTTTTTATGGACACCGCTTACGAAGAAGTTGAATAATTAATCTCCAAAACTTGTCAATTTTGATTTTTGAATTTAAGGGGTAACAACATCTCAAATAAGTTGACAGTTGATTTCAGACTCATGCTCTAGTGGATAGTGGATAGTTAAAGGATAGTTGATACATATGTTCATGTGCTATTATGGGCTGCCTCCGTAAATTATAAAGTCCATGTGATCCTCTACATCTCTTCTTAACTGGGCCTCTACTCTTAACTATGAGGGGTTTGATCATTGGGCTTAGGGTCACACGCATTGAGCGTCTGCATCGTCCCGATCTTTATTTCTTTTTTTGGGGGTTGGGAGTCTTGGGACCAGTAATGTAATGCATTCGTGATCCATCTTGAGATTTTACAACTAGAATAACAGCAGCAGCTATACAAAGTGCATTTGGGTGCATGATATCTTGAGCTTATGTGCCACATTCTCCTTCTGAGCAACATACACAAAAGGTTGCTTATATAGACCTCTTCATTAAGATCTACACGTAAGAAAAGCATTTGTCACATCTAACTAAAACATCGGCAATAGATCTATAAGTGCCACAATGAACAAAGACTGTGTGATTAACATATTTGTAGACCAACTTCAATGATTATGCAGCTAAACTTTTTAAACCCGGGGCATCAACTCTGCTTTAAACTACATATTATCTTGAGCTTACACGCCACATTCTCCTTCAGAGCAACATACTCAATAGGTTGCTTATATGGACTTCTTTATTAAGATCTACATATAAGAAAAGCATTCGTCACATCTAACTAAAACATTGGCCATTGTTGGTTGACAGTAATAAAAAATAACATGAATGCAATTGAATATGGCAACATGAGAAATGATCTCAAGGTATTCAGCTCCGTAAGTTTGAGTAAAACATCTAACAACCAGAAGAACCTTGTATCTGTCCATTGTCTCATTTCAGTGGTATTTCACCATAAACAGCTAGCAACAACACAAAAAATCCAACTCTGAAGAGGTAGGAACCAAGTGCATACATACATATAGAACGCATCAACTCGGTTATCCATTTTGATTTGATTGATTACAAAAAATGAAAAACTAAAAACTAAAAAAATGGTTTAATTCAGTCGGTAACATCCCCATGCCATCGTTTCTGCCTGCTTCATACATATATTTGCGCCTCTCTTCTACTCCAATCCATTTTCAACTGCACCCACAGCAACACACATTATTTTAGCAAATGAAGCTACTAATTAAGTGATGAGACCTCATATTTAATAATTAAGTGATGTTTTACATAGCAAGCAAGTACCTTGCTAAGCATCCATCATGTGCTGAGGTCACTGCAGTGTAGCCTCTGGCGAATGCTCTGATACCCTCCAAACTTTCAATGACTTGTCTAAACTCCCATTGTACACCACATAACTCGCATCTACTCTGCTGCTTGTATTATTGCGGTCTAGGCCAGGCACTTGACAGTGTCCCCATGTCCTCTGAGAACAGAGAGGCAACTGTGCACCGACGATGATCCCTCCCTCCTCCACACGCATATGGTTTGTTACCGCTTCTTCATGCCTCATCTAATGATGTTGGTCCCCATCTGCAATTTCACAGGACAATCTGTTAATAGGATAAAATTCCATTCCAATATTAACAATTTGATTCCATTCTAATAAAATATGTAATAAAATTCTATTCCAATGTTAACAATTTGATTGGCAATAAAATATGCAATAAAATTCCTTTCCAATGTTAACAATTTGATTCCATTCCAATAAAATCTGTTATTGCATTAATATGCAATAAAATTGGCAATAAAAAATGCATTGTGCGGATTGTTTCATATATGGTTTCATAAATGGGTTCAAACTGTGAAACAACAATAGAAAACTAAAAGTGTTTGGATATATGGGTTCAAACTGTTAATATTGTATATGTTATCCAAATCCAGAACATTCAATTTGAAATTTGAACTGTGAAACAACAAATTGTTCTGGATTTTCAATGTTTTGGATATATGGAAAATCAACAAATTGTTCTGATAACAATGGGTTCAAATCCAAAACATTCAATTTTGTTGTGTGAAATTTCATATGACTTGTTGACTTCAATGGAACCCTCAACATGATACTGTTATAAAATATTGTTCATTTTGGGTACAAACACATTCAGTACAATCAATACTGTTATAACCTATTATGCAATGTTATCCATTGTATTAACATTAACATGATAGTTTATCTAATGTTAACATGAACACAATCTGTTAACATGGTAACACGATTGACAATAAAATATGCAATAAAATTACATTCCAATGTTAATAATTTGATTCCATTCCAATAAAATCTGTTATTGCATTAATATGCAATAAAATTGGCAATAAAATGCATTATTGGGATTGTTTCATATATGGTTTCATATATGGGTTCAAACTGTGAAACAACAATAGAAAACTGAATGTGTTTGGATATATGGGTTCAAACTGTTAATATTTTAGATGTATCCAAATCCAGAATATTCAATTTGAAATTTGAACTATGAAACAACAAATTGTTCTGGATTTTCAGTGTTTTGGATATATGGAAAATCAACAAATTGTTCTGATAACAATGGGTTCACATCCAGACCATTCAATTTTGTTGTGTGAAATTTCATTTGACTTGTTGACTTCAATGGAACCCTCAATATGATACATATCCTGGATTTGTTGACTTTAATGGAAAGTCAATGTTCTGAATTTGTTAACTTCAATGGAAAATTTGTTGTGTGAAATTCCAGCCCCTCAACAAATTTCATATGGCTTCAATGGAAAATTGATTTGAATGCAGTATATGCAATAACATCATGATTTGCAATTTGTTAACAGGATATGCAATTTGATTCCATTCCAATAAAATCTTTTGGGGGGAAACCCATTAGGTACAAACACATTGTATTAACATGAACAAATTGTGTTAATATTTTATCATGTTATCCAGTTAATATTTTTTCTACATTCAGTATAAAACCATACTAACACCTTGTTATCCAAATACATTCAGTATAAACACATTTGTTAACTAATCATCCAAGTTAAAATATCAAGGTAAAATATTAAAGTTTGGTTGATTTTTTTGCTTGGATTAGCACGCAAAAGTTGAGAAATGTGTTGAGAGAGGTTTATACTTTTTCATACAGGCACAAAAGCTAAAAAATCAACTTTTATTATATATGATATTTTAAAAGTGAAAAAATTTTGTCCTGAGAGAGATGTGATATTTTAAGTTCACAGGCACAAAAGAAATGCAAACAAATGTAGAGTTCTCATACATTTTAAGTTCTCATATATTTAAAATGTTAACAAGCACAAAAGTTAACAGGCATAGAAGAAAATCCAAAATGTATAGTTAATTCAAATGTGATATTAATTCAAATATATGAGAAAATTCAAACACATATACACTTAATTCAAGTAAACCTTTGTGCATATTAAATATATGAGAAAATACAAAATGGTTCAAGGATGAAAATGTTAAAAAAAATGATCCAAACTTTTGTGACAGTTAACTAATGAGAAATGTGCATGTTAACTCATTGATTTCTCAAGATCTGATACATTAAGAAAACATGATACTTTCTATTATAGTCACTTCATCCAAATCTAGGGTTGATACAACTCACAGTTTTGAAGTAATTTCAGGTCAAGTTATGCTCAATGTCTTTTGAATTTGGTTGATTGAATATAGGAGATTATTAAGTTATGCTAGTTTCCTGTATCAATTACTTGAATTTGGGTAGGCAGCATATTTTCAGATCCATGCCTCTTAATGCTTACATTGCATATGATGTTCATTTTATGTCTCCTATGTTAACTCCATCATTTTTGACAAATTTAGCAATGATGATGGTAATACCGAGGCTGTTGACGTCTGAATCTGAATCAAACTTCATGAAATCATATGAAAATATTCAAATATGCATCTCTGAGGTTAAATTTGTCTAAAACATTCAAATACCAAATTGGACACAACATGCCTTCATGATGTAATAATTAAAATGAATTCCTGATATGGAATAGCATGATCTTTCAGATCATGTGTTCGAACCTTTCTATCAGCAATAAAAAAGATAAAAGGATAATCACCTGAGGGGGTTTCATTATTAAAAATTATTAAAGAAATTTGAAACACAGTACAAAATTGCTCTTATTTTAACCTCACATTGAACAAACTATTGTTGTTGTGCATTCAAGCTTCATTATTCGTTGTTTGAATTTTGAAACTCATATGCTTCATAAAATCTATATACATCTTGGGAAAGGAGACAAAGAATTATCAGTTCAAACCGAACTAATGACACTAATAATTATAAATATAAAAGGACGTATTAAGTACAAACGAAAATTTTTTAAACGATTGCGATGTTGTGCGTCTACCTAAATAACAGACCATGAAGTATCTACCAAGCTCAAACACTTTTTCTTTTGTGTCTTTGCCTTCA
The DNA here is from genome assembly GCA_030789695.1 of Scilla litardierei. Taxonomy (NCBI): domain Eukaryota; kingdom Viridiplantae; phylum Streptophyta; class Magnoliopsida; order Asparagales; family Asparagaceae; genus Scilla; species Scilla litardierei. The sequence goes on from CM061142.1 coordinate 131,680,116, forward strand.
GGAACGTGTTGAAGAATCCTAATCTTAAGTTTTTACCGGAAAAGGATATAATAAGACCTTAAACAACTAAGAATGGCTCAAAGTCAGTGGATAACCAGATAGATTAAAAAAGAAAATAGTGACTCTTGATCAATTTTAATAATTAGAGCCATATATCAGATAGATATAAGTATCTGCATTATACCTCTGCGACTTTCTCTGTCTTTTCAATGAGTGCTGTCCAAGCATTGAAATATAAGCAGTTAGCCCTCACCATACTCCATAATCTTTCCTCCTCGGGTGAGTTAACTGCCATATAAAAGAAAAAGATCAAAAGAACTGACATTGCAAAAAGATATAATATCCCGATACAACTTCAGATTAGAAATTTCATAAATCAGACTAACATCTTCAAATTCCTGCTTGGTAGCAGTTGCACCCAATTAATTTGATAGCTCCCCATTTAAGAAGCATTACCGTTCGCTGCATCATAACCAACCGAATGTTCTGGCATGACTGCTGAATTCTTACCAGCTTTGACCACCCCTTCTATTTCAACTTCAGCAGGCTTGGATTCGAGATCCGTGGATTGTGATGCATCCTGAGTAACCAAGTTCGTATCCATATTTCCGACATCAACAACATGATCAGACGCAGGAGAGAATTCATCAGCGACCACATCAACTCCAACAGTCTCGGTGGAAACATCACCTGGAAGTGGATTCTCGACCATTGGTTCACTCGCATCCATAGCTGCTTATGTTGCTTAATAATAAGAAAAACCTGAAACAAACGAACACTCTACTTTGAACAAATGAAAAATTCCTAACCATATTTATGACCCCAATACACGCACTTATCCAGCAAAAAGAAAAATCCATTTAAGATTATGTTAGGGCAATGATATCGAAGTGGAAAAAATTGATTGAGATCAATTGTTCTGATTTCTTAATTGACGGAAAAGAAAAATAAAGAGTCACCGATGCTAAGATCGCCAGTGTTGCTGAATTAGACCATTATTATCTGATGCTATATGAAAGATAAGATACCTTTAATAGACAATCGAACTGATGTGCAACATAAAACCATCAAATTAATAAACACCAGCATTTACATGTATAGCGAAGATCGATAAAAGCATATACATTTAAAATGCTAACCTCCACTGCCATCAAGCCCAACCCGATTAATCCCTCCAAGGACCTTATGTGCCTGGGTGTGCACAGAATCGACTCTCAGCGAGTATATCCTTACTCCAGCCTTAAGAGAATAGCTAGCCTGCACCTCATTGCAGTACATTGTCAAATAATAACCAGTTTTGAAGAACCACATTTAAAATATTTTAATCTATTTCAAAAAGATCCCAAATTTTAGCTGCTGGAAAAAATTGATTAAGTAAAAATGGCAAAAGCAATAAAAAGGACGTTTCCAAGATAAGCAGATGGAAAATCACTTTTTGGAAATTAGCCTTCTGTTCACCTTCCATCTCAACCCGTATGATCTCACTAAGGTGGTCTATGAGCGGCAACTCCCATATGTTCTTCTGGTTTATTTTCTAAACCAGAAAAAAATCATGCAATTTAAAGCTCCATCAACAAAACACCCCACAGCTCCCCTCAAAAAAGGTTTAAAAAGACTAGCATTTTCTGCAGTGAGTCTGATGCAATTGCAATAGATTGCTTGCCAGTGCTGTCAATTGAGATAGATATAGAGTATTTGTATGTGTGCTGACCTCGAGTAGACGCTGGAGTCGACTCTTCCAGTTTCAAATAGGAAAACATTCGTAGCTCAAGATAGAGCAAAATAGCCTCGCTTGTAATGTTCGCTTTCATGTAGTGCACCAGCAACGAATTTCAGGAAACAATGTTTCTCTCGGGCATCTGGTTGAAACACTCGATAGCAGTGTTCACGGTGCCGCATTCCAGGAAACCTGCCATCATTGGTTCCACGTGACTGTGTTTCTCTTGGGCATTCTGTCGAACGAAAAGTGGGCGTGTTTTATCGCATAAGCCGAACACAGAGAGAGATATATATATAGTTCTTGATGTCATTGTCTATTCGCCCTGGCAGTTGTGCCGCGATTATGGACCACCTGCATCACACGCGATAGCTAGAAACGCTTGAATTAATGATTATAGTTGTACTTATAGCTATCGATTCATTTGGCTAGATTGATCACCTACTGTCGATGCTGATGTACAGGCTGCAGATGATATTATCCTCTTCCTCGGAGAAGCCTCCGTGCTTTATGTTGGGCCGTAGGTAGTTCAGCCACCGCAGACGGCAGCTCTTCCCGCATTGCTTAAGGCCTAATTAGCAATGTGTAAATAAATCACAAATACGCCTATGAATTAAAAAAGAGTTATGATTGATCATGTTATTGGAACGTCTTGAGATGATCGACGTATACCGATCTTCTGAGGGAGAGCGATCTAGTTGCCGCCTGTGCCGTGCTGCTTGATGTAGGACTTGAGCTTGGCATCCTCCTCCGACGACCGTGGGCCTTTCTTGACACTAGCTTTGTCACATCAAGGAGCTCTTCCCATGGCTCTAGGCCCTTTCTCTAGTTTGTTTGGTTTTAGTTTCTTCGCGTGACCTTCAGATTTAGGGCAGAAAGGAACAAACGTGAGCGAGATCAGCCCGTGGGTTTTGGGGGAGGGAAGAGAGAGATGTCCCAAAATTTGGGCAGCCCTTGGGGTTTTGGGTTAGCTGATTGTTTTCCCCCTTCTTTTGAGGTTTCAAAAATTTAAGTTTGAAAAACACAAACCCCCCCAATTGTTTCACCAAGATCCAATCTCAACCCTTGATTTTTTGTCCAAGTCACCAAGTTTTCTTCTCCCAATTTCAAATTCTCTTGTCTTAAAAAATTTCTCTTATCTTATCCAATTTCTTTTATCCAAAAACTCATGATAACATCCATCAAATGTAATATAGATATGTATGTATGTATGTATGTATGTATGTATGTAATCTATATGTATGTATGTATGTATGTATATGTATATATGTATATATATGTATATATATGTGTGTGTGTATATATAAATCTCTCTCTGTATTATACAATTGAGGGAGTTTGCCTACGGGCAAACTCTGACTAGGACAAAGGAGTGGGTAAAGTGTGGTCAGTATTTAGCCAGCTCATAGTGTGGTCCCCACTACCACCCTTGCAAAAAATTCCGTTGTGATGGGGATCCTGAGATGGTAAACAAAGATTACAGGGGGTTGATTAGTGTTTCTTAAAATTGATGAACACGCTAAAAATTCTAACCCTCTAGTATTGTCTAAGTCTACGAAGATAGTTAGGTCTGTGGGTACTTAATCAACACAAGTAAATTACTTGCAAGATAGAGATGTCAATGGAAGCTAAATCACAAGAAATTGCAAGTAAGAAATAAAGCGACAAAAATAACAACGGTAAACCTAAGGAGTTTTATCCTAGTTCACCCACCGGTTGGCTACATCCAGTCCCTATGCACCATGTGATTTTTCACTAACAAGCTCTTAATCAAGAGAGCACCTTGCCTTAAATTAGAGGGCTTCAATAATCATCTAGCTCTATTGTGCCCTGTGAAGCTACTGCACATGTACTAGAGGGGGGATGAATAGTACTTTAAAATAATCAAGAGAGTTATTCCTAATTATTGTGCAAATATACAAACAACAATGCGGAATTAGACTACAAACACCAATCAACAAGAATTATCAAACGCAAACAAAGCATGTAACGGGTTCGGATCCATGCAAGTCTCCCCGACTTGTTTCCGGTGATCCTACGTCACAACCACCCGGATCCCCTCCGGATACTTGAGTTAGAAACCTCTAACCCAAGATTTTGCACTATGAAATTACTTATGAAAAACCTTCACAAGACCAAATCATACACAAAGTAAATGTGACTCCCATAACCCAGGATCACAACCTCTCTCACAACCGAGAGACAATCTTAAATATCAAATGCGATGAAATAAAGAAACACTTACCACAAAATCATATGCCTTGAGTATACTTACCAAATTAGGGCAAGAATGGATTTTGAGGAAGAAGCAAGCACCAAACCCTAGCTCCACCAAGATGGACAGCAATAGATGGCTAGGGAGGAGTTGGTGACTTGGATTCAAAGCCCTTGGCTTGAATGGCTCACAATGGACAGAATCTCTCTTGAGGAATTTTGCTCAAAGAGTGAAGGAGAGATTCTTGGTGAGAAGAGAGAGCTTAGAAATAGCTTGAGAAAACTCTTCTCTTAGGTCTGAAATAACTTGGATAATGAACCTCTAACCTTGCCTCAAACAAATCAGGTTTGTTTTTATAGAGGCAAGAAAAATCGTGCTCAAAAGATTCCCAACGGTCATATTTCTGAAGCAGTTAGTCGGTCTAAGAAGGATCACTGACTGACTAGATTGCCATCTAGTCGGTCGGTGATTCTTCATGAACCGACTAACTGGCTCATAGCTAAACGAAAAAGTTCCAGGCAATATGAACTAGTCGGTCTAAGAAGACTTGCCAACCGACTAGTTTCACAACTAGTCGGTCGGTGAGTGTTCTTTGACCGACTAAGAGTCGAAATAAAATAGTCTGAAATCAAGGAGAACTAGTCGGTCTAAGAGCAAATTCCAACCGACTAGTTTCACAACTAGTCGGTCGATGATTGTACTTAGACCGACTAACTCGAAACAGTAGCTCAGGCTGTACAGAGGCAATGATAACTAGTCGGTCTGAGATGGTTTCCTAACTGACTAGATCGTCATCTAGTCGGTCGATGAACCTTCTTTGACCGACTAATTGATCAACAAAGTCTTCGCTGAATTGAGCAAGGCATCTAGTCGGTTCAAGAGGAATTGCCGACCGACTAGATCGTCATCTAGTCGGTTGGTTCTTCTACTTGAACCAACTAACATGCACTAGAAGCCGAGGGAAGAAGCGATAGGCTTTGGGAAAGTTTCTAATGGCTTCTAAGATAATCCTAGCTCTAAGATATGAGCGAAATGAAGATTATGAAGTAAGTCCTACTCAAGGCTTAACATTCTATTCTATGAAGCTAGAAGACAATAAATAATACATAATGAACCGTCTTCAAAGCTAGCTTCAATCTTCGCTCTTGACTTCAATAAAACTCCTTGAGCTTCAACGAAGCTTTAGGCACACGATCACGCGTATTGAGAAGTCTTGAGACGTCGCTTTTGATGTACGTATTCTTTTGGCGACGATCTCCATAACTGTGCTCACAAAGAGTTAGTTCACGATATTTATGTTTGTTCATCATCAAAACCAAATCCGGGGAATCAATACTCAACAAGCTCCTCTTGCTAAGAATTTCCAAATACAACAAAATAACCTCTTCTTTAAAGCGGACCTCCCTTGAGGCTTTTTACAATAATTAAAATATAATCAATTAAACACTCATCATCACACCAAGTGTGCATTCACAAACCTCTTGAGATGGTGTTGATGCTTACAATCTACTATATCCAATAGAATTGGAGCTTTGAGTGAAATGTGGCTATAAGAAACCTCTTCCTTTGATCTTAGAGAAAATAACATTAAACCCACAAAAGATCAAATAGAATACTTGCATCACTCTTTGAAATAATCAAGCTGAAATCCTTAAAGAGATGATTTAGAGATGATTTCAAGAGCTGGCCAAGAAAAATAATTAAAAGCTTTTGAATGAGAGACATCAATGTAGCCAAGAAAGTTGGAGAAAATGACTTTGAATACTCTTAAAACAAAAAAAAATATTAATCATTAATGTTAGCAATAAATTAAACTATCTCCAGCAATTTATAGGGCATTAGATCGTTCAAAACTGTGCCCGAAAATGCCCTTACAACGGCTAGAAAAACACACTTACGTAAAATACAGAACTGTGTTTTTGTCGTTAAGCCAAAGTAGTCGACTACAGTTCACCTGGTATACTCCCAAAACAATGGCATTCGACTACCAGATCAACTGTAGTGGCTACTTTAAGTAATAGAGAAATCTCTCTTTTTCCCAATACAAAATAGTCAGCCACTATATAAAAGTAGTCAACTATTTTTCTGATACATGAGAAAATAGTTCCAAAATGTTCAAGAAATCATTTCAAAAATATTCAAAACTTTTTCAAAATGTTTTAGTAAGTTTAAATAATGTTTTGACAATATTTCTAAGTGTGTGAAGCTCAAATTCTAAAGCCTACATAAATCTAAGGACATGAATAAAATTACATTAATATTACTTATAAAATAGATCCTTGATGCACTTCAAATTTTCCATCCTCATGTTGTCTTTTGCTCCTTTGGCCTTGTATGAGCTCTCACACTTCTCCTTGATCATTCCGTTGAGTGTCTTGATTTTTGAGCAAGCTTCAATGCTTCATTTATGGTTCTTCATGACATGTTGACTTTTCTTCATTTCCTTGACTTTGATATTTATTTCTTTGGCTTTGAACTCCATATTTGATATGTTATTAAAATACCTACACACTTGATAAATATGATTAGTACATATCATTTGCTTGATCATTATCAAAACTCAATTAGGAGTGTCTCAACATCAATGCATGATTGCTATGGAGAAGTTATTTCGCTGCATTAATGCTCGTTAGAGATAAGTAATAATAGAGCACAATTTCAAAATTATTTTGCAAGTGTGCAGGAGTTCAAATTGAGAATCAAACATAAGTCATGGGTCATATAAAACATAAACATATATCAAGAAGCTTATCCAAATCAAAACATAAGCATAATAGGTATCATGTAAGGTCCCTGGCTATGAGAAAAATACTAGAAGGGGGCTTGAATAGTGTTTATGTAATTTAAAAAGATAGTTACACCAAATTGAATTCCTAACCAACAATTAATGCGGAATGAATGTAAACCCCAAAATGAAACAATGCAAACGCAAGGGTGTTTCAAGGGTTCAGATTACCCAAGTCACTTCCTGACTTGTTCCTGATAATCCTACGTTCCTTCCACCCGGATACAACCTGATACTCATGCTAAAACCCTAACGTGAGGTTTCCTTTAAACCCACTTGTAGCAAACCTACAAGTGAAATCGAAATACACTTGATGTCCTTGACTCCCACAACTTGGGAGCAAGCAAATCACTCTCACAACCCGAGAGTAAATCAAATAACGAAAGTTATGAAATATGAAATTAAACAACACTTACAATCACCTATGCCTTGAAGTATAACTTGAAGGAGAGTGTGTTGTGTGTTGAATGAATCTCTTGGAAGAGAGAAAAGCCCTTTCTCTGGACTGCACCAAATGCCTGAAGATTTCTCTTTGATTCTTGGTTGGAGATCAAGAGATTAAAGATAGGAATTCTAGCGCTTTAGGATTTTGAGAACTTTGATCTTGGAAGATTGAAAGCTTGAATGAATGAGCAAGTGAGTAATCAAATGAGTAACCTCTCAATGGAACAGTAGAGGCTACCTTTATAGTTTCCCTAAAGCCCTCAAACAAAATCCCTAAAAGCCCCTTTGAAATCCGTTAAGAAACAGCCAACAGATAGAATCTGCACACGCGACAGTCGACTGTTGAACAAAACACAGTCGACTGCTACATTGTGTCAAAGGGTAGGTAAGAATTCAAACTGTAGCTTACCACGTGGACAATCGACTGATGAGGAGTAGATAGTCGACTGTTAAACCAACAGACGACTGTAAATCCTTCTACAGGCGACTGGCCGTAATCTGGGTAAGTTAAGAAAGTCTCAGAAAAGTCTGGGAATACAGGACATGCGACTGTTGAAGAGGAGACAGTCGACTGTAAATCCAACAGGCGACTGTAGTTCATTCTACAGACGACTGTCACAAACCCTGACATTTTCCAGAGAGTTGAGTCTGCAGAGTGGCTCAAAGACAGACGACTGTTGAAGCATTGACAATCGACTGTGCCATTAGACAGTCGACTGTATATACAACATCAGTCGACTGGCCTGATCAAACTGAGAATAATCTTAGGCTGAAGGTAGACATGCGACTGACTTACAAATCACAGTCGACTGTCTCTCAGACAGGCGCCTGTGAAACGTATAGCAGTCGCCTGATAGAGTTAAAGATTAGAAGCCCAAAAATCAACTGATTAGATATGTGCATAACAGGCGACTGTAGAACAAAATACAGTCGACTGTTTTTAGACAGGCGACTGTATATTGTTCAGCGGTCAACTGTTAAGATCACACCAAGCACATAATATGAATTGGAGTCAAAGGAAAAATGATCTAATTATTTCCTATGACTAAAATGAAGATGTGTGTGTGTGTGCTCCTTCATAGTTCTACTTCTAAGCTACATACTAGAGGATAAAAAGAAGATTACATTTGTAGAGCTATATCTTCTTTCCAAAGTATGAGCTTGAAGTCTTTTAGGAGCTTTAATCACCATCTTTGATCATCCAATCCACTATTCTTGCTTTCATTAATCTTTGAGTGACATCCATTGCTAAATGATCTTCATGAAATGCTTAGGCAATAGATTAACTGTAAATAGGGGATTAGTCACACGTATTTATGTTTTCTCATCATTAACACCAACTAGGGAGAAGCCCAATACTCAACATTCTCCCCCTTTTTGATGATGACAAACAAACACAAAGAAAAATATAAATAATTGTGCTTAAAGAAAACTTACTCCCCCTACATAGATGCCAATCAAGTTAGTCAATAGATATTAGGGCATCTCAAGATCAAATGAAGCAAATGAGTAAGATATGCATGAATGGAATGATTTGCTTGAATCCATAAAATCTGGGATTTTATAATCCATGTTCAGTATATCTTTCTCGCCCTGAATCTAAGGCAACTTCAATCTTAGATTCTAGTGTAATTAGAATTTACTTAGCACATCATTATGAATCTGTTTATTTCTCTCCCCCTATGGCATTATCCAAAAGGTGTGAGTAAAATAACAACAACAATCGTGCTAAATAAGTACTAACATGAGAGTATAAAGATAGGATGTATATTCAATTCAATGCCAACAAATCTTCGGAGAAAAAAACTAATCACACAAGGTCATCTTATTGACATACATACCAAAAACTCATAAAACACACGAGATATACATTTACTAAATGAACGAGAATCCAATATCAACATTTCAAGCTATAAGAGGAAACATCGTCTCAAATCACATCATACAAATGATACTGCATACAAGGAGACAATTTCACAAAATTCACACATATAAGATAAACAATAAGACAATGTGTGAAACAGAAGATGAAGTAACTGCATTTTCATATATATATGATCAAAGATACACGAGCACAAAATACATCCATAAACTCATGTACATTCACAAAAATGATCAAAATACATACATCATCCAAACAACAACCCAAAACAAAAATACATGATCTATACATACTGAGACTCCAACCAAAATAGCAAAAAAATCCTATAGTGAGAGTCTATCCAGCATCAGCAGCAGTCTGTATCAGTCAATCTGGATGACGGATGGGTCAGAAGGGCGACCAGACTGTCATAACATCAATCTGGCAGAGCGGCAAGAAGGGTGGACACGTGCCTTCCTCTTTGATGACGATGTACCAGTAGAAGGAGGCACAACGTGATCGGGGACAGAGGGCTGGACAACAGTAGACGGAGGCATGAAGCCTGGAGCAGAGGCGACAGCTGAATGGGGAGTATGCTCAGACAAAGGAAACATGGCTTGGAGTTCGGCTGGAATAGGGAAGCCGTGATGCAAGAATGACTTGTACTGAAGCTCAAGAAGTAGCAAGAGCTTCTGATCCAAGGAGGAAGCAAGCATTTCAATCGAAGAGACTCGGTCACAAAGTTGAGCGAGTAGAAAATCTTCGAGTGGAATAGACGGTGGAGGAAGGGGTGGCTGTTCAGCAGGAGGAGGAGGGGTTTCAGTTGCAGAGGCTGAGGGAATCTGGTCAGCGACGAAAATGCCTAAGAACTCCTCCGAGAACGCTGGACTTGTTTGATCCATGAAAGTCTATAGTAAGAATCTAGGGTATGCACGAGTCGATAAACAAAATAGAGCGATACCTAAACGGTGATGAACGACCAAGAGGGAGACAAACGACGAAGAACTCGAAAGAACGGAGGAGAGAGGCTTCGAATCGGCGGGAAATCGAGGGAAAAGTGATCAATAGTGGAGTTCGAAGGAGGAAGGCGAGGGAGTTTTCAGTCGGATGAAATAGAAAACAAATGATCGAATCGACAGCTCTCGATGATATAAAGAGGTGTCTAAAGAATCTGGGCCGTTGGATCGAAAAATCGACGGCTCAAATCAAGTTAACGAACTGCCACAACGGTTGACATTCGACTGAAGAACAATCGTCAGTCGACTGGTTGAAAGGATAAAGATGTGCTTAGGTTGGCAGAGAGTCGACTGTCGATTAATGCACAGTCGCCTGTCGAAGGAACAGTAGACTGTAACTCACACATCAGTCGACTGACAGAGAATCAAAAATTCGATGATAAAAAACAGAGACTTCTGGAGATCTGGACAGGCGCCAGATGAGAAAATTGCAGTCGCATGTTACATGGACAGTCGATTGTAAAATATTCATCAGTCACCTGTGCAAAAAATACAGTCTGTTGTGTGATAAAATTGAGTATGGCAGTCGACTGTCGAATGAATGACAGTCGTCTGTCCTGGTCCAGAGTTGCACAAAGAGATAAGAATCCAGAAAAAGAATGGAGACAACTCACCCTAGGACCTATATGCTAACACAAATCTAATCATGAAATCAATATCAATATACAATAGATTTGCATATAAAACTCGTAAAACTAATCAGACAATCGAAATTATCAAAAACTCAAGTACATCTCTTAAAGAAAATATATGTGAAACATATAATCTATCAAAAGAAGAGAAGTACCATGATGATATGAGTTCAAATATGATATAACATGAAGGTTGAACTCCTATTTCAGATTCACCCATAATCCCTAATTCTCCACGCAACCTTACAAACGAATCTTCTTTAAGAGGTTTAGTGAAGATGTCGGCGATTTGTTTTTGGGTTTCAATGTACTCTAAAATAATGTCCTTCTTAGCTATATGATCATTGATTAAATGGTGTCTCACATCAATGTGTTTGGTACGGGAATGATGTACCGGATTCTTGGAAAGACATATAGCACTTTGGTTATCAACCATGATATGGCAAGTATCACAATTGGCACCATAGTTTTTAAGAGTGTGTCTCATCCAAAGAACTTGTGCACATGTAAGACCCGCGGCAATATATTCCGCTTCAGTCGTGGACAATGATACCGAGTTCTGTTTCTTGGAGAACCAAGAAACTAGAGAATTTCCTAGAAAATGGCAAGTGCCACTAGTACTCTTCCTATCGGATTTGCATCCGGCAAAATCGGCATCACTATATGAGATTAACTCATATGTGCTAGATTTAGGGTAAAGCAACCCATAATCTAGTGAATGATTGATGTAACGAAAAATTCGTTTAACCGCAATCAAGTGTGACTCCTTAGGTCTAGCTTGATATCTAGCACAAAGGCATACAGAAAACATGATATCGGGCCTACTAGCAGTTAAATAGAGTAAGCTACCGAGCATACCTCGATATAGACGAACGTCTACATCTTTTCCGTTCTCATCCTTGTGTAGATGGGTTGTCGTACTCATGGGAGTCCGTTTGCTTGAAGACGATTCCATCCCGAATCGATTGATAAGCTCCCCTGTGTACTTGGTTTGATATATGAAAGTCACATCCTTCATTTGCCGAATTTGCAGTCCAAGGAAATAGTTGAGCTCACCCATATGGCTCATCTCGAATTCATCCTTCATAGACTTAGAAAATTCTTGGCAAAGATTAAAGTTAGTAGATCTAAATATAATATCATCTACATAAACTTGAATCAATAGGATGTCATTTTCAAAATCCTTAATAAAAAGTGTTGAATCAACTTCACTCATTTTAAAACCTAAATCCAAAAGAAAGGTTTTGAGTCGATAACACCAAGCTCTAAGAGCTTGTCTCAACCCATATAACGCTTTCTTAAGTTTGAAAACATGGTCTGGAAATTTTTCATGAATAAAACCGGGTGGTTGAGAAACATACACTTAATTAACAATACCATTTAAAAAGGCACTTTTGACATCCATTTGAAATAGTTTGAAATTCTTATGAGATGCAAAAGATAAAAGCAATCTAATAGATTCTAATCTAGCTACGGGGGTAAAAGATTTTTCGAAATCAATACCTTCTTCTTGCTGGTAGCCTTGAGCTACTAACATTGCTTTGTTCCTTGTGATGACCTCGTTCTCATCGGTCTTGTTCTTGAAGATCCACTTGGTCCCAATCACTTGGTGACCGCTTGGAACATGAACGAGATCCCAAACTTCATTTCTCTCGAATTGCATGAGTTCTTCTTCCATTGCCACTATGCTGTGTAGAATCATCATGAATATGAGAGGACATCCTTTAAAAGACTCAAATGTCTTGTTGTCCAAGAATTACATTTTTGAATCTTGTTTACAAGGAAAGATCATTACTAAAACTTCTATGACAAAGGTTGATTATGAATCCACATCATTTTTCACAGAGAATTCAGAGTGATATATGTGGACCAATACATCCTGCAAGTGGACCATTCAATATTTTATGCTATTAGTATATGCATCCTACATATGGTCCTATGATTACCTATTATCTATGCATAACATTGCATTTTCACGTTAGCCTATGCAGATCATAAAGCTCTGAGCTCATTTCCATGGTTATCAAATTAAGTGCATAAGGATGGATAATACAGAGAATTCACATCAAAGAGCTCGATGTGTAGGGGATGTGGGTGGAGGTGGTATGTCAGAAGACGGTGGAGCTACAACATCCGTGGATGGTGGTGGGGAAGGTAGTGGTGAAGTGGATGTGGTTACCGTAGATGGTGGAGGGGATGATGCACATGGGATAGAAGTGGAAGGATGCGCAGATGTAGATGGTTGTATTGGTGATGAAGATGTCATGAGGAGGAGAGTAGGTACAACTCCATGGTAGTGACCTTGAGAATAGTGCCAATGGTAGACAGCGTCAAACTACGACTACAAGGTCGTAACAATGGACCTGAGGCTTTCTATCGATGATTGGAGTATGGTCAGGGCATTTCCCAAAGAGGATCTAAGATCGTGAATGGCCTCCTCCACTTGTATGATACGCTCGTCAGTGGAAAGGGGTGGAGGAGGAGGGCCAGAGTGGCTAGTACCCTTACCATGTGGGCAAGATCTCCGTGAAAAATGGCGTAGGGGTAGAGGCCTGACGGGGCCTACCTATGTAGCATCGGGATGACTGGGTCTTGAAAGGGGTGAGGTTATGTCTGTGCATGCTGAGGGAAAGCAGGGTCTGGTCGAAATCTCCACTGCACAGCTCCCTCGATGCGGAAGCGATTGGGGTCAGGCAAAGTAGTGTAAGGGGTGTGAAGGATCCCATGAAGCCAAAGAAATATCTCGTCCCCAATGGCTAAGATCATATGCATATTGGTGAGGATAAAGAGATCTAATGAGGTGGGGCCAAGGAGAGGGGTCATGGTGGGTGGAATCTGGAAGGATACATGAGGGAGTGTGGCTGTGACCATAATAACCCCTCTGCAGCAAATCTTAGTGTGGTGGTGCTAAGTGTGTAAAAAATCTGTAACCCAACCATGAACCGGCATGTATAAGAAATCGTGGGGAAGTGTTGTCATCATCGTGTGTGTTATGGGGTTGGGTCATGCCCATAGGAATAAAAGTTCATTCTACAAGACTTGGCCAGTCTCTTCCATACAAAAGATGGAGTTCGCTATAATGCGGTGTGCCAGGCAAAGGCATGAGTGGATGCTAGAAGAAGCCTTTGCTCTGGTGGTAGGGAAGGAGGTCTGGCTAGTAATCTGCTCCCAAAAAATGTTTAGATCAAATGCATCGGGGAAAGCGCTATTCTGCCTATATACACCAGGAATGAGTGCGACATGCCATTTAAAGAGATTGTTAAGGGAGTCAGTGGACATAACATAGTCCCTGTTCATCAAGAGAAATGAAAATCCAGAGGGTTGCCACCTGAGTGAACTAAGAAACTCCAATGTGAGTCTCCTATACGTGCATGCCTCACACTCCAAGAAATCACTCCACCCTATATTGTGCAAGAGGGTCTGGACAACTTCAGCGAGCCCTAGTGAATTCAGAGTGAAGATGGTTGGAAACTTAGTGTCTATGATGGTTCATCAAGAAAGGGATATGAAAGTGTCTTGTTGGTGTTCTCCACAAAGATGATCCAATGGTGTCTATCTGTGGGGGTGGAATGGTTGGAGGTGTCGGTGGGACCGTGGATGTGGTAGCAACATCCATAAATGTGTGTGCACGTGTGTTCCTCCCTTGTGTTCTCCCACATGTGGGTGCAACATGCTTTCTGCATTCTCTTGGAGGCATTGTGAATATGATGGTGTCGTGAATGCAAGAGTGTGAGACTAAACGAGTGTGCAAACTACACTCTATGCAAATTGAAAATTTAGCAAGCAAATTGATAGCTTAGGGCAAAAATTTGAAATTGAGATTAAGGAAAGAGTGTACCCAAGCAATTGAAATCCCTGACGATGTGTGGCGATGCTCCAAGCCTCAGGCGAAGTCCCCAAATCAGTACTCGGCCCGTGTCGATTTGAATTTATCAGCAGAAACCCCAACCGACCGTTTCTAGGGTTTGAGATGCGCTATGAGGAAGCAGATGGGTGAGGAGAAATTCTTGGTGAGGGTGGGGTTTGAAGATAATTTTGGGAGGAGGGGAAGAGATTTGAAGGAGAGGATTGGTCGGAGATGAAAGAATGGGAGCTCAAGTCGATCGTTTGGGTGTTGGTTCTATATATAAGTGAGCGACGTGATAGGGTTAAACGGTCGCATCGATTCAGAAGTTACCGCTTTGCTTCAGAGTGTAGAGATCTTAAGGTTTAACGAATAATGCGGGCGATTCGACACGGTCGCATCGATGGCATGTCGATCGCGTCGTTTGAGAATTTTAGTGGCCAAAAATTAGATAGATGTTGTCGCGTCGATAAGTTTAACGACCGTATGCAAGGTGGAAAATGTGGCTTGAAAAGAGAGTAAGTTGGGACCCTCTATGCGATCGCGTCATTTGGGTTAAACGACTGTGTCGATCAAGGAAAGTTGATGAGATTTTTGCCTTGGACTTTGGTAACGACGTGGCCGTGTCAATAATTGCAAATGTCCATGGAAATGAGTGAATACGAAGGGAATTTTGGCCTTGGAAATAAGGGTGGCACGGTCGTTTCAAAGATTTTAAATGACATCGTGTAGGAAATCAATTCAGCTCAAAATTCCAGAGAATTGGTACCTAGCAAATGACCGCATCATTTTGACAAAACGACCGCATCGAATTGGCCTTTACCTTAGCTCATTTCCTCTTCTTTTTTCCATGTTCAACGCAGTCGAGTGTGTCAACTTCACGCGGTCGTGAAATCGTTTCTATTGCTTCATTAGGCAGTTCTTCTGCTCTCCTCCACGCGGTCATATGGGGTAAATATCGCAAGTGCACGGTGTGTTTGTAGCACTATATAGGTCGTCCTCAGGGAGGCAATTGCTGAGTATCGGTTTTTCTCAAAGTTTGTTAGCTACGCGTGTAATGCCCTACAAGCTACTGCACAAGTACTAGAGGGGGGGTGAATAGTACTTTAAAAATAACAAGGAGTATAATTCCAAATTATAGTGCAAACAACTACCAAATCAATTTGCGGAAGCTTAAATTGAATGACAACAACAAAATTAACAATGCTAACAAAAGATGTTAATGGGTTCGGATCCACCCAAGTCTCCCCGACTTGTTTCCGGTGATCCTACGTCCCAACCACCCGGATCCCCTCCGGATACTTAGGTTAGAAACCCTAACCCAAGATTTCCACTATGAATATCTTGTGAAAAACCTTCACAAGATCAAATCATACAACAATGGCAATAGTGAATCCCACAACCCGGGATCACAACCTTCTCTCACAACCGAGAGAATCAACAAGCAATATAAATGAGTTTATATTGAAATAAGCAAACTTACCACAAAATCCTATACCTTGAGTTTTTCTTACCAAATAGGTGAAAGGAAGGATTTGAGGAAGATGAAGTCACCAAGACCTAGCACCAAGGAAATGACCAGCAATAGGTGCCTAGGGGAGATTTGGAGACTTGATTCAAGCTAGAGCTTGAAGGGCTCACCAAGAACAAACTTCTCTCAAGATGGATTCTAGATCTAGAATGAGAGAGAATGGGTTTCTTGTGAGGAAGAGAGCTTTAGAAATGAGTGAGAATGGCTATCTCTTTCTATCTCAATGAATCTCTTAATGGCAGCTCTGACCTAGATAGAAATGACCTAGGTTCGTATTTATAGGGTCCCATAAAAACAAGTTAGGTCAATTTCCAACGGATAGAAATCTGGGGCAATTAGTCGGTCAAAGAACAATCACTGACCGACTAGTTCATCAACTAGTCGGTCAGTCAAACAACATGGACCGACTAAGTGAGGAACTGAGAAGAGATAGAATTTCAGACCTAGAAATCTAGTCGGTCCAAGAAGACTTTCTGACCGACTAGTTTCACAACTAGTTGGTCAGTCAATGAACGTAGACCGACTAAGAGGCAAAATGAAATAGTCTGAATACAAATTGACTTAGTCGGTCCAAGAACAAAAGTTGACCGACTAGATTGTCAACTAGTCGGTCACCAAACGTTCTTAGACCGACTAACGATAAACAGTAGCTTAGGATAAATTTAGTATGAACAGTAAGTCACAACTAGTCGGTCAAAGAAGCATCACTGACCGACTAGTTCACAAACTAGTCGGTCGGTGAGTCAACGTAGACCGACTAACTGTAAACAGTAAAGTCCAAGAAATTAAGGAATCAAACTAGTCGGTCCAAGAAGAGTTTCTGACCGACTAGATCACCATCTAGTCGGTCAGTACTTCTTCTTGTACCAACTAACATGCACAAACAAGTCCGAATCGAAGCGCGACGCTTCGAGGAAGTTAGAATGAACTTGTACTAAGATCCTAGAGCTACGATATGAGCGATATGAAGTTAGACTCGTAAGATATACTCAAGGCTTAACATTCTATAGATCGAAGCTAAAAGACTATAAATAAAACCTTAAAGAACGGTCTTCGAGAGCTTCGATTAATTCTTCATGACTTCCAAAACGGCGCAAGAGCTTCAACGAAGCTTTAGGCATGAATACGAGCTTTGAGAAGTCTTGAGATGTCGCTTTGAATGTTCTCGTGATTTTTGCGACGATCTCCAATACTGCGCTCACAAATTGTTAGTTCATGAATTATTTATGTTTGCTCATCATCCAAAACCAAATCCGGGGAGTCCAATATTCAACATTCTCCCCCTTTTTGGTGATGACAAACCAACATAAATAATAATAAAAAATAATGATTCAAATGTAAAATACTTACTCCCCCTGCATTGATGACACGTTAATTCCAAAATGAATATATATGAATTGCATCAATCAGACGAGTAAGATAAATAAAGAGATTCGATTTTTGAAATATCGGATTTTGAAAATCCTTATATATATTTTAACTCCCCCTGAATCTAACACATCAAATTAGATTCTTGGAAATTGAGTTAAATTTTCATTTGACCTATTCATTATCATTATCTCTCCCCCTTTGGCATTATCCCAAAAATGGGGGGCATACAACGACAACAACTAGGAAATGGAAAATCCAACATCGGGAGTCGTAGACAATGACGATGGAACTAATTGACACCAAGGGAAAAGTGGTGAAATCAAATCAAGGTGTGCCAAATTGTCCATTATCAAAAAGCGATAATTAAAATCATCAAAAATACCAAATAATTGTTCATTTCTTGAATAAAGAAACATACTCTTCAATATTCAATATTCTTGGT
The DNA here is from genome assembly GCA_030789695.1 of Scilla litardierei. NCBI lineage: Eukaryota > Viridiplantae > Streptophyta > Magnoliopsida > Asparagales > Asparagaceae > Scilla > Scilla litardierei. Next base: position 131,697,974 of record CM061142.1, read on the forward strand.
TAAATTTGTGCATGGAAAACAATTCTATACAATTATAGAATTTCAATCTATTTAACCAAGTTTTTCAATCGTCGAGCGACGATTTTACATAGCATGGACATTGAATACGAATTAATGTGCACGACGAAGTAAATATCACAACATGAACATCGATGTATATATAGATAGAAACATCATGAGTACATCCAAAAAGATATCGAATACAAGAAGTACATCATATCAAGTACGACACATCATCTATTAAACATCAAAAAGTACAACATCATCATCCACATCAAAATATAACACCAACATCAACATCATCCAAAGTACATCAAAATATCCAACACAGACATCCAGAAAACTCAAAAATACATCAAAACAACCCTCAAACTCCATCCTAACCCAAAATACTCTCAATAAGATATATCATCCAAAGAGTAGTGGAGAGTCCTCGGAACAGACGATCACGAGGAAGTGGCTGGATCTGCAGTCTCCGTGGGTCCAGTCGACGGAGTGGACTCAGGCTCTGCAGTGAGGAGAGGCGTGTCAACAGACGGGATCGTCGGGGCAGGTGTGGAAACGACGGGCTCAACAGCAGGGGTCGCAACAGAAGGGGTCTCAACAGTAGGGGTCGCAACAGTAGGTAAGACAGGAGCAGGCTCGTCAACAGGGACAGCAGCAGCCTCAGAAGTCTGAACTACTGAAGCAGAAGTCTCTGGAGCACCGGAAGTGGTGCCAACTCCAGGAGCAGAAGTGGTAGCAGCAGCAGCAGCAGTGGCCTCATCGCCACGAGCCAAGGAAGTGACAAGATCATCAATCTCCTCATCGTCCATCTCCTCGGCCTCAGAAACGGAAGGAGGAAGATCAATGCCCATCATCTGAGCCATACGGCAGACGACCTCCTCGGTACGAGCCAAACGCGACTCGTGCCGACGAAGAAGGCGTACGACATCATCTAATGTAGCAGGAGGAGTGGGGGCTGCAGCAGCTGAGGGGGTGGCCTGGGAAGCAGATGTGGTCGACCTCTGCACGTGACGAAGCGTCGCAAGAGATTTCTTTACGGCCGTCGCGTTCAGAGGAGGACCCAAAGGACGCTCATCGTCAGGAGGGAGAGGGACTCGGAAATGACGGAAAACCAGGGTCAACAGACACGGGTAAGGGATATGCGCAGATTTATTGGTCTTGTGAATACACTCGAAAGAGTCCATCTTATCGAGTATAACTCGAGCCCAATCTCGCAACCCAAGAAAAGAGCGTAAATAAGCTTCAAAAATGGCTGGGAAGGAAGTGAAGATGAGCCGTACTTGGGAAGCAAGCACGACTTCAGAATGAGATTCAGTACCCAGGCATTTGGCTTGAATGACTTCGAAGGAACTCCAATAAAGGCAGGAGGGATCACATGGAAGATGTCAGAAAGAACGGACTGATCCAAGGAGGCGATATCATCGACGGAAATGTCAGAAGGAAGGAGACCAGACGACGAACAGCCAAGTATCTCCCCCAAGATTTCTGCCGTGAGAACTATAGGAGTTCCCAAGACAGTAGTCTCGATGGAGTGACTCTCATCGTACAGGCCACAGACACGATTGGTGTAGAATAATTTGACCAGGCGAGGATATGGTCTAGGATTCGCCTTGGGGTCATAACGAAGATAATCCAATAGGCCACTATAGGAGAGAAGATCAGCTAAGCCAAGGAAATCTGAAAACTGAACATAGTGCTCCAATAGCATCGGGCAGTGTTCAATACGGTTGTAGGCCGCTAGACACATAGGGGCGTCGCGACACAACGATATGTCAACACCACCCGCTGGCATTGTGCCCTTTCCCTTTGGCTGGCGAGTCCTAGGACGAAGTGGAGGAGTGGGTTCCCTATGGCCAGGCTCATCCTCAGGGATAAACTCAGTATCGGAATCAGGAGGAGTAGAGGGAGAGTGGAGTATGGGCTTTTTAGACTTAGATTTTCGGGGTTTGACCGTCGCCGTCCTCTGCTTCTTCAGAGGAGGCGAAGACGGAGAAGCTTGGGTAGATTTAGCACGACGCTTGGGCTTAGGCTCTACAGTCATTGGGGAAGCCCCAGATGAAGAGATAGGGATCCTCGTCTTTGTCATGATTGCGGCACGACGAGTACAAGCAAGTGACGAAGATAGAACAACCCTAAGCACACAGCCTAAGAGTGAAGAATCGAGATCAAGCAAGCACCAAGCCCTAAGAGTGAGAAATCCGAAACCCTAGAACACCAAGATGATGAAATGAAGCCTAGTACAAACCCTAGAAAGATAAAACACGATCTAGGTAGGGGGTTATACCTAGGAGAGAGGGCGACGGCGATCGGACGGCGGGGATGGCCGGAGAGATGGCCGGAGAGACGTCGGAAGCCGAAGGGTCTCGAAGGGGTTTTGGGTTTTTGCGGGCTGGAGAGGATAAGAAGACCGACTAAAAAGAGTTTTAGTCGGATGAAAAATGACTTAAGTCGGTCTGGAAGCAAAAAGACACGTTTGCCCTAACCCACTTAGTCGGTCACAGTTCAAGCACTGACCGACTAGATTACGATCTAGTCGGTCGGTCAATGAGCTTGAACCGACTAAGTCGAAACAGAGGCAAACAGGAATTTTTAGGGCTAGAATTAGTCGGTCGCAGTATACACACTGACCGACTAGTTTTCAATCTAGTCGGTCGGTAAGTGTACTGTGACCGACTAAAGAAAGAAAAAGATAAGAGTTAGATTAAAGCTTGATCTAGTCGGTCTGAGTTCACTAGCTGACCGACTAGATGAGCATCTAGTCGGTTGACTAATGAACTGAAACCGACTAGAAGAGTCCAAAAATTGATAATTGATTTCTCTTCGCAAACCACTTGGATGAAACATCTTAACACTCTCATTAGTCATCTAAATTACCCCATAAAACGTCGAAATCTTAAATACGACATTCAAAGTAGAATTCGAGCAAAAATTCAAACATATCACATAAAATTCCCAAAAATTCAATAAAGCTAGCATGAACGAAATATCGCGAAATCGAATAGCATGCAAGACAATTGAATGAAACATGAACCCTATATCTCGGATTCACCCATAATCCCCAATTCTCGACGCAACCGCACAAAGGAGTCCTCCTTTAGGGGTTTCGTGAAAATATCGGTGATTTGCTTTTGGGTTTCAACGTACACTAAAATGATGTCCTTTTTAGCAACATGATCATCTAAGAAATGGTGTCGGACATCTATGTGTTTAGATCGGGAATGGTGCACCGGATTCTTCGAAAGACAAATAGCACTTTGGTTATCCACCATGATAGGGCTAGTATCACAATGAATACCAAAATCCTTCAGTGTGTGTCTCATCCAAAGAACCTGGGCACAAGCGGCACCGGCGGCAATATATTCCGCCTCGGTGGTTGAAAGTGATACGGAATTTTGCTTCTTGGAAAACCAAGAGACAAGAGAATTTCCTAGAAAATGGCAAGTGCCACTAGTACTTTTCCTGTCGGATTTGCATCCCGCATAATCGGCATCACTATATGAGACTAACTCATACGTGCTAGATTTTGGATAAAGTAATCCAAAATCAAGTGTATAACTTAGATAACGGAAAATACATTTTACCGCTACTAAGTGAGACTTCTTAGGTTGAGACTGATAACGAGCACATATGCATACGGCAAACATAATATCGGGCCTACTTGCGGTAAGATAAAGTAAACTACCTATCATACCTCGATATAGACGAATGTCTACATCCTTACCGCCCGTATCCTTGTCAAGATGCGTAGTCGTGCTCATTGGAGTCTTTTTCCTGGAAGCACTCTCCATTCCAAATCGCTTAAGCAACTCCACCGTATACTTCGTTTGGTGGATGAAGATTGCATCGTTCAATTGGCGAATTTGGAGACCTAAGAAATATTTGAGTTCGCCCATGTGGCTCATCTCAAATTATTCCTTCATAACATTAGAAAACTCTTCGTAAAGAGTGAAGTTAGTAGCACCGAAAATAATATCATCAACATAAATTTGAACTAATAAAATATCATTATTCGCATGCTTAACAAAAAGTGTAGAATCGGCTTCGCCCATTTTAAAATTCAAATCCAAAAGAAAATTCTTTAGGCGATCATACCAAGCTCGAGGAGCTTGTCTCAAACCATAAAGAGCTTTCTTTAGTTTAAAAACATGATTTGGAAATTTTTCATTTATGAAGCCCGGAGGTTGAGAAACGTAAACTTCCTCAACAACATCTCCGTTTAAAAATGCACTTTTAACATCCATTTGAAATAACTTAAAATTTTTATGGCATGCCTAAGACAATAAAAGTCTAATTGATTCTAATCTAGCTACCGGAGGGAAGGACTCTTCGAAATCGATACCTTCCTCTTGGCGATAGCCTTGAGCAACTAACCAAGCTTTGTTTCGGACGACGACTTGATTTTTGTCGGTTTTGTTCTTGAAGATCCACTTTGTCCCTATGACGGTGTGGTTCTTCGATGGCAAAGGAACAAGCTCACATACCTCATTCCTCTCGAATTGAATGAGTTCCTCCTCCATGGCAAGGATCCAAGCGCTATCTTCGCAAGCTTCAACTATATTCTTTGGCTCTATCGATGAGGCAAAGGCACAATTGGCGAAGTGGTGGACTTGAGATCTCGTCTTGACACTATCATTAATATTGCCAATGACTTGCTCATGGGGATGGTCGCGAACGGTATAAAGCCGCTTGGGAATACCTTGATCACTAGGCACATTCTCAACAACTTCATTAGTCGGGTTAGTATCAATAGAATCAATTGAATCAATAGACTTAGAATTTTCAAACGAATCACATAAAACATCCATAGAATCATTATCATTTGAAATTCTAGAAGTAGTAAAATTCTCATTAAAAGAGACATGAAGTGATTCCTCGATCGTAGAGGATCTTTTGTTGTATATCTGGTAGGCTTTGCTACGTGAGGAATACCCAACAAATATCCCCTCATCCGATTTCGGATCAAACTTGTCCAAATTATCATATGTGTTTTTAATAAAACATTTTGCGCCGAAAACACGAAAATGTTTAACTTGAGGCAATCTACCAAACAACAATTCATAGCAAGTTTGTTTGGTGCCGGGCCTCAAAAGTATTCTATTAAACACATAACAAGCGGTGTGTACCGCTTCCGCCCAAAATTGATAACCAAGTTGACTATCTTCGAGCATAGTGCGAGCACACTCCACAAGCGTTCTATTCTTCCTCTCAACAACACCATTTTGAGGAGGTGCGCGAGGGAAAGAAAACGTGTGAGTAATTCCAAGATCATCACAAAAATTTGAGAAAGACTCATTCTCAAATTCACCCCCATGATCACTACGAATAGTGACAATGGTGGTTCCGATGAGATTTTGTACTTTCTTCACAAATATTGTGAAGTTTTCAAAAGCTTCATTTTTATTACATAAGAAAAATACCCATGTAAATCTTGAATAATCATCAACGATGACTAGTCCATATCTTGCATTTCCTAAGGAAGCAACTCTAGTTGGCCCAAATAAATCTAGATGTAATAGCTCTAGTGGCCGTTTCGTAGAAATGCTTTTCTTAGGTTTAAATGAAGATTTAGGAAGCTTGCCACGTTGACAAGAATCACAAAAACTTTTCTTTTCAAAAACGAGCTTCGGAAAACCTTTAATGGAATTTAATTTTGAAAGCTTATAAAGTGTTCCAAAGTTCACATGTCCAAAGCGTCGATGCCATAAGTGTTGTTCACTTGTGTTGGCAACGAGACATTGTTCATATGACTTAGGAAGATCCAAAATATAGATATCTTTATGGCGTGTGCCGGAAAATAATAATTTATTATTATCATTTGAAATATGACACAATCCTTTCGCAAAGCTAACTTTGTAACCTTTGTCACAAAGTTGGCTTATTGAAATAAGATTATGATTTAAACCATTAACTAGATAAACATCACTAATTAAGGGTTTAGAAGGGTTACCCACTTTACCAACACCGACGATGGTTCCGCTCTCGTTGCCTCCAAATACGACGCGATTTCCATTTGCAATGGGAACCACTCCGGAGAGCAATTGAGCGTCACCCGTCATGTGTTTTGAACACCCGCTATCGAGTATCCAATTCCCTTTGGAGCTAAATTTAAATTTGTTGCTCCTCTTCTTTTTCTTTTCCTTGAGTACCTAAAGATAGAAACTTTCATATCATGGTACCCAAGGTCATTGGGTCCTCAAAAGTTAGACCTTTGGAAGCCAAGTCCAATTGGACTTTGACTTCCCTACATAATTTCTACTATGCACAACATTCGAAAAATAAGCATTCATATACACTTGTTTTTCATCCATGCTTGTGTCCTTTGGGCTCCAAATAGTGAAAATTTTGGGAGCCATCATCCTATTGGGTGCATGCATGCGTTGTTGGTTTCTACGTGATGCATGTCGTGGATAGGCATAAGGAACATGATGGAATGGTGCACGACGAGAATTATTCATATGATGAGGTGGGTGAACATATGCATGTGTGGGAACACGTGCGTGAGGGTGTCTCACATGGTGTGCACGTGCCCGTGAACGTGTAGCATAGAAATCATCATATGTGTGAGACTGTGGAGTAGGACGTGTGTTCCTACGTGGCATGGTATTGGTGTACATATAAGCATGCCTCTTCTTTGGAGGTCCACCCAAAGTGGGTTTCTTTCCAAAAGAAGGTGTGGACGAGGTGGAAGCACCATTGGTAGATGAACTACCAATAGAGTGTTTGCTACCACTCGTAGAGTCACCGAAAGTTGGCCTAACAAAAGTAGTGGCCGCTTTGGATGGACATCCCATCGTATACCCCAAACCAATGTGGTGATTGGCCGGAAGTAAGTCACTTATGATTTTATCCAAATGGTCCTTACCCTTATTGAATTTATTAATTCGGCCTAATGTGTTCTCATATTTCTCTTTGAGAGAACGCATAGAATTATCCAAAGTGGATACTTGCGATGTGAGCACATAAACACGAGATTTGAGATTCTCGTTCTCAATACTCAAAGTCAAGTTTTGAGAAGTCAAATCAGCTATCATATGTTCTTCCGGATCTTCAATGCTAACATGTTCAAGTTTAGATTTGAGATTAACAATCTCATTTCTTAACTCTTCAACAACGGTGTCGTTGTTGGTGATGATAGTCTTAGGCGAGGTTTGAATGCTAGCTAGGTCATCTTTTACTTTAGTATATCTATTTACTAATTTAGTGTATTTAGACCATAAATGAGAGTTAGCATCCCTAAGATCATCCATAGTTACCTCATCGCCTTCGTCGTCGCTATCATCGGAGGAGGAAGATCCTTGATCATGCTCCTCTCTTGCCATGAAGCACATGTGCGCTTGCTCCACTTTCTCATCGTCCGACTCTCCGCTTGAGGAATCCTCGGAGTCGGTGAATGTTGCTCCGACAAGTCCCTTTTGTACCCCTTTTTGTACTTCTTTGACTTGTCGAACATCGGCGCCTTCCACTTCTCCTTTTGCTTGTTTTGAGGACAATCCGCTTTGATGTGTCCTGGCTTATTGCATTTAAAGCACAAAGGTGGAGAGGCGTTAGTAGAAGTAAATTTAGATTTTTGTTTGAAGTTACCCTTTCGGAAGAAGCGATTGAACTTCTTTGCCATGAGTGCAATGGATTCCAAGTCCATTTCTTCTTCCGAGTCCTCATCATCGGTAGAGGTGGATGAAGCCGCCTTGAATGCAATCGCCTTTTTCTTAGGCGCGTCTTGGTTCAAATAGGACTTCATCTTTTCTTGTAACTTCACCTTGCTATCTTTGCGTACCTCGTATGACATCAAAGTACCCATCAATTGAACTACGATATATTTATTCATGTCATTACCTTCCTCGATGGCGAAGGTACGTTTCTCCCAAGAAGAAGGAAGTCCTTCGATAAGCTTTGAGCACTTCTCCTTTTGAGTGTAGGACTTGCCGAGGGCCTCTAACTCGTTTATTATGTCAACGAAGCGAGCGTAATATTCCTTCATCTTCTCGCCCTGTTGCATATGAAACATTTCGTAATCTTTGTTTACGACTACGAGTTTAGAGTCTCTTACCCTACTCGTCCCTTCATGAAGAATGAGGAGGGAGTTCCAAATTTGATATGCACTCTTACATGTGCATATCTTATTGAAGTCCTCGGGCTCCAATGCGCATTGCAAGGCGTTCATTGCCTTGGCATTGCTTACCTCCGCGGCGATCTCCGCGGTAGTCCATTTCTCAAAGTCTTCTTCTTCGGGCTCGATGTATTCCTTCATTGTGGTCCTCCATAAGGATGCACTCCGGAGGAAGGTTTCCATCCGGCATTTCCAGTACCCGTAGTTGGTACCGTTGAAGAATGGAGGCCTCGTAGAGGAATGTCCTTCCATCACCGAAGATGCTCCTTCTCGGTTCCTGAAGGTGTCATAGTTGGAAGGTGGACGCACGGTCTTGTTATCGTTGGCAGACATAGCTAAGTATCTGGCTCTGATACCAAATGTAATGCCCTACAAGCTACTGCACAAGTACTAGAGGGGGGGGGGGGTGAATAGTACTTTAAAAATAACAAGGAGTATAATTCCAAATTATAGTGCAAACAACTACCAAATCAATTTGCGGAAGCTTAAATTGAATGACAACAACAAAATTAACAATGCTAACAAAAGATGTTAATGGGTTCGGATCCACCCAAGTCTCCCCGACTTGTTCCCGGTGATCCTACGTCCCAACCACCCGGATCCCCTCCGGATACTTAGGTTAGAAACCCTAACCCAAGATTTCCACTATGAATATCTTGTGAAAAACCTTCACAAGATCAAATCATACAACAATGGCAATAGTGAATCCCACAACCCGGGATCACAACCTTCTCTCACAACCAAGAGAATCAACAAGCAATATAAATGAGTTTATATTGAAATAAGCAAACTTACCACAAAATCATATACATTGAGTTTTTCTTACCAAATAGGTGAAAGGAAGGATTTGAGGAAGATGAAGTCACCAAGACCTAGCACCAAGGAAATGACCAGCAATAGGTGCCTAGGGGAGATTTGGAGACTTGATTCAAGCTAGAGCTTGAAGGGCTCACCAAGAACAAACTTCTCTCAAGATGGATTCTAGATCTAGAATGAGAGAGAATGGGTTTCTTGTGAGGAAGAGAGCTTTAGAAATGAGTGAGAATGGCTATCTCTTTCTATCTCAATGAATCTCTTAATGGAAGCTCTGACCTAGATAGAAATGACCTAGGTTCGTATTTATAGGGTCCCATAAAAACAAGTTAGGTCAATTTCCAACGGATAGAAATCTGGGGCAATTAGTTGGTCAAAGAACAATCACTGACCGACTAGTTCATCAACTAGTCGGTCAGTCAAACAACATGGACCGACTAAGTGAGGAACTGAGAAGAGATAGAATTTCAGACCTAAAAATCTAGTCGGTCCAAGAAGACTTTCTGACCGACTAGTTTCACAACTAGTCGGTCAGTCAATGAACGTAGACCGACTAAGAGGCAAAATGAAATAGTCTGAATACAAATTGACTTAGTCGGTCCAAGAACAAAAGTTGACCGACTAGATTGTCAACTAGTCGGTCACCAAACGTTCTTAGACCGACTAACGATAAACAGTAGCTTAGGATAAATTTAGTATGAACAGTAAGTCACAACTAGTCGGTCAAAGAAGCATCACTGACCGACTAGTTCACAAACTAGTCGGTCGGTGAGTCAATGTAGACCGACTAACTGTAAACAGTAAAGTCCAAGAAATTAAGGAATCAAACTAGTCGGTCCAAGAAGAGTTTCTGACCGACTAGATCACCATCTAGTCGGTCAGTACTTCTTCTTGTACCAACTAACATACACAAACAAGTCCGAATCGAAGCGCGACGCTTCGAGGAAGTTAGAATGAACTTGTACTAAGATCCTAGAGCTACGATATGAGCGATATGAAGTTAGACTCGTAAGATATACTCAAGGCTTAACATTCTATAGATCGAAGCTAAAAGACTATAAATAAAACCTTAAAGAACGGTCTTCGAGAGCTTCGATTAATTCTTCATGACTTCCAAAACGGCGCAAGAGCTTCAACGAAGCTTTAGGCATGAATACGAGCTTTTCTTGAGATGTCTCTTTGAATGTTCTCGTGATTTTTGCGACGATCTCCAATACTGCGCTCACAAATTGTTAGTTCATGAATTATTTATGTTTGCTCATCATCCAAAACCAAATCCGGGGAGTCCAATATTCAACAACGCGATCAATAGATCTCTAAAGGGCAAATAGTAAGGAAAATATCAATAAAGAAAGGCTCTAAGACATAGGTACCCATACCATTAGATTAAAGTTAGAATCGAATTGTATTGACTGATTGTTGAATTCATGTGACTCGGGAGAGGTCGTCAAACCTAAGGGCATTCTCCTACCCCCCACTTCTGTGATGAAATGATATGATATTTCCTTATGTTATCCCTACCCCCACTCTCGTGATGCCATGATAGGACTACCTAACCTGTATCGATACCAACTCCCATTGTGCATCAATACGTGTTAGGTGCATTAAGTCTGACATATGCACTCAATCTTCCTCCACGCCACTTCCGTGGATTTGCATTTGGATCTATGCTATGAGGGCTCTAATCGATGCCTGACTCTTGTCAGCTGCATCGATAGTATGGATCAATGTATGGATTGAAAACCAGAGATTACCCCTGACTTTCGCCGTCGACTAATCTATTTATCTATAAGGGGAGATCAATTTGCATTGATAATCATTCTAGCATACCCCTCATCACCCATTATTCAACAATTATCCAATATTTCATCAATCCATGGTTAAATCCAATTGGATTCAACCCATAGCCCTAGATAAGAGACTACTTACGATCCATGCATATAGAGACAATTAAATTCATCAAAGGAATAACCGTGGCAATAAGAACAAGATAGAAATTCATAATCAACACAATCCACAATAATAGAGATTAAGAAAAACTAATTTCTATTCAATATTAGAAATAGAATCTAGAAATTAACAAAAGAACAATTAAAGTTGCAGAGAGTGTTGGAAAGTTAAACCTAATTACAAGATTGAAAACTCAAAAAAAGTTCTGCAAAAGCATCCTCAGGGTCAGAGGAAGAAGAAAAGTATTTATACCCCCCAAAAATACCCAAAAGTCCCCAAAATACCATTGGCAGCGCCCATAAAAACCTCGGGGACCCAATTAGACGCGACCGCGTCATAAACGATGCGGTCGTTTTGCTAAAGTGTGTATCATTGTGGGTTTTAGCTACATGTGACAAGACCGCATGGATAGGCCAAATGACCGCGTCGTTTCATGTTCAGATTTTTCAAGTCTTCATCAAAATAGTTGTGTAGGGCGACCGTTGTCTTCAGCAGCTCTTGGATCGATGCGGTCTCATTGTTCTCCAAACGACACGACTGTTTGGTTCTTCAACACGATCGCGTCAATTGATCTTGTAGCTGCCTGGGGCTGTCCTGGTGACGTGATCATGTGGGTGATCCACGCGGTCGTGCGTGTCACTTTTGTCCTCTTTTTCCCTTGATTTGGTTCACGATTGCTCATCACTTCATTTCATCTCGTTTTCTCCCGTTCTTGGACCCAAAACTCTGCGTTTTCACGTGTAATATACACAGTGGCGGAGCCAGCAAATTTTCACTTAGGGGGCAAATTATAAGCTAATACAAAATAATTTTTGCATACAATAAAAACTAATAAGTAAAAGTACCTTCTATACAACTCTAGTAAAAACCATTAACTAAGAACTCGAATACAATAAAACCTTCTTAAAATAGAAACTTAATTTACATTTTAATTCTCAACATAGTAACAAGCATGGGCGGAACCAGGATGAGATGATTGGGGGGGCGAGGGAAGGGTTAAGTCTCTACTGATGTCATTTCAGGACGTTTCGCCCTTGTCGCTAGTCGATCCAAATGAGCATTCAATATGACCTTCGTCCAGCATTTTGCAATACTCACATTTTCTATTTATTTATAATTTCTATTTATTTACCCCTGCCCAAACCTGGGTGTCATGCTGCAGTTTTTCTGAGCTTATCAGAATTAATATATACAAGGCTACAAGAAGCGTGTATTGGCTGAGTGGTTAGCGGCACAAACTCGAAATTGGTTGGTCCTAAGCATGCCCAGGTTTGAAACTTGCTGCTCTCAAACATTTGTAGTAAGTTAATTTTTTCTACTCTCAAACATTAGTAGTAAGTTATTTTTTTTGAAAAACTTGGCCGGCCCCCTCGGTGACAACGTGGGTCCGCCCCTGGTAACAAGAGTACCATATGCTATAGATGCATGTATATATGTATGTGTTAGAGAAAGCAATATAATTATACATATATCATTAACATCAAAGCTTATATTAGAATGTAGATTCATGAGTAGGACTTGGTAGGCCCACCGAGATTTTTTAATGCAAATACGAAGTTGTTGGTTACTTACATGTAATGTCTTAGATGATACATAATAAAACAAAAAAAAATTATTAATATGAATACTTGGGAGGTAACAATCAAAACAGCAGGACCAGGTAACATGCCAATCAGTATAAATGCGAAATTAATTAGTTATACAGTAACATCACTTGATATTTTAGCAGTTTCTATAAAATTGAATCGTAATAGGCCGTAATAGGTCGTATCTGCTAAAGGAGCAGAATTTAGTTTTGATTTAAAATGTATCATATTAATGAGGAGGTTGACGTGCAAAACTAAAATTAATAAAATATAGGGTAGTATGCGCAAAAGTATCAAGTCCCAAATTAAAATTAAATTAATTTTAAAAAAAATATTATGAAAGAAAAATTAAGAGCAACATGCAGGTCAGGTTTCGAACCTGCAACCTACGCTTAACCAGCAAGCCACCCTAACCAGCTGAGCAAAAGGGCTAGTTATTAAGATTGCGATCAAATTATAATATAAAGAGTACACTGTAAACTTGAGTTCAAACCAAGGGGGCTTGTGGGGGCCGGCCTGAGGGGGCAACGGCCCCCTCAGGCCCCCCTTTGGCTCCGCCCCTGAATATACATGAGATACCCAAGAGTAAAGAGGAACAAAAAATGGGGGAATTAGAATAAAAGTGGGGATGAAATGTTATGAAATGCATGCAAAATGGGTTTAAAATATACATAAATAACACACATCACACATATTTTGAGACGAGTCAAGTTTTTGGCTCCGTTGCGCGGGACATCAGTATCTTCAATCAACAATTTTAGTTTATTTGGAGAAATATTCGATGAGTTCCTTCGATCTTATAGTTTAGGAATTTTACTTGCTTTCTATTTTATAAAACACAAAAAACATAAAATAAAATTGATAGTTTATGTGAGATAGGTCCCTTACTACACAGAGATTAATACGAATTGAAAATATGGAGACCCATAATAATGGAACACCTATCAATCCCCCTGGACAAGTTAGAACTTACATGCCACCTAGAGTAATTTTTTATTCATGCATAATTCTACCTAATGATGCTCATAATTTTACTCTAAGACCATCGACAATTCAACTCCTAACCACTTTCCATAGTCTAGAGAGCGAAAATCCTTACTAGCATCTTCGAACTTTTGAGGAAGTATGCACCACATGTCTTGATGGAAAAGCTAGTCCTAACGCTATATATCCTAAACTATTTTCATTCTCTTTGAAAGATAAAGCGAAACATTGGTTTAATGCATTTCCACATGGATCTATCTCTACTTGGTTACAATTGCAAACTGAATTTCTAAAAAAAATCTTTTCTTCATAGAGGACCCATGCCTTAAAGTGACAAATTATGTCTTTCTCGCAGAGGGACAATGATACATATAACCAAGCATGGGAAAGATTCAAGGACCTGTTGATAGCCTATCCACATCATGGATATGACAATGGTCGTACCATTGGATTCTTTTACGATGGACTGTAGCCGCATACAAAGCAATATGTGGAGATGATGTGCAACGACGAGTTCTTTCAAAAGACCCCAACTGAAACACGAACTTACTTGGAGACCATAACTGAGCATGCAAGGAGATGCGAGTCCAGTCCAGATTTTGATAGATCAGAGCCAATTCCACCATCAAGAGCAGGCCTGCATACATTATAGCCAGACGATGAATTGAGAACACATGTGGATGCACTATTGACATAGAGGTTACAAGGCCTTGATTTGAGAGTGGTGGAAGCAATTGAAGCTGAACCATATTGCACCATATGTGGTAAGCCAGTTCATGGCACGTCCGTTTGCCGTACGATCACTGCCATGAAAGATACTATAAGGAACCCTCAAACTGAACTGAAGTTGGTGTCAAATCAAGGAGTCAATTCGAATACTTAAAATTTTAATGGAAAAAATCACCCAAATTTAAGATGGGCCCCACAACAGCAGTTACAACAGACGACCCCTCATTACTACCATCCAAATCATGCAACTTACCAAGTGAAGAAAGAGCAGAGCGATGATGCAGATGATTCAGCTACAAATCCAACTGTTTCAGCAATTCAATGAAAATATTCTGCAGATGCAAAAATAACAACTTCAGCTTAATGAAATTTTTTCAAGACTAGCATCATCATTTGAAGAGGTAAATTACCAGTCCAACCTATTACAAATCCTAACACGAACTCTTCTTCATTTTCATGTGATAACGTTAAACCATGTCAAGTGGTAACCACATTATGTAGCGGGAGGAAATTGAAAAGCCAGAACCACCTAGGCATGAACAAGAAGCTAAGGAAAAAGAAGAAGAACGAGCACCACAAAATTTGCAAAAGAGGAGAAACGTGCAGAAAAGGAGGTGGAGGCCAAAGAAAAAGATGCAGGACTATATCCCCCTCCATTTCCACAGAGACGTCTACCGCTAACAAGAGATAAGTATCAAGCAGAGATTAGGGATATATTCCAACATGTAAAAATTAACATCCCTTTACTTGAGCGATAAATCAAATAACTGCTTACACTAAGTTCTTAAAGGAGTTATGCACATTAAAAAGAAAATTAAACGTCAAAAAGAAAGCCTTTCTCACAAAACAAGTAAGTGCTATTGTTTAACATAATACCTCACCAAAATTCAAAGATCCAGGTGCACCCACTATTACTTGTTTTATTGGCACTAAATGAATAGGTCAAGATTTACTTGATTTGGGTTAGAGCGTTAACATATTGACTTGTACCATTTTCTTGCGGCTAGGTTTGGGAGAATTGAAGAAGACACTAGTTATACTTCAGTTGGTAGATGATAAGTGAAGTTACCAAGTGGGTGTGTTGAAGATGTTCTACTTCAAGTGGAAAAGTTCTTTTACCTGGTCGATTTCATTGTGATTGATTGTCAAAGTTCACAAACCAATAACACTGCTCCAATTATTTTAGGACGAACTTTTCTTGCTACTAGCAATGCCATAATAAGTCGTAGGAATGAAAAACATGCAAATCACGTTTGTTAACATGACATTGGACCTAAATATTTTCAATGTTTGTAAGTTACCATCATCAATGGAGGAGGAGCCAGAAGAGGTAAATTTAATTGACACTATAATGGATGAGCACTTTGAAACAGAGTCTGAATCCATGCATATGATTAATTATGATTATGATATGGACTGGTGTGACAAAGGGTAGAGGGATTCACAAAGAAGAGGATTTGGAAGTAGATGTGCATGGATCTAATGCTAGGAAGGACAAAATGGCTTTGAAGGAGAAAGCAGTGGAGTTGATTGAGGAGATGCTGCCACCCATGTCGTTTCGACAACTGATCGGCCCCGGATATACACCCAGAGAACGATTGTAGTTTTACCGCAAGCGCACAGTCAAGTGGCGAGCGGGTATCGAACACGAGGAGGTGGTGTTGGTTCCAATCTATCCTAGGTTGGCTCGACTACGAATGTTTTATTGGTGGAGATGGTTATGGAGTGATATAATGGAAATGGTGGTGGATGTCGGTGTCTGTGATAAAGAAGTCGGATAAAATATCGATTCAAATATAAGATAATAAAAGTGTCTAGGGCTAGGAAATCCCCACTACGGGTCGTCATTCATCCTTGTAAATAGTAAATCTCAATATTACTAGACTTGTGTCGAGATGAACTAGTCGTAACTGAATAGAGAACCAAGCTCACGCTCTCGCGCTATTACCGGTTTATAAAAACCTATATTAGGGCCCACTCTCATGCAAACCCTAATCTAAGACACTAGCATTAGGGTCGACATCATTGTTCAATCACCCCTCGAGCCCACTCTCGTGCAAACTCGAGTTACGATCTAGGTTGTGATAGTTCGTATTCGTCCAATCTCTTGCAAATGAATATGTGTATAGATCTATAATAAAAATGCTAGCTTTGGTCCAATCTCTTGCAAACTAAGTCTAGCGAATCTCGATTATAAATCTAAATCGAATATCTAGGCCTTCCCATCGATAGGAATCCAATCTCTTGCAAACCCCAAATCGATGGAAATTCCTAGCTATCCGTAATAAATCAATCACAACCTAACCTCCTAGCAATTCTAGCAATTTAGAAATTCATTCATCACAAATATGAAATTAGATCCATATGGTTCATCCCCATGCCCTAGAACATCAAATCTACTCAAGCATAGGAACAACGATATAGGAATCAATAAAAACCATAGCTTGCATACAAAAAGATATCAAATCAAAGATTCAAATAAGAAGAACAATGATACTTAGATTTGATGAAGAATTCCAATCCAAATACAAGCTTTTTGATCCAAGAGGGGGCCTAGGGCATGGCCTAACCTCTAAAATAATCCTAAGAAAACATATGGGGACCCCCTCTAATGGTGGCTACAAAACCCTTATATAGTCTCCCAAAACCCTAGCAAATAGCCCTAGAAAAACCCTCAAAATCGTGCCCAAAATCAGCCCAAACCGCAACTTAAAATCTGGGCCCGCCGCCAACTCGGCCGAGTGGAACATGTGACCCGGCCGAGTGGAAATTCCAGCACTGCAGCGTCAACTTGCAGAAATTCTCCAGATTTCATCCGACCTCCGATTGGCGCGTCCTTGGCGGCGTTGGAACTGTCATGAAGTCTACTATCCATAAACAATATGAGAAAAATACTTTGATTGCTGGAATGATAGCAGATTTAAAAAGAGTGAACGGTTGTCTGAAAATCTGGGTGCTGTGTGTCCTCGGCGTCACTCGGCTGAGCGGCAAATGTCACTCGGCCGAGGGGCTTTTGGTACTCGGCCGAGTCGGAGCTCGTAGTCGACTGACGGATTACAGTAAGTCTGGTCTTTTGGATACCGTCATTCGTGTGCCACTCGGGCGAGTGGTGTCTCCATACTCGGTCGAGTGGGATGTCGTCACTCGGCCGAGTGCACGCTAATCTTCAAGTAATTGCGTGTCCGATCTGGCCGGCCGAGCAGGCTTCTTTGCTCGGCCGAGTGACTCCTTCACTCGACCGAGTGGCATGCTGAAAATGCCCAATCTTCATCATTTCGCTTCCTCGTCGCTCATACGACATTCTTTCTTCTTCCACTCGTCTTCTATCACTGATAGGTCCTCAATAAGTCCATGAGCGATGCTCTAT
This sequence comes from Scilla litardierei, assembly GCA_030789695.1. Lineage (NCBI taxonomy): Eukaryota > Viridiplantae > Streptophyta > Magnoliopsida > Asparagales > Asparagaceae > Scilla > Scilla litardierei. The sequence goes on from CM061142.1 coordinate 131,715,516, forward strand.
TACGCGTGCAAGTCCTTTAAGCTCATTTTCGCTCCCAATTGCTCATATTTCCTGAAATCTGACAAAACCAGGAAATAGTGAAAAGTAACACAATATCATCGAATAATCGTGAAAATCGCAATATGAGCAACCGAAATGGAATGCAAATATGCAGAAAATAGGTGTAAAATATGGACCGATCAAAATCCCCTAAGCTTACCTCTTACTCGTTCTCGGGGAAGATAAGTAGAGAGACGAACTCGGGAGATGAAAATAAAGAAAATGAAATGAAAAAGAAAGAACACGAGGTGGAAGGGGTCGCTAGATTATTCTCAGATCTCAAGCCAAAGCTACACATCACGATAACTCAGAAAATACGAATCTCATGCTATAAAGATTTCATATCTTATTTAAACATGGTACTTGCAAGCTTTTAAGAACAAAGGAAGGGACTCCCTAAATTCATGCAATCAACTCATATTCACATCATGAATTTCATAGAAAATAATATACAATTCATTGGCGATGCACTTTTCAATCAAAAGTTATAAATGAAGCATATAAGATACACACCAAGCATGCAATAGAGAATAGAATAAGAGTCGTGGCATTCACATATTTAGTTCAAATCATGAAAAATCTCCATATCTAATATATTTTACAAAGTCTAAGCATTATCGAATATCCCCATTCATGCACGTCTCCACTCTAAGGTCATACTTACTCATTTGGTCAAATGAATTCACCCCCCCAAGCTTAGCTTGAGGCATCGCATCTAAAGGAATATGGTAGTGGAAAATGGGATTTTTGCCTTGGTTTTCCCAAGTATTTTGTGGCTCCAATAATGAGATAGAGCAATAATTTTTTCTTTTGGACTTTGTTTCTCATTTTTCTTCTTGGATTTTTGTAGGAGCAATTTGATTTGTATTTTTGGATTTTTGGCTCCTTTTTGGCTTTTTGGGCTTTTTGGAGTAACCTTTTTCTTTTGTAGGGGTTTTTGGGAAATAGATGCGATATAAGTAGCTTTAGGAGGTGAACTCAAGTGACATGCAGAGAATAAAAAGATATATGTGGAGAAAGAAATAATGTAGCACTCGGTTCACTCTAAGATGTGCACGAACGGTTCAATAAAATAATACTTCAACTAAAACTCATATGTAAGCATGGATATTCTCAATCATTTCAATAAATAGTGAAGTCAAGCAATAAAGTTTACAACCATATCAGGCATGCAACAGAAGGTGAATAAGACAATAAAACTGATGCTTCAGATATACTAATGATGCGTGAATCTTGGTGCATTTCCAACAAAAGCATACTAAACACTAATCCATACATTCAGTTTCAATTAATATCATGCATTCATATAGAGGAATCATCGAAAGAAATAGATTTGCAAGCATATGTGAATAGCAAGACTATGGAATACTCTGAGTAGCATGGCATGGAATAATAAGCATCGTGATGGCTACTAAAGTAATAAGATATATCATCATAAGGAACAAATCTAGCAAAAGAAGAGAAAGGAAAATATAGAAATAAAAAATAAAAGAGAGGAAAGAAAAGAAAAACAAGCACACAACATGATGCATGACCACACATAAAATGAAAATAAGATGGAAAAATCAAAAAGATGATGCAAAAATTTTGAAAATTTTTAAAAACCCTAAAATAAAGTAAAAATGCAACTAATGCATCTAAATGGTATGGAAATGCACCCCCCAAGCTTAAACTTCACATTGTCCTCAATGTGATCATAGTGAAAGAATATGAGGAACAACGATAATAATAAGGGGGGGTGAATGAAAAATGATGACATGAATGACATGAAATCCTAATGCAACTACATGTACATGCAATGATGCATGAGAGCGCTTTCCCCCAAGCTTATACCAAACAATCCTATTCAAATGACTCAATCAAAAATGTCATGGCTTTGCAAAGCGTGATCAAGTCAAATGAATAAGAAAGTGAGTATTCACTTGAAAGAAATGCTCGATGGTGGTGAGCAAGAGGACGTGGCGTATCAAAATATGAAGAGGGCAATTAATATATATAATGGGTTTGGGGTATAAAAATTTTTGTTCCCATCATATGAGGTGATATTTATTCAATCAAATCTATACGGTCCTCTCGCTGTCGAGAGAATTCGTGTTTATTTAAAGCATAAAAATTTCTACACTACTAGATAGATATCACCTATAGCAAAAGGTGGATCCAGTATCTTTGCCGGTACAGGCAACTGCTCTAACTGCTCTTTCCGTGGCTTTGCCAGGCGCGTATGTCCACGGACTCCAACGAACTCTAGCAATGCATCCTCCAGCATTCCCACAAGGACTCCACCTGTACCATGCAGAGAATAGGATGCATCAGTTCGCCGTAAAAAATTCACCCTCGTAATAAAAGTATCCCAAAGAGGATCATCTATAGAAATATATGAAATAAATAATGGTAGACGATACTCCCCTGGAAATAATCCAATATCCTCCCATGCTGTGATAGGTGTCTCCATGATATCCTCTCTAAGCTGCTCAGGTAAATCTAGATCATATGTGTGGACTTCCTCGATAGGCTCGTCAAACTGTGACACGTCCAAGCATACCTCCGGTCCATAATCATATGTGTGCTGCAAAAGGTATGACGTGTCAAAAATATCTGAATCAAAATAAATATCGAATGGAATGCATGATTCAGAAATGGAGTGGGTAAAAATATCTCCCTGAGTGGGAGCGGTAAGCTCTGTGGGATAGTCCTCTGCGTCAGTGGAAGGATGAGGTGGCTGCGGAAGCTCTAATGGATGAGGGTAGTGCTCGGAATCCTCATGAATGACTGTGTCCTCGTCCCGATGCACGACCTCCTCGGTGATGAGCTCTGGCTCCGTGTGTAAGGCCTCCTCAAAAGCATGCTTCAGCTCTACGAGGTAAATAACATCAATGTCTTCTCCATCTGAATCATCTCCATCCATCCACTCATCGTATGGACTAGCTGTGTCTGTGGGTGGGGGAGTGACGACGGTGAAACCCGGCTCTGTAGCAACACACCCTGAGTATCCCATCGCAGTTCTCGCATCAGAAGTGGCTGCATCTGTGCCTGGTACCGTTGTCTCCTCAGATGTGGAAGCATCAATGTCCTCAGCCTGCCGTCCAAGAATCTCATCCAGATACACATAAAAATGTGTGGTCCATATAATCACAGCCTCAGTGAAAGGTAGAGGTGGATGCGGAAGCTCAACTGTAGGTGGGCAAGACTCTGGATTTATCTGAATGAAGTTGCCCTCGTCCCTAAGTGCTGCCTCATTAATGTAATGCTCTGGCTCCGCATGTGATGCCTCCTCGTGAACTATCAATGTAGGCTCTCTCTGGCATGGTGATGCTGGCTGCTCATGTGTGTCAACTTGTGGGGATGCATCATGTGGAGGGGAATGCCCGCAGGCAATCCGAAAATATAGTCTATCCCCCTCAAGACTGACATGGATGTCATCCTCAATTGTTCCTGCAGCTGAAACATGGTTCATAACAAAATCTGTAAATCGTAGATCAAATGCATCACCTACCGTAATGCTCTCTGAACCGGTGAACCTCACTGACTCCAAGAGGCCCTCCAATAAGTTCTGAAATGCTTCCTCCTCAAAATCTGTGGTCCACATAATACCATCCATAACACCTGATAAACAAAGATAAATACATGGAGAAAAATATCAGTGGCACAAAAGAATATAGAAATGGTAGTAATGGTGGCGGGGTGAAAATTTCATTTTGTTAAAAAAATTTTTTCGTAGTCTAATCAACCTAATTGTGACAAATTGGCACCCAACGGGAAACACCTCCCCGACAACGGCGCCAAAAACTTGATCGGCCCCGGATATACACCCGGAGAACGATTGTAGTTTTACCGCAAGCGCACGATCAAGTGGCGAGCAGGTATCGAACACGAGGAGGTGGTGTTGGTTCAAATCTATCCTGGGTTGGCTCGACTACGAATGTTTTATAGGTGGAGATGGTTATGGAGTGATATAATGGAAATGGTGGTGGATGTCGGTGTCTGTGATAAAGAAGTCGGATAAAATATCGATTCAAATATAAGATAATAAAAGTGTCTAGGGCTAGGAAATCCCCACTACGGGTCGTCATTCATCCTTGTAAATAGTAAATCTCAATATTACTAGACTTGTGTCGAGGTGAACTAGTCGTAACTGAATAGAGAACCAAGCTCATGCTCTCGCGCTATTGCCGGTCTATAGAAACCTAGATTAGGGCCCACTCTCGTGGAAACCCTAATCTAAGACACTAGCATTAGGGTCGACATCATTGTTCAATCGCCCCTCGAGCCCACTCTCGTGCAAACTCGAGTTACGATCTAGGTTGTGATAGTTCGTATTCGTCCAATCTCTTGCAAACGAATATGTGTATAGATCTATAATAAAAATGCTAGCTTTGGTCCAATCTCTTGCAAACTAAGTCTAGCGAATCTCGATTATAAATCTAAATCGAATATCTAGGCCTTCCCATCGATAGGAATCCAATCTCTTGCAAACTCCAAATCGATGGAAATTCCTAGCTATCCGTAATAAATCAATCACAACCTAATCTCCTAGCAATTCTAGCAATTTAGAAATTCATTCATCACAAATATGAAATTAGATTCATAGGGTTCATCCACATGCCCTAGAACATCAAATCTACTCAAGCATAGGAACAACGATATAGGAATCAATAAAAACCATAGCTTGCATACAAAAAGATATCAAATCAAAGATTCAAATAAGAAGAACAATGATACTTAGATTTGATGAAGAATTCCAATCCAAATACAAGCTTTTTGATCCAAGAGGGGGCCTAGGGCATGGCCTAACCTCTAAAATAATCCTAAGAAAACATATGGGGACCCCCCTCTAATGGTGGCTACAAAACCCTTATATAGTCTCCCAAAACCCTAGCAAATAGCCCTAGAAAAACCCTCAAAATCGTGCCCAAAATCAGCCCAAACCGCAACTTAAAATCTGGGCCCGCCGCCGACTCGGCCGAGTGGAACATGTGACCCGGCCGAGTGGAAATTCCAGCACTGTAGCGTCAACTTGCAGAAATTCTCCAGATTTCATCCGACCTCCGATTGGCATGTTCTTGGCGGCGTTGGAACCGTCATGAAGTCTACTATCCATAAACAATATGAGAAAAATACTTTGATTGCTGGAATGATAGAAGATTTCAAAAGAGTGAACGGTTGTCTGAAAATCTGGGCGTTGTGTGTCCTCGGCGTCACTCTGCCGAGCGGCAAATGTCACTCGGCCGAGTGGCTTTTGGTACTCGGCCGAGTCGAAGCTCGTAGTTGACTGACGGATTACAGTAAGTCTGGTCTTTTGGATGCCGTCATTCGTGTGCCACTCAGGCGAGTGGTGTCTCCATACTCGGTAGAGTGGGATGTCGTCACTCGGCCGAGTGCACGCTAATCTTCAAGTAATTGCGTGTCCGATCTGGCCGGCCGAGCAGGCTTCTTTGCTCGGCCGAGTGACTCCTTCACTCGGCCGAGTGGCATGCTGAAAATGCCCAATCTTCATCATTTCGCTTCCTCGTCGCTCCTACGACGTTCTTTCTTCTTCCACTCGTCTTCTATCACTGATAGGTCCTTAATAAGTCCATGATCGGTGCTCCGTTACACGTGCAAGTCCTTTAAGCTTATTTTTGCTCCCAATTACTCATATTTCCTGAAATCCGACAAAAACAGGAAATAGTGAAAAGTAACACAATATCATCGAATAATCGTGAAAATCGCAATATGAGCAACCGAAATGGCATGCAAATATGCAGAAAAAAGGTGTAAAATATGGACCGATCAACAACCACTCCTGGTTGTACTTAAACTGGTGTGTTCTTTCCTTTACTTAGTAGTAGTAGATTTTTTCGATCGTTATTTTACAGTTTTTCTTTTTCTTTTTCTTTTTCTAGGTTTTTATCTCTAGTATTATCTTTTCAACATTGAGGACAATGTTTGCCTTTAAGTTGGGGGGCGTGTACTAGACTTTTTTTGGATTTCTCTTGGGATTTTTAAAAAGGATTTTCTGATTTTTATCTTAGGATTTTTTTTAAGTAAAACAAGAGAAAAGAATCAATCACCAATATTCATTATCTAACCCTCCTCCAAGTATCACTTTATCGGATAATTATGCATTGATTGAATTCTTAGAATTGTTTATGTCTTGAATAAATTATTTTTCCTTCATGGAGTTAATCATTAATATGCCCTTTATGAAAAAATTTCAATTGCTATGATTAATATCTTGAAATAGGTTGAATTCGTCTCATGCAAGTTATTATGATATATAGTTAAGTAGACACGATTTATTCGATTTGTTTTCAGATTGAAGAGGAATTTGGCTATATGTATATGCTAAAATGTAAGTCTAATGAATGGGTGTTAAAGTGCTTACAAAAGAAAAAAATGAGAAAAAGAATAAAATGCACCGTTCCCTTGAGGTTTATTAAGTAGCTGGGTTTCGTGCCTCAAGAAGTATTGGAGATTCATGTCGAAAGATGGACGATATGGAGTGCATTCAGGGAAAAAAAGAGATAATAAAAACTTAGATGATTTGAGTTATTAGGTTCGAGGGGCTCTTCTAAACCTAATGCCCGAAGGTCATCCAAGCTAGGAGTCATTAACTGAAAGCTCGTTACATGTAACATTCTAAGTCGTTAAAAAAAGAAAAAAGCAAAAAAGCAAAAAAGCAAAAAGAAAAAAAGAAATAAAGAAAGATATGATGAAGAAATAAAGGAAACTAAACACCCATGAATCAGACGATGTTTAAGTAATGCCAAGTCCTTAGAAATTAGAAAATTATGACTTGATGTCGTGTTATACTTTGGCCTACGCAAAACGATGCTGGTATGTTATGTATTTAAGCTAGGTTAGAAAAAATGTCATGGATTTGATCTCCTTCATAATTGTGTATATTAGTAGTAAAGATTGTGATGGAAAATGTGTCATTGAGCCAAGCCATAGATGATTGATAGAGGTTAATATTTTTACTAAACATCTGATTTAGTCGCTCTTTTTGCTAGAGACTAGTAAAACGCTAGTTGGGGGTTGTGATTCAGGATAAATATTGTATATTTAACCCCTCGTTTAGTGTCATTTTGTGCATATATGATGCGTATTTGGTTTCTAATACAAGCATATTAAGATTATTCATAATTATTAGAAGAAACTTTTGATTTATACACAAAATACTATTTTACTGATTATTTTGGTCTTGTCATATTTTTCATGTGTATACCTTAATTTTACGATTCCAACGACTATTTTTCTATATTTTTCTGAGATCGGTGATATTTTCTATGCATTTGTGAATGCATAATACCATTTAAATGAAGAAATACGGCGGAAATACGGATTAAATACGTGCCCCGCTCCACGATGGGACACGTGGCAGCCATCTAGCATTACCCCGCCTAATCTGACATGTGTAGCAGTGGGCGACGTGGATTTTTCTAAGTCGTTGATCTCCAATCCAACGGCCACGAATGAGACGGATGCGAAGCGAAGCAAGCAGTGGCAGATAAGATCCGCTAGACATGTGGTGGATTCCTGTGCAATCCCTCTTCAGAAGGACGGTCAAAGTTTGATGCGACTGCAGGTGCGATTATTGAGCACAATTGGATGCGGATCCAACTCCACCGACCGCCCCAAACCCACGGCCTATATATACGGCGTATTTGACTAGGGTTTGGGGGTATTTCGAGTGTATTTGGAGGGGTTTCAAGCATATTTTGTCGTAATTTTTAACAGGATTTGGAGCAGATGCAGAGTGCTATTGTTGAAAGAGATCTAAGGGCTTTTTAAGGAGTTTTGGTGATATATTTCTTATCTATTTCTTTGTATTTTGAGTATTAGACTCGTATTTTTAGTATTTGATAATGTATTTGACCATGAATATTGATTCTTTTCTCTCCATGCGTAGCTAATTATTATATGTGTTGGTTGTGATGTAGCTAGTACTATGTAATCTCTGAATTTAACATCTTTGCACTGTATTTTCATGACATATCAAGTATTTCATTGATTTCTACATATACTATTTGTGATACGATCTTTGCGCATGTACCACAACCCTAGCAGGAACTTATGCTTAGATTCTCTATGAAATTAATGATTTGCTTGGTTACATTTGGCACTATTTGATGCTCTTTATTGCTATATTCCAATGTTTTATACCATTGCCAGATGAAATATCATGTATTTATTTAGGTTAAGCAATTGTTTCTAACGTTTTAGAACTTGATTTACACATAAACTGTGAGGGCTCCGAGAGGACGATGTACTCTGAGGATACATCTATGCGTGAATACCTAGAGGGGCCCGAGAGGGCGATGACCCACGAGGTTCATCTATGAATCATGATTGCAAACTTTATGAACCAATTGATTAACCAATAAAAGACATTAATATTCATTGATTACTGACCCCTAACGAAATCACAACCGACACATGCTCTTCTCATTGGTACCTTAGCATCGACTTCCATGTACTTGTTTTAGGATTATTTTTCGTTTATTTGAAACACTTGTCACGATATTCTCGCCTTCAAAAGGTGGTTATTTTCATCATATTATTACTCTTTATGGACTGATATTTTAGTATTGTAAATCAACCGTTCCGTAGATACGATACCTGACTCTCTATGTTTACTACTTGTTCGTTCTCCTATACTTGGGAGTAGCACTCGCATATTTCGAGAGGACTCAATTGCAAATGACTAAAATGGTTTCCCAGCGTCGTTTGGGTATTTATGTTGGATTAGATTCACCATCCATTATTAGGTTACTTTAACCATTGACGAGTGATCTTTTTACTACGAAACTCGCAGATTGTCATTTTGATGAAACGATGTTCTCTTTTCTTAGGACACCAAAAGCTTCCATGGATGAAAAGCAAAGAAATATTGAGATTTTCTCTTAGAATGAGAAAATTTTATCACATTTAGACCAAAGAGCTCCTAAATGTGAAATAAAGTGTAACATTTGATCCATTTACAAGGTATTGCAAATAAAATTCCTGATGCATTTGATGAGTCTGTCAAAATCACAAAGTCTCATATTCCAGCCGTGAATGTTCCAGAAAGGATAAATGTTCTAATAGAACATAATGACGTGGATCAAAATGGCCCACACCTGAACCGTGGTCGACCGATGTGATTCAAGAACTTTGTTCTTTGAAAAAGAAGGGAGGAATGAAAAATCTACTCTAGAAAAGCTTATTAATCTTTCTTGAGGAAAAAAATTGCCCCTGAGTAGCACCAAATCATATTCATGGAGAACATATTCCCCCCGAAGTATCACAACCCCATGAAATGATCAATACCTCTAGGAATTATGAAAATTACATAAATTATTGTAATACGATATGTGATCGCAATGAGATGATCATCGATGATGCATTTATTTTTTCAGTAGCTCATGAGATTATGAATGATGATTAAGAACCTTGGTCTACAACCGGATGTTTTCAAAGACATGATTGGCCTAAATGTGAGAAAGTAATCCAGGCTAAATTGACTTCCCTAGACAAACGTGAAGTATTTGGACCTATAAATAAAGCCACTGTCAATGTAAAACCCATTGGTTTCAAATGAGTCTTTGTTCGAAAATGAAATGAAAAAACGAGATCATGAAGTATAAAGCTCGACTCATAACCCAATGTTTCTCTCAACGATCTGGGATTGATTATAATGAAACGTATTCACTTGTGATGGATACGGTTACCTTTCGTTTTCTTATAAGTTGGGTCGTCCAAGAAAATTTATAAATGCGTCTTATGGATGTTGTGACGACATACTTATATGGTTCATTAGATTCCAATATCTATATGAAAATTCATGAGGGATTCAAAATGCCGAAGCATACACTCCCTGCACCTTAAACTTAATAAAGTTGCAAAGATCAGTATATATGTTAAAGTAATCCAACCGTATGTGGTATCAACGCTTAATTGAATATCTTATTAAGAAAGGTTACATGAATGATCCCATCTGTCTATGTATATTTATTAAGAAATCTGAAACTTGGTTTGCTATGATAGCAGTTTATGTCGACGATATGAATTTGATTGGAACTCCTGAAAAGTTGTCAATATTATTGAATATTTGAAAAGGGAGTTTAAGGTTAAAGATTTGGGTAAAACCAAATTGTCTTGGTCTAGAACTTAAGCACATTGTAAATGGAATACTTGTCCATTAGTCAACATATTGTGAAAAACTACTTGCATGTTTTAATATGGACAAGATGCATCCTTTGAGCACCCCCCATGGTTGTAAGGTCTCTTGATCCCAAAAAGGACCCATTTCGTCTTAAGGAGTCTGAGAAGGATATACTTTGTCCTGAAGTACCATACCTCAATGCTATCGGGGGACTGATGTACTTGACATAATGCACAAGACCTAAAATAGCCTTAACAGTAAATCTATTGGCATGTTTTAGTTCTAAGCCAACTTAGAGACACCGGAATGGAATTAAACATAGCTTTGTTATCTCCAAGTGACCATAGATTTGGGGTTATTCTTCTTTAAGCAAACTACTAACAATGTCTTAGTAAGATATGCTAATGCGGGATATAAATCTCATCCACAAAAAGCTCATTCTCAAACAAGTTATCTATTTTGCTATAGTGACACAACATTTCTTAGAGTTCTACTAAGCAAATGCTAGTAACCACATCTTCCAACCAGTCAGAAATTATTTCCCTTTATGAGGCTTAAAGAGAGAGTGTTTGATTAAGATCTGTTATAGTACATATCCAAAATTCTTGTAAATTGAAACCAGTGGATGATTCTCTCACTATAATTTACGAGGACAATGCTGCTTGCATTTCTTAAGAGATGTGAGGATATATTAAGGGTGATAAGACCAAACATATATCACTGAAATTTTTCCATACTTATGAACTACAAGCAAGTCAACTAGTTGACGTTAAAAAAATTTGCTCCTCAAACAATCTTGCAGCTCTATTAATCAAGTCTTTGCCAATATCAACATTTGAGAAACTAGTTTATGGCATTGATATGCGACGAGCTAGTAAGATGCAATATTGAATTCTCTAGAAGTGGAAATGTTTGAATACCCCCAAAGTGGTAGTTTTATTTATTTCAGGGGAAGCAGTCATGGACTTACATGTAATGTACACTTTTTTCCTTGTATTTGGTTTTTGTTTCACTGGGTTTTTTCAACTTAAGGTTTTAATAAGGCAGTACTAGAATGTCCAAAATTTGGCCATCCGCATGGTATTTCGTCTAAAAGGGGAGTTTTATGGAATAATTGACATTCACACCATGATGTTGGTTATGTGAAGATGAATGTGTCGAGACATTTCCACTTGTATGTTACAAATGAATGGACTTGCACACCATGTCCACATTCATGCATTTGATGGAGAAGAATTTGTAGAGAAACTCAAACTTATAGTCATTAAACCATTGTTTAATGGAAATATTACAAGGAGATAAAGAAACCATTGTCTAATGTATATGTTACAAGGAGATGAAGAGTTTTTGTCTACCCACACTATGAGTTTGTAGTATAAATAGATGTTCTCTACCTCACTTGTAAACACATCACGATTGTTCTCTACATGAATAATATTCTCTTCTCCTCTTCCACCTATTCTTTTTCTTGTTAGTTTCCTTACTATGATTGTGTTTAGTTCTTCATTGCTCCACGACATATTTTAATTTCTACTTGCTGATATAAAAAGAAATATTTTGATCCTATGGGTACCAAAACTCCATGATTGATGCTTAATAACATACTATGAACACTGCATTCATGATAGTAAAGGCTATAAGAGAATGTTTAGCACTCTTCCAGGATATGGCACCCCCAGCTAGTTGATAAATATAGCCTGAGTAGATTTCATACTATTGTGGCATCCAACAAAATTAAAGTCATTATACCCAATAATCTCAAGGTTTTCTGACCTCTTATACAGAGCATGTAGTCTTTTGTTCTCTGTAAGTACCATAAGACCTGTTTGGATGCTTTCCAATGGTCTACTCCTGGATTTCTTAGCTATCTTTACTACATTCTAGTAACGTACACAATATCTGGACATGTTCAAACCTGAGCATACATTAAATTCCATATTGTTGAGGTATATAGAATCTTCTGCATTTCATGTTACTTGAAGTCATTCTTTGGGGCACTGATTGAGACTAAAACTTGTCTCCCTTAGCCACATGTGTATCACCTGGTTTGAAATTTTGCATGTTATATTTTTTGAGAACCTTTTCGATATAGCTCTTTTATGATAATTCAGGAATACCCGGAGAATGATCCCGGTGTAACCAAATGCCTAATACAAAAGATGCATCACCAAGATCTTTCATCTTAAAATTCTTAGCTAGAAATCTCTTGGTTTCATGCAATAAGTCTATATTGTTGCTGGTAAGCAATATGTCATCCACTTATAAAACCGAAAAAGTATGCTTGCTTCCACAGAACTGATGGTATATACAATCATAGACCAAATTCATCTCAAAATCAAACTAGATGATCGCTTGATGAAACTTGAAATACCATTGTTGAGATGTATGCTTGAGTCTATAAATGGATTTATTAAGCATGCAAACAATATTCTTTGGGTCTCTCGACACAAAGTTTTCTAGCTGCACCATATAGATTGTTTGATCTATATTTCCATTAAGAAACACTACTTTTACATCTATTTGATGTAACTCAAGATTGAAATGTGCCACCAATGCTATTATAATCTTGAAAGTCTTTCAAAGAAACCAGAGAGAAAGTCTCTTTGTAATCGATGTCTTCTTTTTATATAAAGCCCTTTGCGACAAGACGAGCTTTATATCTCTCTACATCTCCATTTGAATCCATCTTGGTCTTAAATATCCATTTGCAACTAATGAGTTTCACACCTTATGACAATGGGACACGATCCTATACATCATTATCTTCCATGTACTTTATTTCCTTATTCATAGCATCAATCCACTTTCGAGAGTTAGAATTTTCTATGGCTTAACAAAAGTTGATCAGATCATTTTCCATCATTGCATTGTCTACCTCATGTTCTTGGAAAAATAAAATGTAGTTATCTGGCACTGCACTTATCCTCTCTTTAGTGTATCTCCTTAATAGCATATGTTCATGAGGTGCTAGAGTTTGTTCTTCTTGAACAATTTCCTGAATAGAAGGATTTCTGACATCGTCTTGATTATGGCATCTTAAACAAGGTCAGGAATGAGATCCTGATCAATGTCAATAACACCTATGGAAATATCAACATATTCCTCTTCAAAGACAAAGTCCTTAACTGTATCTCCCTCCCCCTCTCCTGCAAACTCGACATCCTCAAAGAATTGGGCATTTCCTGACTCGAAAATTGACTTAGTTGTGAGATCATAAAACTTGTACCCCTTTAATACATTTCTTGATTTTTGGCATAAGGGGTACATCCATGAGAATCGAGAATAATCATCAACAAATATTACATACTAGATATAACCTTCAGTAGAGGCAACCGAAGCCGGACCCCATAAATCATAACGAATTAAAGCTAAAGGGTGTGTCACACACTTATCATTAATAGCAAAAGCTAAACGTTTACTCTTTGAAAACTGACAAGATGAGCATAATATATGGTTCGAGAGAGGTGAAGTTGCAAACAAGCGTCCTTATTTATGCAAATTTAAATTAATAGAGGGTGATACATGCCCTAAAGGAGAATGCCATAAATCAAAGGAAGCATGTAACCGTTTATTTCGAATGGCGGTCAAGAAGGTTGAGTGTCCATACTCCAAAACATAAAGTCCTCTATCACGGTGACTTGTTGCTAGAGGAGTTCATGTTGCTCGATTTTGAATAGTGAATGAGTTATTAGTAAATAAGACATTCACAGGATAATCATTTATCAATTTGCTGATGGAGAGTAAGTTCTTGGTGATATGCGGAACGACCAAAACATCAATTAACTTAACATCATCAGAAATAGAGTAAGACCCAATATGAGAAATAGGTAAAGATGCACCATTTGTAATAACTCCATGTTCATTACCAGAGTAATGCCCAACAAAGTCCAAATTAGCTGAATCAGCGGTCATATGGGCCGAGGCATTAGTGTCGAGGTACCAATCTGGAGTATCTTGCGAAGAGATAGAGCATAATGCCTCTATGAGGTTAGTAGAGTTACCATCATTATCACGGACATATATCAGTAGTATGACCCTCAAGATTCCAACTTTGAAACTTATATGGATATTGACGTCGGCCACGGCCGTGGCCACACCCGAAGGAGTTGTGATTGTCATCTGTTATTCTGCGAGGATGCGCACCCCCAAAAAGGTAATGCACACCCTCACCCCCAAGGTCAAGGGTGTCAGAGTAATATATTCCCGATGAGTTCGGGGTCGAATCCACAGGGAGGTGTTGTGTATTCTACATATTGACTCCTAGGTTGATTAGGCTTCGAGTTTTATTGGTGAAGGTGGATTACGAAGGAGGTCGTAATGGCGATGGAAGTGGAATGTGAGGGTGTCACGATTAGCAAGGCACGACCAAAGACTCCGCACAAAAAGAAAACAAAAAAAACAAAGAAAACAATCGAGAGAAAGATCGCAAGGGCATCGGGAATCCTCGCTAGGGATTTTGGGTTTGGATAACAGGTTAACGATCCTTTCATTGGACGATGGATGAGGGTAGGAGTGTCACATCCGTGGATGAGAGTTGTTACGACCTAAAGATCGTAGTAGCCCAACTCCAGCCCAGATCCGCTAACATACCCCTTTAGCTCACCATTTAACAATTAGGTCCGCCGCCCCGAAAACCCGGGGCATCACGGAGATAGGTGCGCCTTACCACGCTCCCCGAAACGGCCGAGGCGAACAACTGTAGCCGGCCGAGGCGAACAACTGTAGCCGGCCGAGGCGAACAACCGCAGCCGCCCGACCCACCGGGGGAGCGCGTTAGGGGACGCTTGGATAGCTAGGCCAAGCCTATTGACGGGCGCGGCCGGGCCGGACAACCCCCGACCGGAACGGCCCGTCCGATTCCCGCGAACCGCGGCGCCAAAAGCGAGCCAGACCTTTAGTTCGACGCTAACGACAAACAGCCTAGGATAAGGACACGACTGACACATACGTCGCCCGACCGCCTGACAAAGCACCCCCAGGCGGCTGACCTGACCGGTGGTTAGTGCTTTCGGCCCTGACACACCGACAAAAGCACCCCTGGGCCGTTGCGCCGCCTGACAGAGGCAGGTCAGAAACTCCTGTTCCCGATGTCCTTGTCCGAAGCCTCCGCTGACACCCGAGCCAGCTCAGCACGCCTAGTCATCACCCATCAGGTATAAATACCTCCTCTCCTCTTACGGAGAGGGGGGTTAGAAAAACTCTCTGATCTTCTATCATTCACACACGAGAGCAAAGGTCCTCCATATCTTTGTTCTCCCACCTATAGCTCGTCACGCGAGGCGGACACACAGTTAGTCCGGCCGGCGTGTCCAGCCCCCCATTTAAGCCCTTTACTGACTTAGGCATCGGAGGGGCTAAGGGTTGGACCCCAACCCCGCCCTTCTGACGAGTTGTTCATACTGCAGGAGAGCTCGCCCCTTGGCCAAAGTCAGCGTCAGCCTCCCGCCGTCCGACCTTCCTCAGCTACGTCCGACGAGATACGATCCTGTGAGCTCCACCGGCAACGGATCCAACCTCTTCATCCCACTAATCACTTGTAAAACAGCCTACCTAACCCCATATTTCCATATAACCACCGTGCCCTTGGTTCCCCATAATACAAATTCATTGTACGCGAGTTCCACCTCGTAACAATTGGCACCGTCTGTGGGAACAAAGGGTCACACCCATGTTAGACTCCATGCCGATCTCGCGGAACCCTGACCACGGTAAAGATCCCGTGGGTCAGGAACCGCTCTCTCTACAAATCACCCCGGCGTCCGACCCCCTTCTGGGGATGGGCACCGAGACTGAACATACTTCGGCCCCCGTCATCCTGAAGAGCTTCGAGGCCGTCCCCCTGGCCAGGAAAGGCTATCAGACGGCTGGAACGGAGCCTCCGCCCGGCCCCTCAGAGCCCCTGAACATGAGGCGGAACCTCCACCCTCAATTCGAGGAGGAGGGGGAGAATAGGGGGCTCGCTGAGGAGATTGCGGCCCAGCAAAGGCTCCTGGAAGAGGAGATGGAAGTTGCGCAGCGGTGGAGGCGCCTGGGGGAGGCGGCCGCCGTGCAAAGGCGTTTGGACGAGGCGACCGAGACCGCCCGGAGGGTCTACCAGGAAGAAGAGACCGCCCGCCGCCAACTCCGCTTCATCGTCACGGAGCGCGAAAGGCTGAGGAAGGAAAACAGAAGCAACCAAGAAATCATTGAAGAGACGACGATGGGACGGCGGCCCGGGAACGGGCGGGACACGTTGCTGAACAGATCCCCACCTGGAAGAGGCGACCCGCATCACCAGCACCACCCCTCCGATACCCTGCACGAGGAAGCCGTTTGTCGACAACTACGCTTCCTCGCTGCCGAGCGCGAGAGGCTCCTCCGAGAGAATCAGGAACGGATGGAGGCCCGAGGAGAGCTGGCCGGGAGGCGCTGGCGCTGGGAGATCCGTAGCCCACAACCCGTCGAGTCCTCGGCCCGAGGAAGGAGCCCCGCCAGACGACCATCGGACTACTCCCCGAGGGCGGAGGACTGTCGACGGCTGCGACGCGACCGAAGCCTGACCCCCGAATGGCGGAGAGGGGATGCCCCGGATCGCCCTACCTATCCGGAGGAGGCCACGCCGCTCGCACGGTGGATCACGTCCGCCCCAAGGCCCAAAAGGTTCAAACCCCCTCTCTTGGCCACATACAACGGGAGAGGCGACCCCCTCACGCACGTGCAGCAATACCGGGGGCGATGGAGGCGCAGGATGTGGACGAGGCGTTCCTATGCCGACATTTCTCCCAAAGCCTGCGGGACACCGCGCTGGACTGGTACTTCGGCTTGCCCGCGAGATCCGTCGGGAGCTTTGGCGAGCTGTCACACAAGTTCTGCCAAGAGTTCCGGGCCGGGCGGACGAAGAAGAAGCCTTTGGACTATCTCTGCACGATAGTCCAAGGAGAAGGGGAGAGAACGGGAAGATACCTCCGCCGCTTTCAGGAAGAAAGGCGGGCGGTGGTGACATGCGGCGATGAGGTGCTAATGCTGGCCTTCAAGGCGGGGTTGCGGACTCGGAGCCTCCACAAATCCCTGCTCCGGGACCCGCCGACCGACTACGAAGCGCTGGTTGCAATGGCAGAAAGGCACGCATTGGCCGAAGAGACCCTTGGTGCAAAGGTCGTATACCCCCCGGCGAAACCATCCCAGGACGGACCCCGGCCGCACCCTCGGCCGAGGCAGGAAGAGAGGGGCCGAGGCCGCGATCAGATGGCCCTACCGCGGCGGGAGCCGCCCGAGCCTCGCCCGCGAGATCGGCTTGGCCCGGCGCGCGAGTTTGCCCCGGCGCGGAGGCCCCCCGGAGTCATCCCAAGACAAGAAGACCCCCCACCGGCGCAGTACACACGACTCAATGCCCCCATGATGGAGGTGCTGGCCGCGGCGACAAGGGCCGGGTTACTGCCGGAGCCTCCCCGGGAGATGAGGACGAACCCGGCGAGGAGGGACCCCCGGAGATACTGCCGCTATCACCGGGACCACGGTCACGACACCGACCATTGTTACTCCCTTAAAAGAGAGATCGAACGACTGATCCAGGCGGGTCACCTGGGGAACTTTGTCGCGGGAAGGCGGGTGACGACAGGAGAAAGGGACCCCCCGGAGGAGGGGGGGACGGGGACCGCCGGCGAACCGCGATAGGGAGGAGCCCCGCCCCCCGAGGGCGGTCATGCGAATTGAGATGATAACTGGAGGCCCAACCTCGGCGGGACGAGCGCCCGCAACCCTGGAGGCCGAGGACCGACAGGTGATGATGGCGGGCGTCGGCCTCCGGTCGAAGCGACGAAAGATACACCGGCCCCCCATCACCTTTACCGAGGATGACTGGCCGGAGGCACGGAGCCAGAGCCATGGCGTCCTCGTCATCGAAGCTCGGATTGGGGCGATCGACGTCGGCCGACTCCTGATTGACACTGGTAGCTCCTGTGACATCCTGTTCCTGGCAACGGTCGAGAGGATGGGGTGGGGGCGTGCAGACTTAGAACCCTGTGTGGGCCCTGTCGCTGGCTTCACCGGCCATGCGATTCCCACCGAGGGAATGATCACCCTGCCCATGACCCTGGGAGAGGAGCCGATGGTCGTCACCAGAGAAGCGCGTTTTGTCATCGTCGACGTCGCCTCGGCGTACAACGGAATCATAGGGCGTCCATATATGACGGCCATCGAGGCGCTCCCCAGCCTGCGACATCAGACGATGAAGTTCCGGACCCCGCGGGGGGTGGGACAGGTCCGAGGAGGACGGGAGACGCGCGGAGACCACAACCATGCGCCGTCCCTGTGTAGGAGCCCGAGGCGGGCCCTGACAGCACTCGTCCCAGACGAGAGGGAGGATTTTTGCGACCAGCGGCCGACCCCGGTTGAAGAAGTAGAAGAGGTCCCTGTGGCCTCGGGCGAGGGAAGAACCGTCTCCATCGGGACAAAACTCCCGTCCGCATTGAAGACGGCCCTCGTGGCCTTGCTCCGAGAAAACGCGGACATATTCGCGTGGTCACCCGCAGACATGCCCGGGGTGGACCCAAGAGTAATCTCCCACTGGTTGAATGCAGACCCGGAAGCCCGACCTGTCCGACAGAAGAAGAGAAGTGCAGGGGGCGAAAAGAAGAAGGCGGCCGAGGAAGAAGTAGAGCGACTCCTCGAGGCCAAATTTGTTCGGCCGGTGGACTACCCCGACTGGCTCGCCAACGTCGTTCTGGTGAAGAAGCCAAGCGGGAAGTGGCGCATGTGCGTTGACTTCACCGACCTCAACAAGGTGTGCCCGAAGGACAGCTTCCCTCTACCCAGAATCGACCACTTGGTGGACCAGGCGTCCGGCTATGAGTTGTTGAGCTTCATGGATGCCTTCTCGGGATACAACCAGATACCAATGGCGGTGGAAGATGAGGAGAAGACCTCGTTTGTCACTGATAAAGGCACCTTCTGTTACACCAAGGTGCCCTTCGGACTGAAGAACGCCGGGGCGACCTATCAACGAATGGTTGACCGAATATTCGGCCCTCAGGTAGGGCGAAACCTGGAGGTCTACATTGACGACATGCTGGTGAAGAGCGGAAGGGCTCCCGACCACCTCACAGACCTGCAGGAAACCTTCCAGAGGGTCCGCCAGTACAACCTGAGGCTAAACCCCACGAAGTGTATCTTTGGCGTGCAATCGGGAAAATTCCTGGGCTTCATGATAACGAAGCGGGGAATCGAGGTGAACCCCGACAAGGTGGCGGCCCTCATCGACATGACGGAGCCCCGGACGATCCGGGACTTGCAGCGATTGAACGGCCGGATCGTAGCTTTGGGGCGATTCCTGTCGAGATCGGCGGAGAAATCGCTCCCTTTCTTTAGGGTCTTGCGCACAGCCTTGGGCGAAGCTAAAGATCAAAGGAAGGTGATCCCGTGGGATGACGATTGTGCCCGGGCGTTCGCGGAGCTGAGAGCATACCTACAGAGCCCACCGCTCCTCGCGCGGCCGGAGGAGGGCGAACCCTTGGGATTGTACCTGGCGACCACCGAGGGGGCCGTTAGCTCCGTCCTGATCAAGGAGGAAGGAGGAGTGCAACGCCCCATTTACTATGCCAGTCGGATCCTCCGGGAGGCGGAGACTCGTTACAGCCCTATCGAGAAAGCCGCCTACTGCCTAGTCACCACGGCCCGGAAGCTCCGACCCTACTTCCAGGCCCACCCCGTAATCGTCCACACCGACATGCCCCTCGAAAAGAACCTGAAAAGGCTGGAGCGGTCGGGGAGGATGCTCAATTGGAGTGTCGAGCTCAGCGAGTTCGACATTACGTACAAAACCCGGACGGCAATCAAGGCCCAAGCGCTGGCCGACTTCGTGGTGGAATGCACAATGGAGATCCCACCGGGAGACCAGACGGAGCTCCCATCGGTGCCCACATCCTCGCGGAGGGTCGAGGTGGGTGAACCCTCAGCACCCTCCCCGACGACCGCGGGCGAATTATGGACCATCCACGTCGACGGCTCCGCAACAGGCTCTGGGACAGGAGCAGGAATAGTCATTCAAACCCCGGATGGATGCTCGCTGGAGTACGCCCTGCGCTTCAGCTTCCCGGCCACCAACAATGTCGCGGAATATGAAGCCGCGGTGAACGGGTTGAAGCTTGCAAGGGCGGTGGGGGCGACGAACGTGTTGCTCCTGAGTGACTCCCGCCTCGTCATCCAACAAATCCTGGGGGGCTTCGAAGCCCGAGAGGAAACAATGAGGCGATACCTAAATCGCATCCAGATCGAACTCCGAAAGTTCAAGAAAGCGGACGTCCAACACCTACCCCGCTCCAGCAACCTCCGCGCGGATGCCCTGTCTAAGCTGGCTTCCTCCTCGGCGGCCGAGATCGGGAAGGCAATCTACGTGGAAAGCCTGGCGACACCAACCATCGACGAGGGAGAACTGATGTGCGTGGGCACGAGGACGTCGTGGATGACCCCCATAATGAAGTACCTGGAGACGGGCGAGCTACCCGAGGAACGGATGCTGGCAAAACAGGTGGAAAGGCGGGCCCTTTCATTCGTACTTCTCGACGGAGTGCTATACCGCCGCCGCCGAGCCAATTTCGACGCCCTGCCCTACCTAAAGTGTTTGGACCCGGAGCAAGCTGAGCAGGTCATCCGTGAGGTGCATGAGGGCTTTTGTGGAAACCACCATGGCGGGCGCACCATCGCACACAAAGTAATGCGCCAAGGATACTACTGGCCGACGATGATCCAGGATGCGATACAATACGTCAAGAAGTGCGAGGCATGCCAGAAGTTCTGTCGGCGGACGACGGCACCCCCGGCCAACCTAATGCCCATCTTGAGCCTGATCCCCTTCGCCAAGTGGGGGCTCGACATCCTGGGGCCATTCCCAAAAGCCTCCGGGGGAAGGAAACACCTAGTCGTCGCCGTGGATTACTTCACTAAATGGATCGAAGCAGAGCCACTGGCGCGAATCGCGTGGACAGAAATGAAGGGCTTCATCTGGCAATCCATCATATGCCGTTTCGGGATTCCCCGCTCCATCGTCACGGATAACGGAAAGCAGTTCGATTGCGAGGGCTTTCGCGACTTTTGCTCAGGCTGGGGAATCAAACTCCAGTTCGCGTCAGTCGCCCACCCGCAGTGCAACGGAATGGTGGAGGCTGTGAATAAATGTATCCTGAACCCGATGAAGAAGAAGGTGGACGCCGCTCTGGGGGCCTGGGTCGACGAGCTGCCGGGGATCCTGTGGTCTTATCGTACCACCCACAAGGCCTCGACTGGGGAAAGCCCCTTCGTGCTAGCATACGGGTCGGAGGCGGTCGTTCCCGTGGAAATCGGCGAGGAGACACTCCGGCTAAAGCTCTTCGACGAAGAAGCCAACAGAGAAGGACTCGGTCTCAGTTTGGAGTTGATAGACGAGGTGCGAGACCGGGCCTTGACTAGCCTCGTCAAGCACAGCCAGAGGATGGCACGGCACTACGACTCCCGGGTGAAACCGCGGACCTTCCGGATCGGCGATTTGGTCCTCTGAGATGCCACCTTCCGCCCCGAGACTGCAAAGCGGGGAAAGCTAGCCGCTAAGTGGGAAGGACCCTACACGGTCATCGACATTGTTGGGCCGGCCACGTACATCCTGGCTACCCCCGAAGGGAGCGAACTGGCCCACCCTTGGAACGCAAAACATCTGCTAAAATTCTACCAATAGTTGTGAGTTTTCCTTTTCTTATACGCAGTGTACATATCCATCCGTTCTTCCCAATATGGTTATTCCTGCACAAGTTTTGCAGTTTCGATAAAACTCCGAACCTCTGGGGCAGGGCCAACCCTAGCCACCCAAACCAGAGAAGGGCACGGGCCGGGCTACGCGCCTGCTCCCCCCCTCCAGACCTCTGGGGCAGGGCCAACCCTAGCCACGCAAACCAGAGCAGGGCACGGGCCGGCTCCGCACCCGCTCCCCCCCTCCAGACCTCTGGGGCAGGGCCAACCCTAGCCACCCAAACCAGAGGTGGGCACGGGCCGGGCTACGCGCCCGCTCCCCCCCTCCAGACCTCTGGGGCAGGGCCAACCCTAGCCACCCAAACCAGAGAAGGGCACAGGCCGGGCTACGCGCCCGCTCCCCCCTCCAGACCTCTGGGGCAGGGCCAACCCTAGCCACCCAAACCAGAGAAGGGCACGGGCCGGGCTACGCACCCGCTCCCCCCTCCAGACCTCTGGGGCAGGGCCAACCCTAGCCACCCAAACCAGAGAAGGGCACGGGCCGGGCTACGCGCCCGCTCCCCCCCTCAAGACCTCTGGGGCAGGGCCAACCCTAGCCACCCAAACCAGAGGTGGGCACGAGCCGGGCTACGCGCCCGCTCCCCCCCTCCAGACCTCTGGGGCAGGGCCAACCCTAGCCACCCAAACCAGAGAAGGGCACGGGCCGGGCTCCGCACCCGCTCCCCCCCTCCAGACCTCTTGGGCAGGGCCAACCCTAGCCACCCAAACCAGAGATGGGCACGGGCCAGGCTACGCGCCCGCTCCCCCCTCCAGACCTCTGGGGTAGGGCCAACCCTAGCCACCCAAACCAGAGAAGGGCACGGGCCGGGCTACGCGCCCGCTCCCCCCCTCAAGACCTCTGGGGCAGGGCCAACCCTAGCCACCCAAACCAGAGGTGGGCACGGGCCGGGCTACGCGCACGCTCCCCCCCTCCAGACCTCTGGGGCAGGGCCAACCCTAGCCACCCAAACCAGAGAAGGGCACGGGCCGGGCTCCGCACCCGCTCCCCCCCTCCAGACCTCTGGGGCAGGGCCAACCCTAGCCACCCAAACCAGAGAAGGGCACGGGCCGGGCTTCGCACCCGCTCCCCCCCTCCAGACCTCTGGGGCAAGGCCAACCCTAGCCACCCAAACCAGAGAAGGGCACGGGCCGGGCTACGCGCCCGCTCCCCCCCTCAAGACCTCCGGGGCAGGGCCAACCCTAGCCACCCAAACCAGAGGTGGGCACGGGCCGGGCTACGCGCCCGCTCCCCCCCTCCAGACCTCTGGGGCAGGGCCAACCCTAGCCACCCAAACCAGAGAAGGGCACGGGCCAGGCTACGCGCCCGCTCCCCCCCTCCAGACCTCTGGGGCAGGGCCAACCCTAGCCACCCAAACCAGAGAAGGGCACGGGCCGGGCTCCGCACCCGCTCCCCCCCCTCCAGACCTCTGGGGCAGGGCCAACCCTAGCCACCCAAACCAGAGAAGAGCACGGGCCGGGCTACGCGCCCGCTCCCCCCCCTCAAGACCTCCGGGGCAGGGCCAACCCTAGCCACCCAAACCAGAGGTGGGCACGGGCCGGGCTACGCGCCCGCTCTCCCCCTCCAGACCTCTGGGGCAGGGCCAACCCTAACCACCCAAACCAGAGAAGGGCACAGGCCGGGCTACGCGCCCACTCCCCCCTCCAGACCTCTGGGGCAGGGCCAACCCTAGCCACCCAAACCGGAGAAGGGCACGGGCCGGGCTACGCGCCCGCTCCCCCCCTCCAGACCTCTGGGGCAAGGCCAACCCTAGCCACCCAAACCAGAGAGGGCCACGCACCCATGGCCCTCGAAAAGTCAAAAGAAGACGGGCACACAAACCGGGACGAAATGACGCCAGTTCCCAAGTAGGCGGCCCCGATGAGACTCGACGAAACGAAAGGACGCTCGAGAAACACGCCACAATTAATAACACGCTTCAAAAGAAGACCCGCAAGAGCCACCTGGCAAAGGCGGTTTCCCATGGGCACGAATTGAAGAAACCCATTAATAGCGCCAACTCAGCGCAATAAATAGGGAAGAAACCGTCAATGAGATCTCCCTATAAAGAGGCCACTCCCCCGCCTAAAAGCAACACAAGCCAACAACATCCCCTTCCCCCAGACCTCGCGATCTCGGACACGGGAATGTTGGGGGCATGATAGGTAATTGCGTAACTTCCGCAAGATGCCAAAACAACATGACCCTGGTCCCGAGGCAGAGGCCGCGAAGTAGGCGCCCAGTCCTGAAAAGGCGGTGCCCTGTCTCGACAGAACAGTGCCGCGATGCGACTCAACATAACGAAAGGCCGCTCGGTCGACGCGCCGTCAGCAGTAACACGATCCCCGAGAGGCCAGAGTGCCGGATACCTCCGGGGAAAAGCGATTCCCAAAGCACGTGACTCCGCGGAGCCCCTTTGAAATGCTAACCCCCCGCATTACTCAAGAGAAACCCTTCCGCAGAACCTCGCTATAAATACCCCCCCTCCATAGGCCAGGGGAGGGGGGGGGGGAAAAAGAGAAATGCAAGGGACTCCCATACCCTCACTCTGGGCACAAAACGGCCCCAAATGCCCCACCACCTCCAACTGGATATTCCCCTTACACAAGAGAGGCACCGCCCGCCAGCTTGCCTCCTGCTTGTTACTATATCAAAAGGAGGGCCCAGATAGCCGACCGCGGGCCGCAACACCCTAATTAACGCCGCCACCTTCGGCGATCCCCATAGGGTGCCGGGGAGGGGAAAACCCCTCAACGGCTCGCCCAGCGGCGTCACCACCGCCACCTCGTCCTCAACCACCCGGGGGTTCCCCCTCGGTGTGCGGGGTCCCCGACGAGGCCGCGCAACCCCCCAGCACGGCGACAGCAAGGCAAAATGTGAGGAAGCAAAGAACGGGAAAAGGAGAGGATCCCCTCCTGCGACCGTGGGTCGGCTCCTCGGCTCACCCTTGGACAGTGGCGGTAGGAATTCAGTAATCGACATACGGGAAGATCGCCCTGACGCAGGGATCTGCTCCTCCCGGCAAAACGAACAACAAATGTGGACCACACTCCGTCCCACACATCTTCTCCTAAGTCTTGTAAATATCGCCGAGATTTCCGATAAAGATTGGTGCATAATACTTTCCCTTTTTTCTTTTTTTCGGATAACGCCCCGCTTAGCTCGGAGTCAGGGAAAGACTTCATGGCCCCGCTATAGCGGGACAGATCCCGCGGGGCCGGCGTCACCCCCTGGAGCCGAGATCCCGATCCGAATCCCAAGTGAAAGGTAGTATCACGGTAACGTTACGCCATCCGAGCCGAACCGGGCTTCCGCTTCGCACTTGAATGCCGGGGGCAATTGTTACGACCTAAAGATCGTAGTAGCCCAACTCCAGCCCGGATCCACTAACATACCCCTTTAGCTCACCATTTAACAATTAGGGCCGCCGCCCCGAAAACCCGGGGCATCACGGAGATAGGCGCGCCTTACCGCGCTCCCCGAAACGGCCGAGGCGAACAACTGTAGCCGGCCGAGGCGAACAACTGTAGCCGGCCGAGGCGAACAACTGTAGCCGGCCGAGGCGAACAACCGCAGCCGCCCGACCCACCGGGGGAGCGCGTTAGGGGACGCTTGGATAGCTAGGCCAAGCCTATTGACGGGCGCGGCCGGGCCGGACAACCCCCGACCGGAACGGCCCGTCCAATTCCCGCGAACCGCGGCGCCAAAAGCGAGCCAGACCTTTAGTTCGACGCTAATGACAAACAGCCTAGGATAAGGACACGACTGACACATACGTCGCCCGACCGCCTGACAAAGCACCCCCAGGCGGCTGACCTGACCGGCGGTTAGTGCTTTCGGCCCTGACACCCCGACAAAAGCACCCCTGGGCCGTTGCGCCGCCTGACAGAGGCAGGTCAGAAACTCCTGTTCCCGATGTCCTTGTCCGAAGCCTCCGCTGACACCCGAGCCAGCTCAGCACGCCTAGTCATCACCCGTCAGGTATAAATACCTCCTCTCCTCTTACGGAGAGGGGGGTTAGAAAAACTCTCTGATCTTCTATCATTCACGCACGAGAGCAAAGGTCCTCCATATCTTTGTTCTCCCACCTATAGCTCGTCACGCGAGGCGGACACACAGTTAGTCCGGCCGGCGTGTCCAGCCCCCCATTTAAGCCCTTTTACTGACTTAGGCATCGGAGGGGCTAAGGGTTGGACCCCAACCCCGCCCTTCTGACGAGTTGTTCGTGCTGCAGGAGAGCTCGCCCCTTGGCCAAAGTCAGCGTCAGCCTCCCGCCGTCCGACCTTCCTCAGCTACGTCCGACGAGATACGATCCTGTGTGCTCCACCGGCAACGGATCCAACCTCTTCATCCCACTAATCACTTGTAAAACAGCCTACCTAACCCCACATTTCCATATAACCACCGTGCCCTTGGTTCCCCATAATACAAATTCATTGTACGCGAGTTCCACCTCGTAACAAGAGTGAATACTTAACTTTTATTGTTCCTACTCATCTAACGCCTCCCGATGCAAAGCCGTGTTCTCGCAGTCTTCTTTGTATAGGGACGTGTGCATTACGCTTGACACTTGGTTCCTGTATCACAAATCTGTATCCACTCTCATGATATATGGACTTAGATACCACACTATGATTGGTTCTAGCAATCGGGCTACTCTCGTAGACACCGACTAGCGGATCGAGGATTGGTGGTCGCCCTAGCTCTCGAGTTAGCCCTAGAAACGGCCACTAAGCCCAAATCAGATTCATGGGGATTCTCCCTAGGATATGGAGCCTCCTTCGCGATACTCTGATCCTGATGCTAATCTACCAAAACCCTTGTTCAAACCACCATCGGGTAACCCTAGACTCATCCAACTAAGGTTTAACATGTCATCCAAATCCTAGAATCCTAGGATTCATCCCTAATCCTAGCAATAGATCTACTCAGTCATGGGGAAATAGATAGGAACAATAGGAATTAACATCACAAGCATATAAAAGAGAAGCAATGAAAGATTCAAACCATAAAAACCAAATAAGACAAGCAAGAGAATGAAGATTAATGAAGAATACTTAGCTCATACATGGTCTGATACAAAATCAGCGAGGGGGCCTATGGCATGGCCTAGCCTCCGAAGAAATGTTTTCTAACCTAAAAAACGAGCCCCCATTCAATAGCTGCTCAATCCATATATATTGCCCTCTAAACCCCCCCCCCCAAATAACCCTAATTTGAGTTGGACCCGTGCTTCCTGCCAGGTAGCTCGGGCTGGCTGTTGCAGGTTGCTCGGCCGAGCGCGGACACGCGTCTGACTGAGCACAGATTCCAGCACAGATTTGCCAACTTCAAAAATTTCCTAGGGCTCATCCGACGTCCGTTTGGTGCGTTCTTGATGGAGTTGGAATTGTTATGAAGTCTACAATCTTAAAAAATATTAGAAAAATACTGTAAAATCCCTGGTGATAGCAAATCTTCAAAGAGTGAAGGGTTGTCCTGAAATTTGTGCTATCGGCCATTTCTACTCTGCTCAGTCGAGCGGCTTGGGTCGCTCGGTCGAGCAAGCCCTAGCGCTCAGTCGAGTACCTCTTGGGGATTCAGATCTTTGCCTCAATAGAACATGTTGCTCGGTTGGGCGATTGGCCGTTCGACCGAGCAAATTAATGGGAAACTTTCGAGAGAGTTTGACGGCAAAATTTGGAGCTCCCTGACGGCTGGCTCGGTCGAGCGTTGGGTGCTGCTCGGTCGAGCGAGTTGGGTCGCTCGGTCGAGTGTCCCCTTATAGCTTTGCCCCTCCTTCATGGTGTCCTAGCTCGGTCGAGCGCATGGGTCGCTCGACCGAGGGACTTGGAACTCAATTCCAAGTTTCTCTTCTCTTCTTATTTGCTTCTTTCTTCCTTCCTTTATTTGCTTCTTATCCTCTCCAGCGGCTTTGAGTCATCAAATGTGGCACCGCTGGTGCTCCGACATCGGTGTTTGTGCCCTCATCTCCAATATGCTCCGAATTGCTCGATATTCCTTGAAATGCAACCAAACGCTCTTAAAGTCAAATAGTTCCAATTATCAGCGTAAAAGCGTATAAAATCGGAATTTAAGCAATCATTTTGACATGTAAACATATAGATAAAATGTGGAATATTATGACACATCAAAATCCCACAAGCTTACCTATTACTTGTCCTCGAGGAAGACTAGTAAGAAGCAAACCCAGGAGAGGAATACAATGGAGAGGTGATGCAATGGAGTGTGATGGAGACACGGGGCTTATTACAGCCTTAAGGCCATCCCATATAATTAAGGCCCGTATGCATCGGGGGCCCAAGCAAACACCTCACCGACCCCACTCGTCGGGACAGTAGCCGAGCTGAAGCTCGCCCCAAGGTCAATGACCGGACATCCGTTTGACACGCAAACCGAGACGGAGATACTAGAGTTAGAATTTATAAACCGCAAGTGCACGGTGTCGAAGTGTGGCTTGGGGGTCGATCACGGGGAGGCGTGTGTTGTACTTGCAAACATTCAGGAACCGGATCACCCGGTGGATGAGCCAGCTTATTCTTGATTGGTTGTCATGATTGTAAACAGATGTAAAAGGTAAAAAGGTAACCTAGGTCTTTGGCTTTTGCCCTAATCATGGATTCTCACTATTACGGCCGAAGGATAGGAATATGACTGAATGCTAGGGTTTGGCGGTGAGACGTTGCCTCTAAAAGTGGTACCTAGCGGCCCATGGGCCCGATATTCCGGTCGATGCCCAGGATGATACGCTAGGTATACCTGGCTTCGGACGGTGGGCATTCCCATGTCCAACACCATCCGACTCCGGGAGCAAAAAGATCGCAACGATCGGTCCCAACATTTCGTCCAAGCCGTTCCCACGTGCAAGGACTCAATGTCAACACTAGGGGGTGAGCTATGGCTAGAGAATCAAACTCCCGTTTTATTTTCTCTTGGCCCAACGGTCAAAGGCGGTCCTTTTCCCGTCGATGACAATGAAACGCCCCTGCGTAACCATCAAAAACCCTAGATCCAATCGGATCCCTAGACCTATGGCCGTTCTAGGAAGAACCCACGAAGGGGCTTCCACCAATGTCCTAGATTGAAGAACTACTCACTAAACATGGTAGCAAATGCAATAACAGAAGATATAGCCATAAGAATTGAAATCAAGCAATTGTTCACCGTAGCAAATAGAAGCATAAACACAATATCAAAATATGAAAACGATCAAAGAACTTACACTAAGTGTTTAATTCAAGCAGCTGAAAAATCCCTAAAAACAGCTTAAAAAGTGGGGATCCTGTTTCTGGGAAAACCTAGCACTATTTATACAAGTGGGCAAGATGCTAGAGAATATTCCTACAAAAAGACAAAAACAGACACTCACCCGATCGGGTGAGACTTCACCCGATCGGGTGAAACGTCAGAAAAAATATGTCTTCAGCTCTGATAAAACTCACCCGATCATTGAACCGATCGAGTGAGTCTTGGATTTCTTGAGCTTGGGAAGCAGCAGCAGCTGACCTGATCGGGTGAAAGTACCGACCCGATCGGGTCACAATACATGACCCGATCGGTTGACAAGTCAACCGACCAGGTGAGCTTTGGCCTTTAAAACTACACTCTGTCATACATCCACCCGATCACTGAACCGATCGGGTGGTACAGTCTCTTCTTTAGCACTGACATAGACTGCATGACCCGATCGGGTGGCTGTTCCACACGATCGGGTGAGAGTTGATACATAGTCATCTTTGATGAATGGATTTTGGGATCTCGTTCCACACTTCCCGTTACTCCGGGGACTCATGATGTTGGCCATATATGTCCCATGCGCTAGCAATGTCCTGTAAATGCACATAAACTCAACGAAAGTAAAAAGAAACTAAAAACACAAAGAAACGGATACGAAATAACGAAAAGCGACGGAAAACGACGGAGAAGACGTGCGTGAATAAATAAAATATAAACACACATCAAAATCTTCCAAGCTGAACTCTTCCTCGTCCTCGAGGAAGGCTAGTGAGAATAGAAGCCCGATGGGAGAAAATAGAAAGAGAGAAACAGAAAAAGAAAAAGAAATCCTAGATTACCCATCAGAGCCAACGGAAACAAACACAACACACTAAGCAAGCACGCGAGAAGCATAACACTAAACCCAGGAATACGAGTTCCTACTAGTGTCGTAGGTTTGCGCGGTGAAGCGCAAGTGAGTGTGGTTGTGAGCTAGCCAACGGTGTAACTATCTAAATCATGCGATGAAGCTCCATATACACATGTCCATGGAATGCCCCAAATATCTAATCAATTCGAGTTTGTGGTGAATAATAGTTCAAGTATGCATGAGAACAGAGTAAGAATAGAAACATTTCATATGTTCGGGACTCTACCGCTAGAAACTAGGAAATCGCTGCATGATTGCCGAGATGATTGCCAGAAAGCTCATATGCCAAGTGTGTTCGAAAACGAAAGGGGTTGAGTAGGTTTAGAGGAGAGTACTTGGTACAAATTCTAGCCTTCCCTTTATTCACGACGGTAGGAGTGATATTTACAACAGAATTTTTTTTGGGTTTTGGATTTTTGGATTTTTTTATTTTGGCTATACATATTCTTTCTTTTCTCTCCCCTTTTTTGTTTTGGATTTTCCATTTTTTTTTGATTTTTTAAATTTTTGGTAGAAGTAGGAAAATGTGCATTCTCCAAAAGCGGGAGAACGATGTGCTCGTAAGTGGCAAAATTGTGTACTCTCCCAAGTAGAAGTTAAGTACACGACAAGGGAATTTGCACCAAGCAAAAAAAAAAAAGAATTCGAATTCTAAACACTTGGCAAAAGGTGTTTTTCGGGGATCAGAGCGTAAGCAACATGTGTAAGCAATATACCTCATATTCGAAATTGAAGCATGATAGTCTAGGGATCATCCATGGATAGGCATATAAAACAAATCACGACCTAGAAGCA
This sequence comes from Scilla litardierei, assembly GCA_030789695.1. Classification (NCBI taxonomy): domain Eukaryota; kingdom Viridiplantae; phylum Streptophyta; class Magnoliopsida; order Asparagales; family Asparagaceae; genus Scilla; species Scilla litardierei. Next base: position 131,746,353 of record CM061142.1, read on the forward strand.
CACCAACTAGCTAGTCACAACACACAACTCAACACAAAAGGCAAAGTGAACCCACGAAGCATAAAATGCAACAGAACTCAGCTTCCTAGTGTTAGTGAAGATAGTTATCGTTGCTTAGCTAAGAGAGAGAGAGTGTGTGTGTGTGGTTTAGTGGCAGTTTCATCATGCGAAGGATGAAAAAAAAAGCAAAACACGACGAAAACGACTCAAAAACGGCGAAAAAGACACGACTGATGCACATAGTGCGACTCCCCCAAGCTGAACGTTGCATTGCCCTCAATACAATAGAATGAAGTGAGGGAGGGCAACAAACGATGGGAGGGAAGTACGCACGGATAAAGAAACGAAAAAACATGAAAAACACAGAAAACGAGACATAGAAAAATAAAGAAAATAAAGACCGGCAAGGAGTAGACAAAAGACACACACAAGCACACAAGACAAGCACACGGCAAACACACATGACACGACCACAAACACAAAATATAGATCCCCCCAAGCTGATCTCAACAATGCCTGAAAAAGATATGATCATGATGAATTAGAAAAACTGGCTAGGGGGAAAATAAAAAAAAGGAAATCAAGATGCAGGAGCAGAAGGTTCCTCATCCTCCTCGGAAGAGAGTGGAGGGGTGTGGTTAGGAGAATGTGTGGGAGAGGTGACGGGTGTGCGAAGAACTGGAGAAAGAGATCGAGATCGTGCACGGGTGGGCTCGGTGGGGATATGAATGATGGGTGGGGTGTCGATGGTAACGGAGGGTGGTAGGGATACGACAACAAATGAAGAGGGCGGGGTAATGATTTCGCTCGTACAACGACCTGTTTCTTGCGACACGAGTAGGCGGTGGTGGTAGAGGTGATAGGTGGTGGAAGATCATCAGTAGGAGATGGAAGTGGTGGGTCAACGGTAGTGGTAGGTAAGGAAGTAGTGGTGGTATGGGGTAAAGAAGTGGTGGGAAGGGAAACAGTGGTGGTGTCGAACACTGGAGGAATAGGTGGAGGGGACGATCGTCTAGGAGGTGACGAAGGAGGTGATGGGGGTGGTGATGGTGGTGGAGTGCCGTAGATATGGGTCAGAAGACGGAGAATGGTGGCTATGTTTTGCTCAAGAGCGAGAAAACGGGGATGGGATAGAAAAGAGGTAGACGGATCCGAGGGGGCAGAGGAGGATGCGCCAGCGTGCAAAGCAGTAATCTCGACCTCGAGAGCGAGGCAAGTAGAAGTGGCACTGTGTACAGTAGAGTGTGTGCCAGCAGCAGCAGAACGGGTGCCGGTGGTAGTGGTCGTACCAACGCGAGAGGCTAGGCCACGCAGGGCTGTAGTCAGAGCCTCAGAAGAAACAATAGTAGTAGCCAAGGTGGTGGTACTGGGTTCAGCCCCATGGTCTCCTCGGAACTCAAGAATTTCCTGCTCTCCAAAGTGGGCGGTAGGAGAAGGTGATCGCAGAGCGTCGGGAAGATCGAACTGAAGATGCAGTCCCCCCACAAAATCAGGGTCAGGTGGGAATGACCAATCTGCCGGAAGCTCAATAGTGACACGATCAGGGTTCGACAGAATGGTATAAGGTGCGGGGGGATGGCCATAGTGAAAAGCAAATCGACCCCTGCCGAGCGGCTTGATCATGTGAGCGTGCCACAGGACATCAATGTCAATATGGGTAGATCCTAGGGCATGGACCAAATCGGGTGGGATCTCGATGTTGAAAGGTGGATGTTGGGCAATGAGTGTGATGAGGCCACTGCAGCAATGTTTGCCTTATTCGCGCAGCTAATGTCAACTAGTTTTTGAATTAGCCATGAGGCGACAATGATGCGAATGCGTAGTGCCTCAAAAGAAACCCCGTTAACATCGGGAATAAAGGGAAAAGTCATCGCCCATAAAATGAAAAGATCTGGGATGGTCACAGTGTCAGACTCATCCCGTGGAAAGAAAGTGCTGGAAATAATGCGATGGGCGAGGCAGAAGACTGGGTGAATAATCGAAGAGGCCTTGGCCTTGGCCTTATGATATTGATCATGCAAGGTGAGACGTTTCCAAAAGAAGTCGACGTCAAAGTCGACATGAAATTCGTCGGCAAGGGAGCTGCCTTCAAGATTAGGAAACCTGAAGATATCATTGAAAGTGGTCAAAGGAGCACAGAAATTTCAGCTCCGAAGGCGAACAACGATGTTCGACCCCGGTTCGATTTTGATCGTGTAAAAGGAATTCTAGTGTGAGCATGGGGTAGGAATGAGCATGGGCGTGGAGGAAGCTAAGCCATCCCAAGTTCACGAACAAGGATTCGACTTCGGAGAAAACTCCAAGATTGAATAAGGTTTGGTCGTGCACAAACTTGGTAGCAAGGTGAGGACGTTGGTCGAGGCGAGAGAAAAAATCTTTGTAGACTTGGCTCAAATAGCGAATACCCTGTGGTCCAAGTAGTGGGTCTCTCGCTGGTACGATAGGTTGGGGGTGGTGGTTGGGTAGGCGGTGTTTGAGAAGCGCGTCTACGTGTAGGACGTGTGGATCGTTGTCTCTTGTGAGACGACTCCTTATCCACCATAGGTCGCTTTCCTTTATCTTTGTCCTTAGCCATGATATTATGGCGATCGGATATGATATACGAGATGATAGATGAGTGCACACAACAAATGACAAAGCGACAAAATGAAATTTCTGGGCAATATAATAACTATGATACAGAACGAGTTGACCCAGCAATCGATGCGGCTTCTAGCTCCAAAAGCTCCCACAATGCACGAGGAAGTGATCCGGAGAGCCGCCGCACACCAATCCGAAGAAAATAACGTTTTTGAAAGTGGGGGGAAAGTTGGTTAGGGCTAGGGTTTGATGGGATTTGCGGCTTGAATGTGGTTAATGGAGGGGCTTTGATGGTGGGAAATTAGTGGAGGAAGTAGAGGAGGATGTTTAGTTACAGTAAGGAGTGATGAAGAAGATCGTGTGAAAAGAAATCCAAATGATGGGATGGAAATAGGTTTTGAAGTCGGGTGAAATGGCAGTCGGGTGGGGGGTGGGGTTATATAAGGTTTTGGTGACCTGATCGGGTGGAAGTCCACCCGATCGATTGGATCAAATTTCAAATATTATCTTGGATTAGCAGCTACAGGTCACCCAATCGGGTGAGAACTCACCCGATCGGTTGACCGCTCTCTGAAAAACTTCCGAAGTCTCTGTTTTAATTCTCCCGATCAGTCAGCCGATGGCTGATTGTATCACTCGTTCGGTTGGTTCTTCGACTGAAGTACATACTGAAACAATTCACCCGATTGGGTGGTGTATGACCCGATCGGGTGAGGCAATTCCTGCGCACAAAAAATTCAAATTCTCTAAGTTTCCCAACAAATGATCCCCACAGTAGCATATATACACTAAAATTAATAGACTGATCTTATTAAAAGCCAGTAGAAGTTTAGGACATGGGCCTCCCATGAAGCGCTCTTTTTTATAGTCGTTCGCTCGACTCCCGATACGATGTTCAAGGTGGCTTGAATGGGTGACGCTCGACGTTTGGTGTCTTCTCAGTAGTTGGGACAAAGGTTCTGGTTGTTGACGGTAGCGATAAGTGGACGGTCTCAATCACTCCCCCATTGGTAATATCTGGGGGCTTCTCATTAGTGTTGGCGACACATGCCACTCTCTTCAAGATTTGCACTTTGTCGGTGGTGAGCACCAAAGGCTCCTTGCCCTTGCTATTCATCTGAGCATTCTTTTCAAATCCAGGGGAAGTTTATTGGGAGACACATTTTGGCCCAGAAATTTCCTCTTTGTCTAGCCTAGAATGCTCCTGTACACTACCCAAGTCTTCAAGAGGGTCTCTAGAAATAATTTCCAATGCTCCAGCTTCATAGACTTTCTCTTCTTCAATCTCCATAAGATTGCAATTAGATTCCAAGGGTGGTAGCTTCATGGATAGCGCTAAGTCGAATTCCACTGTTTGATCACCGACGTTCAAAGACAACTTTCCCTTCTTCACGTCAATAAGCACACCAGCGATCACCATAAAAGGTCTTCCGAGAATAATCGGAGTGTGACTATCCTCGGGCATATCCATCATTACAAAGTCCACCGGCACACGTACACCGCAGACATTAACTGGTAGGTCGTCGACAACTCCCACGGGATATTTGACAGACCGATCCACTAGCTGCAAAGTCATCCCAGTAGGCTCCAGTTCTCCCATGTTGATTCTTCTGTAGAGTGAAAGGGGCATCAGACTCACACTTGCTCCTAAATCAACAAGTGCTAGAGACTTCCCCTATAGAGCATGGAATCGAAAAACTTCCTAGGTTCTTAAGCTTTGGCGGTTCGGCTTGTTGAATCAAGGCACTACACTCTGCTGTAAGAACCACCTTTTCTTTACTTGTTCCCTTCGTTACTAGATCCTTGAGAAATTTTGCGTACGAGGGTATAGTTTCAATTGCTTCAAGGAACGGGATCTAAAGACTTAGATCTTTCACCATTTCAAAGAACCTGCCATATTTTTCGTCGATCTTGGCCTTGGCAAGCCTTTGCAGAAATGGGACCGAAGGCTTGAAAACTCTCAAGTCTTCACCTTCATTCTTCTACCTTTTCTCAGAATCTTCCTTCGGAGTCACGTGACTTAATGTTGAAGCTCCGTTGTCGTTCATCTCCATCTTCGGTTGCACAATGAAAATGGGCGCTTCCTTATCTTTCTCGGCCTCCCGTGCCGGAATCTCTTTTCCACTCCTCAAAACAAAAGCGAAAACATTCCCTTGACTAGGTGTCAAGGCTAAGGTTTGGCTCTGTGCTCTAGGATTCACCTCTGGTTGACCCGGCAATTGTCCTTGTGCCTTTTAGAGGTTGGCTACTTGTAACCCCAATTGGGTTACTTGGTCAGCCAAGGATTTCTACCCAAGTTGTAATTGTTGAATGATCTTCTCCTGATTTGAAATGCATTGAGCTAGAAGGTTCTCAATCGGAGAGATCACTCGTTGTTGTTGATTGTATTGTTGTTGTTGGGCAGAGGTTGTTGTTGTTGAGGATGAAGTTGTTGATACATTTGTTGAGGCAGAGGAATTTGGTATTGTTTTTGTTGAGGAGGTTGCTGAAATTGTTGGTAGGGTGCATTGTAGTTAAAATTCGGATGATTTTGATCGTTGGAAGAATATCCAGGGTTAGAACTTGTTCTTGGCGGATAAGGCGCATTTTCCGTAGGATTATAGAATAAGGCACTTGCTTGATCCACGGGCGCCAAAATATCTCCAACACCGAAGTCTCCAAACACTTCAGTTTCCACGGCCGCTACTTACTGTGGGCTAGCGGCACCGGCTCCAACCATAAACGCTGAAATTTGAGTTGAAAGCAAATCAAATTTGCTTGATAGCTTGTCCACTTCCTCAATCTGATGCATGCCACCGGCTTTTGGTGTCGCACGCTCATCACTCCACCTCTTGTTGTTGGATGCCATGTTCTCCAGGATAGTTCTGGCATCCACTTCGTTTCTGGACATGAAAGATCCACCCGTTCTGGTATCCATATATGAATTCAAATCGGCCCTCAGTCCATTATAGAATAGGTTGATGATCTGCCAACGGGGGGGCTCATGGTGAGGACACTTCCTCTGCATTTCTTTGTACCTCACCCACGCTTCATGTAGCGACTCATGGCTAGCTTGGGAGAAAGAGGAGATATCACTCCTCAGCTTCATCGTCTTCCCCAGAGGAAAGAACTTGTTCAAGAATGCGTTCAAAATCCGCTTCGAAGTAGTGAATGTGTTGGGGTCCTTGCCCCTTAGCCATTGCTTCGCTTTATCCCATAGAGAGAACGAGAATAACCTTAACCGAATAGCCTCGGTTGATACGCCATTGATCTTAAATGTCTCATACTTCTCCAAGAAAGAGTCTAAGTGCACGATGGGATTCTCCATGTGAGCTCCAGAAAATTGGTCTTGTTGGATCCAAGCCACAAGTGATGGCTTCAACTCAAAGTTTCCGGTCGTAATGGCCGGAGGTTAAATGCTGGATGTAGACCCAATACACGACATTGAATATTCGAGCAAAGACTTTGGAGGAGTGACGGTTGCTGCCATGGCAGTAAATTCTTCTCTTCTTCTTCTTTCTCCGTTCAAACGCCTCACAGTAGCATTAATCTCAAGATCCAAAGGAACTAACTCGTCGAGACCCCTTGAGTTCCTGCTCATGTAAAATTAAGATATACCGTAAAGCACGTATGGTATGATACAAAATAAAAACAAATAAAAATAAAAATGTAGATTGTGAAAATGATCACGGGGTGAGGATGTGAGCTAGTCTCAAGAATAACAAGGTCCTAAGTGTAACAAGCACGTTGCCTCCCAAGCAATGGTACCATAAAGCTTGACCGTCCGCCCATTTGACACGCAAACCGGGACGGGGAAACTATTATAATTTATAAAATGTAAGCACACGGTGGCGAAGTGTGGCTTGGGGGTCGATCACGGGGAGGCGTGTGTTGTACTTGCAAACATTCAGGAACCGGATCTCCCAGTGGATGAGCCAGCCTATTCTCGATTGGTTGTCATGATTGTAAACTAATAGAACAGATGTAAAAGGTAAAAAGGTAACCTAGGACTTTGGCTTCCGCCCTAATCATGGATTCTCACTATTACGAATGAAGGATAGGAATATGCCCGAATGCTAGGGTTTGGCGGTGAGACGTTGCCTCTAAAAGTGGTACCTAGCGTCCCATGTGCCCAATATTCCGGTCGATGCCCAAGATGTATGCTAGGTCTACCTGGCTTTGGACGGTGGGCATTCCCATGTCCAACACCATCCGACTCTGGGAGCAACGATCGATCCCAACATTTCGTCCAAGCAGTTCCCACGTGCAAGGACTTAATGTCAACGCTAGGGGGTGAGCTATGTCTAGAGAATCAAACTCCCGTTTTATTTCCTATTGGCCCAATGGTCAAAGGCGGTCTTTTTCCCACCGATGATAATGAAACGCCAACCATCAAAATCCCTAGACCTAATCGGATCCCTAGACCCAATCGGATCCCTAGACCTATGGACGTTCTAGGAAGAACCTGCGAAGGGGCTTCCACCAATGTCCTATATTGAAGAACTACTCACTAAACATGGTAGCAAATGCAATAACAGAAGATATAGCCATAAGACTTGAAATCAAGCAATTGTTCACCGTAGCAAATAGAAGCATAAACACAATATCAAAATATAAACACGATCAAAGAACTTACACTAAGTGTTTAATTCAAGCAGCTGAAAATCCCTAAAAACAGCTTAAAAAGTGGGGATCCCGTTTCTGGAAAAACCTAGCACTATTTATACAAGTGGGCAAGATGCCAATGAATATTCCCACAAAAAGACAAAACCAGACACTCACCCGATCGGGTGAGACTTCACCCGATCGGGTGAAACGATGGAAAAAAATATGTCTTCAGCTCTAATAAATCTCACCCGATCACTTAACCGATCAGGTGAGTCTTGGATTTCTTGAGCTTGGGAAGTAGCAGCAGTTGACCCGATCGGGTGAAAGTGCCGACCCGATCAGGTCATAATACATGACCCGATCGGTTGACAAGTCAACCGACCAGATGAGCTTTGGCCTTCAAAACTGCACTCTGTCATACATCCACCCGATCACTGAACCGATCGGGTGGTACAGTCTCTTCTTCAGCACTGACATAGACTGCATGACCCGATCGGGTGGATATTCCACCCGATCGGGTGAGAGCTGATACATAGTCATCTTTGACGAATGGCTCTTGGGATCTCGTTCGATAATTCCCGTTGCTCCGGGGACTCATGATGTTGGCCATATATGTCACCTGTGCTAGCAATGTCCTGCAAATGCACATAAACTCAAGAAAGTAAAAAGAAACTAAAAACACAAAGAAACAGATATGAAATAACGAAAAGCGACGGAAAATGACGGAGAAGACGTGCGTGAATATATAAAATATAAATGCACGTCAGTCAACCAGGGATGCTCACATGTCCGACAGACAAGCTCGCTTACCCTCCAACAAGAAGCACCATCCAGAGGAGCCGAGCTTAATCACCGATCTGTAGCTCGCCCCTGAGGGCGGCCAGGCGTAAATATCTCTGACAGGGTGACGTAGGCTCACCTCCTCTCTATTAATGCCAGATGTTAAGGGCAAGAATTGATGGCTGTCCATTGCATCTCAATAATGCACTGAAACTGTCTGACACCATTAATGCGGGAAATATCACTGACACAGCTTACCGACCTATCGCTTCAGCGATCGAGTGCCAGTAGGGTTGATTCGACAGTTGACGGGATGGCAAACAACCGCCTCTTAGCCCTATAAATACCCCCCTTATGCCTCTATAGAGGGGGTTGGTCAGTTAAATCTTCTAACTCATTTCAATACACAAGGTCAGATATCTTCCACATATCTGCGCCTTCCTCATAAGCTCGCCACGCTTCGCCGATCTGTCCTAAGATCGCCAAGCATGCACAGCCCCTACATTTCACGTCACCAGCTGACTTAGGCATCGGAGGGGCTGCGGGCTGATAGCCGGCCCAGCCTTTCTGATGGATTGCTATTCTCAGAAGAAGCTCGCATTAACTACCGGGTGACAGCGACCTTCAGGCGACCTTCAGGCGACCTTGGATCCTTCACCTCTGAAGCGTGTTCTGAGTCGCGCTAACCTCTCCATGAGCCAAAAACTTGTAAATCATTGTACCCGTGATTCCGACTTCAAATAAATTTCATTGTGTGTGGATTTTACCCGCAACAGTTGGCGCCATCTGTGAGAACCAGGGTTACACCCATGTCAGGCTCCACACGTCCTCACTGTAATTCTCGCCATGGCAAGTCACCCGACATCACACCCCCTCCACCTCTGAGGAGGTCGAGACGACTTGAGACCATCATCAATGACACTCTGAGGCCACCCTTGGTCGAAGATCCTCGCTCTCTGGGAAGAACTTCCCTGATGAATCAACCCTTTGAGGGATCGGCCGCGGCCATTTAGGATGCGGCCCTTGGTATCTACAAAATCTTTCAGAGCTTCACCAGGATGATGAAGGAGTGGACTGTTGCATGGCAGGCAGGACCATATCGGGCAGAAGTCCTCTCCAAGCTCCGTGACATGAGGAGAGACCTCCTCTCCCAATTTGATGAGGGAGTAATAACACAGCAGATGCGGTTCGAGGAAGCAGAGGTAGCCGCTCTGCATAGGGAGATCGATAGAGAGGAGACGGACGCACCGGCCAAAGCTCCCCGCATTGATGCGAGGCCCAACCAACAGACGTGGCAGGAGGAACATCCCAAGGGCATGACCAAGACTGCCCCAGAGGGCGCGACCAGGGCGGCCCTCACGGGCAGGATCATCCCGGGCCGCTGAGGGGTTTCCTCGCCCCAAGGAACCCTGCTCCTGGAGGCAGACCAGAAAGGACGCAGGAGCTCGGCAACACCAGACTCAACGCCCCCCTTGCAGAGGTGATGGCGACAGCCTTGGCGGGCGGATTTCTCAGGGACGTGTCACCGGATATGCAAACAAGGCCCACCGACAGGAACATGTGAAGGTATTATCGGTATCACCGTGACCATGGCCACGATGCCGACAACTGCTCCACCCTGAAGAGGGACATAGAGTAGCTCATACATGGCAGCCACCTTCAGATGTTCATTGAAGAAGGAAGCCAGATGCACGAAGGGCGAACTCCTGCAGAACCTCTCCGACTGGCCCAGGCCCAGGACGCCAAGCAAGCTGCCCATCCTATCACGAGGCCGATCCTTCGCGTAGATTGAGAGAAAGTCTACCCGAGGTCCTCTAATCCTACTGTCTGAAAGTATTGTCAATAAAATTTTTGTTCTTATGTTTGTACAAACGACTTGTTGTTTGAATGATAATTTCAGATCCACTCTGAGATTTAAAGCACCTCCATAAAGGTCGCCTTGGTCATCTGGAGCGGACCACCTCGCCACAAGAGCTCCCACGGGAGCACCTCGTAGATAAAATCACAGGTCTTATTCTATCTTTGGCCTATGTCGCTACATTTTGACTTACATACTCTTCGAATTTTCTCTTATGTGCGAGAAATCCTAGGTCGATATCGGCCTGATTCTTAGAGGCGAGCTGACTCGCTACAAAACACTTCCGGGGCAGGTTGCGGTGTAGCTACACATAGCATGCTGGACTACGCTAACCAAACCGGGCAGGGGCTTGAAGAAGGGCTCCGACCCAAAATTCGCCCTCAGGAAGACTTTCGGGGCAGGTCGGGTGCAGCTACCCATAGCATACCGGACTTCGCTAACCAAACCGGACAGGGTCTTGAAGAAGGGCTCCGGCCCGAAATTCTCCCTAAGGAAGACTTCTGGGGCATGTCGTGGTGCAGCTACCCATAGCGTACTGGACTTCACCAACCAAACCGGACAGGGGCTTGAAGAAGGGCTCCAGCTCGAAATTCGCCCTTAGGAAGACTTCCGGGGCAGGTCACGGTGCAGCTACCCATAGCGTACCGGACTTCGCTAACCAAACTGGACACGTGCTTGAAGAAGGGCTCCGGCCCGAAATTCACCCTTAGGAAGACCTCCGGGGCAGTTCGCCATCTAGATCAGAGTGATAAATGCGGGGTCGGCTATGACCCATCTATACCTGCACTCTTGAAGACCTTCGAGGCAGTTCGCCATCCAGACCGAAGTGATAAATGTGGGGTCGGCTACAGGCCATTTATACCCACACTCTTGAAGACCTCCGTGGAAATTTTCCATCCAGACCAGAGTGATAAATGCGGGGTCGCCTACGGCCCATCTATACCAGCACTCTTAAAGACCTCCGGGGCAGTTCGCCATCAAGACCGGAGTGATAAATACGGGGTCAGCTATGGACCATCTATACCCGCACTCTTGAAGACCTCCGGGGCAGTTCACCATCCAGACCAGAGTGATAAATACGGGGTCGGCTATGGCCCATCTATACCAGCACTCTTGAAGACCTCCGGGGCAGTTCCCCATCCAGACCAGAGTGATAAATGTGGGGTCAGCTACGGCCCATCTATACCCGCACTCTTGAAGACCTCCGGGGTAGTTCACCATCCAGACCGGAGTGATAAATGTGGAGTCAGCTATGGCACATCTATAACCGCACTCTTGAAGACCTCCGTGGCAGTTTGCCATCCAGACCAGAGTTATAAATGCAGGGTCAGATACGGCCCATCTATACCCGCACTCTTGAAGACCTCCGGGGAGTTCACCATCCATAACAGACTGATAAATGCGGGGTCGGCTACGGCCCATCTATACCGGCAGTCTTGAAGACCTCCGTGGCAGTTCGCTATCCAGACCGGAGTGATAAATGCAGGGTCATCTACGGCCCATCTATACACGTACTCTTGAAGACCTCCGTGGCAGTTCGCATCCAGACCGGAGTGATAAATGTGGGGTCGGCTACGGCCCATCTATACCCGCACTCTTGAAGACATCCGGGGCAGTTCATCATCCATACCGGAGTGATAAATGCAGGGTCAAACTCTGGGGCAGGCTTACGAGCTGTCTCTACAAAGACCCCGAAGGCAATCTGTCTCTACAAAGAACCTCGCCATGCTCAAACTCCGGGGCAGGCTTACGAGCTGCACCCCTGACCGGTCTCCGGTGCTTACGAAGCTTGCTACCAAACAAAAGGTGCAAATAGATTCTCTAAAAATTTTCTAACTTGTCTACTCAACATTCAGCGTCTCCTCTGGTCGAAGATCGTCCACACCAAATGTTTGGGGGAATTGTTACGACCTTAAGGCCGTCCCATATAATTAAGGCCCGCATGCACCGGTGGCCCAAGCAAACACCTCACTGACCCCACCAGATGGGACACTAGCTTAGCTGAAGCTCGCCCCCACGGTCAACCAATGAAGCTCGCCCGTCGGACAGCCAAGCTTGTCTACCCTCCTACAAGAAGCACCATCCAGAGGAGCCGAGCTTAATCGCCGATCTGTAGCTCGCCCCCAAGGGTGGCCAGGCGTAAATATATCTGACAGGGTGACTAGGCTCACCTCCTCTCCATTAATGCCAGAGGTTAAGGGCACAAACTGATGGCCGCCCCCCACATCTCATTAATGCACCTGACACTGTCTGACACCATTAATGTGGGAAATATCTCTGACACAGCTCGCCAACCTATCGCTTCGGTACTCGAGTGCCAGCAGGCTTGCTTTGACAGCTGACGGGATGGCGAACAACCGCCTCTTAGCCCTATAAATACCCCCCTCATGCCTCCATAGAGGGGGTTGGTCAGTTAAATCTTCTAACTCATTTCAACACACAAGGTCAGATATCGTCCACATATCTGCGCCTTCCTCATAAGCTAGCCACGCTTTGCCGATCTGTCCTAAGATTGCCAAACGTGCGCAGTGCCTACATTTCATGTCACCAGCTGACTTAGGCATCAGAGGGGCTGTGGGCTGACAGTCGGCCCAACCTTTCTGACGGATTGTTATTCTCACAGGAAGCTCGCCTCAGCTACCGGGAGACGGTGACCTTCAGGCGACCTTTAGGTGACCTTGGATCCTTCACCTCTGAAGCATGTTCCGAGTCGCGCTAACCTCTCCATGAGCCAAAAACTTGTAAATCATTGTATCCGTAATTCCCACTTCAAATAAATTTCATTGTGTGCCCATCTGACCTGCAACAGGGCTCATTCTTAAAACTTAACAAAATATGAAACCAAGGAATAGAAGATTACGTGAACACACATCAATATGTAAAAAGAACACACATACACTCAAAATACTCGCTTAAATGATCATATTGTGGATTTTAATAAAAGTGATGAACTCGATAATAATGAAATAAGAAAAGAGCTACATCGTATCATATACTAAGTCCATAGAGATGAAACCAATGTCCACAACTCATTCTTTAAGCAGTATAAATATGTCATGATCAAACATTTTCAAGCATGCGTGGTATTTTGTTAAGCTTCATGGAATGAGTTAGTGAATTCAATTAAGGTAAGGCGTCACCACACTACGCCTGTTTCATGACTCCTAGAACCTATCAAATTTGCCAAAACTCTATTCTGTATAGAAAGTGGGGTAAGGATATGGAATTTTTATTTTTACAATTGTTTTTGGCTATACAATTTTCTTATATACATATTTTTCTTTCTTTATATACACGAGATAACTTAATATATACAAGACGCGGCCTATGCATCCCAGACATGGAATGCCTTTTATTTAGGATATTTGTTTGGTTTTTGTATTATTGGCATTTTTGCAAACTCACGTAAATGCGATGGAATGCAAAACATGATCAAAGATCATTTATTGGTTATTCACAAAAGAGAAAGAAAAAGCATAGAATTTAGACATAGCTCGGTTTCAAGAATTCTAATCGTCGCTACTTTGGTTGTGGTGGGGTTATCCTATCTCTTTTGAATTACTAAATATCCATGAAGCAATAGAATTATCAATCAAATCACGCAAGAGTCAAATAATTTTCAGATTTGATTCATTCATTTTTAGCTTAACTGTTTCGAGAATATGGTAGTGAAACTATGGATTCTACTATGAAAAAGCATATTAACAAAGATACTCTAATCAAGAAATCGAACTCTAATCTAACAGATATCCGAATTCATAAAAAATAAATCCATATTATTTCATAAGAAATGAAGCATATGAGACATAAATATAGAGGTGAACATGGTTCATAAGAAAGTTTAAAATGTGTTTCACAATGAAGCAAAGTGCATGCACTGTGCACTCCCCCAAGCTTAAACATCACATTGTCCTCAATGTGTGAATGATATGAATAGAGGACAACGGCAAAATAGGGGGGACACAAAACAAAATAATCTCTCTCCCAAGCTATAACAGACGGTGCCCGTTGTGGACAGATGTGCATAAAAAGGGAGAGAGGCAAAGTAAGCATTATAATGTAAGGGCTGGCAGTTAAATCATGGAATTGGGTGGGGTGCAAAAGATAATTGAGCAACCATCATATGGGGTGAATTTAATAAACTAGGAAAGCATTAAAAATCATATACGGTCCTCTCGCTTTCGAGAGGATTCAAGATTATTTAAAGCATAAAATCTATACTTTATCTACACTACTGGATTGATACCGCCTGTAGAAAAGGTGGACCAAGTATCTTTGCTAGTGCAGGTAGCTGCTCTAACTGCAACTTCCATGGCTCCGTCAGGTGCATGTCTCCACAGACTCCATCAGATTCTAGCAATGTGGCTCCAAGCATCTCTCCAAGGACTCCACATGTACCCTGAAAGAGATAAGCCACATCAATCTGATGTGGATAATTCTTTCCCAAAATAAAAGTTTTCTAAAGAGGGTCATCAAATGAAATATGTAAGATAGAGAACGGTTGACGACACTTCCCTGAAAATGTATCTCTGCTCTCGTGTACCACGACAGGTAACTCCTCGTCGTTCGTTTTGAGTTCTCCAGGCAACCCAAGCATATAAGTGTGGGTCTCATCAGGCGACTCCTCGCTATGCTCCTCAAAAGGTTCCCTAAGCAGTGACAATCCAAGCATACCTCTGGTCCATAATCGTATGTGTTCTGCAAAAGGTACGACGTGTCAAAAATATCTGAATCAAAACAAATATCGAATGGAATGTAGGATTCAGAAATGGAATGTGTAAAAATATCTCCCTGAGTGGGAGCAGTAAGCTCTGATGGGTGGTCCTCTGTCGGATGCTCAGCCATGGTGGTTGATCACTCCTTATTTTACACCTTTTTCCCGCATGTTTGCATGTCATTTAGATCGCCCAAATCATGTTTTTCACGATATATCGACGATATTGCGATGCTTTTCACGATTTGTTGTTTTTGTCGCATTTCAGGTGATTTGGTGCGATTTGGAGTGATCTCGAGATGCGCTTACTCCAGAGGGTCACCGACGACCTCCCTGAGGGGTATTTTGCTGTTGGAGAGGAGCGGAAGAAGAACGGACGTCGCAAGAGCGACGAGGAGGCCAAAATAAGCAGATTGGGCATGTTTAGTGTCCCACTCGGCCGAGTGGAGGAGCCACTCGGTCGACCAGCGAGACACCGCTCGGCCGACCAGATCAGACACGATTCATACGTGCACTCGGCCGAGCGACGGAGACCACATCGGCCGAGTGAAGACATCGCGTCCGCCCGAGTGGCGCCCAGACGAAGCCCTTCAAAAATCTCCAAGTTTCTGTTTTTCGGCTGCCTGAGCTTCAGAAGACCCACTCGGCCGAGTGGAGAATCATGTCCGCCCGAGTACAATGAAGCCATCGGCCGAGTGACGACAACTCACTCGGCCGAGCCGCCCCCGAAGTAGAGACCCCTGAAGGCCCCGACTTACTGGAAAATTACAGGGTTTCTCACTCGGCCGAGCGACCTTTGTCACTCGGCCGAGTGCGACGCGCTGCCTGTAGCGAAAATTGCGGAAAACAGGCTGCGCAGGGGTATTTTGGTCACAGTTTTTGGACGATTTTGGGGGCTATTTAACCCCTGTTTTTACCCTAGTTTTGGAGAGCTTCTCCTTAGATTTTTTACAGCTTTTTAGATTAGCTTTTTAGTTTTATTCTTGAGATTGGAGAGGAGAAAAAGTTTGATTTTTGTTGGATTAATTGAAGAACTCCATTGGTTTGTCTTTCTCTTCTCTAAAAATTCTATTTTTATTGCATATCTCAATATTGTGATGAATTCTATTGCTTATTTCATTGATTATTTTTGTGATCTTGCTATGAATTGTGAGTAGTCGCCACGTCTTGGGGCGTGGGGATGAACCCTACAAGCCCAACTTCATATTTATGATGAATTAGTAGAAATCTTGCTAGAATTGATATCTAGGGATTAGTTTGGGATCAATTTACTACGGTTAGCTAGGAGTTCATACCGATCGGGATTTGCAAGAGATTGGATCCCGATTCGATAGGAAACCCTAGAAATCCGAATTGGGTTGGAATCGAATTTCCGTAGTATCGGTTTGCAAGAGATTGGACCGATACTAGGGTTTCCGGTTCCAATTCCGAGCCAATACCCGTTTGCAAGAGATTGGGCGGGTAGGAACTATCCCGATCTAGGTCGCGAGCCGAGTTTGCAAGAGATTGGGCTCGGTGCGCGATTGGACGATGATGTTGATCCTAATGCTAGCTTTCCTAGGCTAGGGTTTGCAAGAGATTGGACCCAAACCTAGGATAGCTATAGACCGGCAACAGCGCGAGAGCGTGAGCTTGGTTCTACATTCAGTTGCAACTAGTCCATCCAAAATCTCAATCTAGCAATTTTAAAACCGACGAACCACATTTATGAGATACGGTGAGTAGCGGGGATTCCCCATTCCCTAGACGTTCTTTATTTGATTTGATATTTCCGCACTTTGTCTGATGATTGTGACAGGATCGCCAAAGGAAAATCTTTCTTCTTGAATAGCCAGGGTGATTGGAACAAGCACGGTCATTCGTCCTCCCTGTGTTCGATATCCCGCTCGCTGCTACACCGTGCACTTGCGGTAAAACTACAACCGTTCTTTAGGGTTACGTCCCGGAGCGATCAAGTTTTTGGCGCCGTTGCCGGGGAGGCGATTGCGTTTGATCTTACCACCCCTAGCTACTTCTTTTTTTTTATTTTTCACTATTATCACTATTATTTCCATTTTTTTTATTTTTACCTAACCCTTCCACGGTACTAATCATCTCTTTGAAACTCTGTTTTCCCTGTGCATGTACACGAGATCTACGGCGGACCCTGAAGCTATATTGTTTGATCCAGAGATCGAACGTACCGCGCGGAGACTTAGAGCGGAAAGGAAACAAAATCCGGAAGGGCGGTTTATGACCAACCCGAAAACTCCTGAACAATTGGCGGCAAGGATGGCGAGGCTAATTTCTATTCGAGATAGGCTTCGGCCTAAGACCTCTTCACTACCTCATCCATTGCCATGCCAGGGTTGGCGGCTGACAAGAGCTTCGAGCTAAAGACTGGACTAGTGGTTCTGATGCAGCAGGATCCATTTCATGGGAATGCCCATGAAAATCCCCACTACCACATCCAATCGTTCTTGTCGAAGTGCGCCACATTCCAGATGCCGGGGGTCTCCATCGATGCCATCAGACTGCGTCTCTTCCCTTTCACGCTAAAGGACAAGGAACTATACTGGTTGAGGACGCAAGCTGAGGGTGTCTTCACCACTTGGGACGAGTTGGCGAGTGCATTTATTGACAAGTTCTATCCGCCATCCAAGACGGTGAAGATCCGGAGCGCTCTCGTGTCCTTCAAGCAAGGACCACAGGAGACGCTCTATGAAGCTTGGGAGCGTTTTAAGGATTTGCAGCATCAATGCCCGCATCATAGCATTGAAGACTGGGAGTTAGTTCATAGCTTCTACAACGGTCTCCAACCGGGGACCAAACAAATTATTGATGCCGCGGCGAATGGTGCTATCTTGTCAAAGACTCCCGAGGAAGCTACGGCCCTAATTGAGGAGATGGCCTCAAATAATCAACAATGGGGCGATGAGCGAGGACACTCTACGTCCTCCTTAAAGCCAACTAGCATCTACGAGGCGAAGGCCGTAGCGGAGCTTACGAGCAAGTTTGATTCTCTCCACAAGGTAGTGGAGAGATTGGAGAAGTTTATCACGGAGCCCCAAGGAGCCCCTTCTACCTCCGCTCCAACGAACCAAATGTGTGATTGGCAAGACCAATCTCAAGCCATGTACTCGGGAGGAGAGCAAGGAGAAGGATCCTTGGAGCAAGTACAATATGTTGCGGGGAACCAAGGATATTGGGCCAATCCGGCCGCAAGAAATCATCCCGGATTCTCTTACACCAACAATGAAGGAGCTTTGAACCCGCCACAACCGCCACCTCAACAAGCCCGACCACCACTACCACCCCAACAACAAAACTATCCACCGAGGGGGCCTACTCAACAAAATTTTCAACCAAAGCAACAAGTTCCACCATATAGGCCGCCCGGATACAATCAAGGGTGGAGGAATCAAAATCAAAACCCTCCACAAGCTCAACAACGATCCGACTTCGAAGCTAGAGTGGAGGCGTTTATGGTCGAGCAAAATAAGGTCAATGCTAGCTTGAAGGCGGGGCAAGACTCTCTTAATACCGTTGTGGCTCAAATATCGGAGCAATTGGCGTTGCTAAATCGGAACACTCAACGATTGCCGGCGCAACCCGAGCAAAACCCACGGAGCAACACCGGCCACATCAATGCCGTAGTTGCCGTTACCACTAGAGGCGGAAAGGATACCACCCCCGCCATGATTCCTACCGAGGAGCCCGTGGAGGAAAGCTTGGATCCAATTGAGCCGGTAGTTGAAGATGATAAGGAGAAAGAGCCACAAGAAAAGGAGAAATCTAGAGCGGAACAATTGATCGAGGAGAGGCGCTTCATTCCACCGGTCCCATCCCCCAAAGGCTCGCTAGAGCGAAAATGGAGAAAAGGCTAGCGAAGTTTCTCGAGTATCTAAGAGGAGTTAGCCTCAATATTCCCTTCCTCGACGCCATCGTGGAGATCTCCACATATGCTAAATTCTTAAAGGACTTGATCTCGGGGAGAAAGAGGAAGGAGAAGATCATGCTAGCCGAGGAGGGCTCTTGGTTCACCAAGAGAGAGAAGGAGCCGGCAAAATTTAAAGATCCGGGGAGTTTTCGGATTCCTTGCACCTTGGGCGGCGTTCCTCTTCAAAAGGCGTTGGTTGATCTAGGGGCTAGTGTGAGCCTCATGCCTCTCTACATGTTCTTAAGGCTAAACACCGGGACAAAGCTGAAACCCACCGACATGCGCATTCAATTAGCCGATGGACGGATAACAAGGCCGGTGGGGATCGCCGAAGACATCCCGCTACAAGTCCCGGGGGGAATATGCTTGCCATGTGACTTCGTGATCATGGACGTTAAGGAGGAGGGAGATACTTCATTGATAATTGGACGCCCGTTCCTCGCCACCGCCGGAGTGATTGTCGACGTGCGCGAAGGTACCCTAACTTTAAATGTCGGCAACATCGAGGTGGAGCTTCACATTCCTAAGGCTATGAAGCACATGCCTTACCACGAGGAGCTTGATTACATGGACCTCCTTGATGAGGTAATTGAGGAGGCGATCCCCCACTCTATTGGCGCTCTATTCGATGAAGATTTCGAGGAAGGCCCGGATTTAGGCCAAAATGAGAAGAAAGATGATTCCCCCGACCTCTCCGCTGAAGATGATGAAGGCGACGCTGATGTCGCAAGGATTCGAGAGCTCTGTAAGCGCTCGAAATTAAAGTCTCCAAAGAAAGCTCCTCCGGTACGGAAATCGGCATCACCGGTGAAGCCGTTGACCGGAGCAAATGCTAGCTTGGGGGAGCCTCCCCCCAACACTATTCGAGATGGGAGACCACCGAGGGAGAACACGCCGCCACGTCCAAATCCAAGCGCGCTCCCCGGAAAGTTTGATGGGTGCATCTCATATGCACCAAACATCCCGCATTGATTGAAAATTATAGGGGGTCGAGCTCATGACCTTAAACGAGCGCTTGTCGGGAGGCAACCCGATGGTTTTCGCTTTATTTTCACTTGTTCTTTATTTTCGTTTTAGAAACTTTTAGTGTTTTGAGTCGTTCGCCCAAAAATTTTGTGATAACGGGTCCTATTTTTCTTGACAGGAGAGGAGATAGGTAAATCCATCATGAGGAGTAGGAACAAGACAACAAGGAGCGCCCCAAGAAGGCGCTCGACGCTTAGGAGGAAGATGGAATCGACTGGAGGAAGAAAGACGGAGTTTAGAGCCCAAACGAAGACAAACAGCAGAAATTAAGGCTCACTCGGCCGAGTATACTAGTCACTCGGCCGAGTACAGAAGTTCGTCCGGCCGAGCCGCTCACGAACGAGGGAAGTCTGTTGTACCCAACTCTCTGTTTATTTTCCTCACTTCAGTATAACTGCTACTCGGCCGAGTATATATTCCCACTCGGCCGAGTAAAACGGATACCCTCCTAGGGCGAGTCATGCCGAGTAGCTTGAGCCACTCGGCCGAATGGACTTACTCCACTCGGCCGAGGCTGGTAAGGCCACTCGGCCGAAGTGTATACGAGGATGAAATTTCAAGTGACCTCGCTCGGCCGAGTGACCACGTCACTCGGCCGAGTCGTAACTTTCATTATATAAGGGGCGAGGGGGGGCACATTTTTCGAAACGCAAAAACCCCCAAACAGCCCGACCCTTCAGCTCCCCTCGCCCGATACCCCTCGCTCGCACCCTCACTCGCCCGACCAGCCCACCCACGCCGCCGCCCGGCCCGCCACCGCTGGCCGAGCACCTCCGGCGCCTCGTCCGAGTCGCCACCGGCGGCCGCCGCCCCTACCACCTCCAGTACCCCCTATTTCGCCTTTTTCGCCTCTTTTTGAGTATTTTTTGAGGATCCATGTGTTAAACGACCCCCAATCCCAAATCAATTCCTATATCTATCTATGATACCCCTAATGCTCCATACGTTTTGATTATTACCCGCTGATATCTCCATTTCACGCGCAGGTTGTTTTTGGGAGCTTAGGGGAGCCCAGGGGAGCTTCTCGGGACTGATTTGAGCTTTGTGGAGGCGCTGACTTCGCACGCTTCCATTACTGAGCACTCGCGGCATGTCTGGGTATACTCCTTCCACTCTTTTACACACACCGCACTTTTTACACTTTTCGGCGCGCTCGGGGCCGATATGCCGCCCCGGACACGGCCGCGGTCGAAGAGAGCTTCCGCCAAGCGGAAGCGGTCGGATGATGCCGGCCCCTCCCACGAGTTGGAGGACTCTCCTCCACCGTCTCCCACACACGCCGTCCACCCAGCACAGCCTGCAGGCCCCGCACACCCCGCACAGCTTGCAGTGCACCCACAGCCCGCACAGCCTCTCCCTGCCGCTGCACAGCCACCACCTCCGGCTCCACTGGTCGGGCCGCTCGGGATTACGTTCCGAGACGATGCACACCACGCCGTCTTCGACCGTATCTCCCAGCACTCGATCGTACCCTCCAGGTTTGCACACCTCGCTGACCTAGGACGCCTGGGGGTACTAGAGGGGATGCTCACGTTGTACGACAACGTGGGCTGGCGAGATTTCTTCCAGGTGTCGGCGGACACGTTCACCCGCCCGACACTTGAGGTTCTGAGTTCGATCACCCGGACCGACGAGGGATGCTCGTTTCGGTTCATGGATCGAGAGTGCCAGGTCACTCTCGATATGATGAGAGCGTTTTTCTCGTGGCCCGCTGTCCCCGGTGCCGATCGCGGTTACGGCCCCACCCATATCCCCCCACCTTCCTTCGACGCCGGTGCCTTCTGGGCCTGGATTACGGGTCTTCACGCTGCCTTTGACCCTAGTAGGGCCAAGGCCTCGTCCATTGTCCATCCCTGCCTCCGCATTGCTCAGCGCCTTATGGCGACGACCTTTTTGGCCAGATATGAGCCGGGCACGATGTCTACGCCAGAGCTCTACATGCTCTACGCGATGACGCATCCCAGAGCTCTATCTAGGGATGGCGATGAGCTTGTCCCTGCCGTCGTGATCGATATCGCGGCTTGGTTTTTGGACCGCATCATCGTATCGGTGGGCGCTCGCTCACCGATATGCTGCGGCGGCCTGATCACCTTGCTTGCTCTTATGACCGGCGAGGACTTCCCCGACGACTTGCGACGCGTCCCGGGCCCCACTTCTCTGTCGATAGATGTTATGGCCTGGATGAAGATGCTTCGTCCGCACGGTAAGCGTCACTGGGTCTGGTTGCACGGCCCTTACGGTGCCGACTACATGATTCTCCCGGGCCCTGCTCGGACTCAGATTGCACCAGCCCACGTTGACTGGCTCCCGGCGATGGATGTTCTCATCCCCGCTGCTTACGTGCTCGAGGCCGAGGAGGCCGAGCAGGCCCACGCTGCCCCTGTTGACCCTGTGGCCCCTCAGCCCATACCTGACGTTTCCGCTGCTCCTGACACCTCTGTCGGTGTTGAGAGCACCTCAGCTGAGCCCACTTCCACCACCTCCACCACTTCCGAGGCTGTCACCACCACTATCACCACCACCACTGGCCCTCTGTCCGTCGAGCCTCTTTGCTCCGCACTCCCCGAGCGCCCATCGACCTTTGTTGAGAGTGGAGAGCCCTCGTTTACCACGGTCGTGGAGACCATGGCTAGCATGATCTCCGATGGGGTTGCGCCTTTTGGTCCACACACTTCCACCCCAGCGGTAGTCACCTCTGTCTCCACCCCTGCTGTATTTTCCGAGAGCGTCGTGGCGTCTGTCCAAACTTCTGTGCCACCGACCTCTCTGGCCGACTCGCTGCCATTTTTGCACTCTTCTTTCGCTGCTGCTGCCTCCACTTCTCACCAGTCTGTGCCCCGGCCTCACACTGAGGCCAGGCCCACATTTGCGAGTGCAGCACCATTCGAACCCTTCCCCGCTGAGCCCGTCACATACGCGACCCGAGTACGCCAGCCACGCCCTGCACAGCCCCGCCCGGTGCGTCCCTCTGCACCACCTCCCCCTGACACTATACTTCAGAGCATTCGTGCTCTAGAGGGGGCGGTGAGTGGCCTCAGAGGCGACCTTAGGACCCTGTCCTCCACCGTCTCTGCAATGGCTGACCGCTTCGAGCTGCTACCGCAGATTCATTACTGTCTCACCCAGGTTCTGGAGCGTCTCCCGCGCGTACCCCCACCCACCCAGCAGGTTCACGCCCACACTTCCACACACACCCGACATGCTACCACTTCCACACCCACACCCGCTCAGCGGCCTGTCCATCCACCACCACCACCTCCGCCTCAGGACGGAGACGGTGCAGCACCACCTTCCTAGGCACCCGTGATGCCATCGATTCCTTTTGCCGTTGTGCTGCCCGTTTCTGCTGGGTCCTGATGCCTTTTTGTCCACCCCCCCTCCCCTCACTTATTTTGGGATTCTCTTTTTGATCATATCGTTATATATCTTTTTTGGGGGAGAGGGAGAGTTTTTGGTGCCACTTATATATCTGTACCACTCCTATCTGCGCATGCATCATGTCCGCATCTTATTTTCATTTCTTTATTTTTCTTTTTATTTTCATTTTTCATGCATGCATCCTCACCTGCCCCTTACATTTCTTGTCTCTCGGTGTGCCACACTTTGCACATTGAGGACACTGTGCCATTTAGCTTGGGGGAGTGAGTTCGCACGTTCTTTTTCGATTTGCCACCTTTATTTTTAGTTTTTCACACCATTCTTCGCTTTTGCACTTATCTTTTATCATTTTTCTTTTGTTTTGCCATGCATCACGTTTTTCTTATTTTTTCTGTGTGCCGCATTATAAATAGTTCTTTTTTTCCATTTATCTTTATTTCTTTTTCATCTCATGCTAGAGATGACTTTTCTGTGATGATGACGACGTTGGATTTAGCTTACTCTATATGCATGCTATATTTGTCATGTCTTAGACTTTATTTCTGATATCATATGCTATGACTTGCCTTGCATCTAGAGATAGTAACCCACACTTTTACCACATGAAAATGGATGAAATTTTATTATTAGCTGAGTCTGAATATTCATATGTATGCTATCACAGAAAACACACCAAGATTCACGCATTGAATGCTTATATCTGGAGTACTGATTTCTTTTTCCTATATCACTTCTATATGCATGAATTGTACACTTCACTTCAGGATGATTGAATGATGTTAGCTATGATAAATCTGGATTAGTTAGCTTTTTTGTGATCGAAACTGAGTAGATTAGATTACCCTGCTGAAGTTGTCGTGCATGTCTTATAGAGTGAACCGAGAGTTATATCTATTTCTTTCTCCACAAATCTTGAACATCATTTCTCTACTTTTAAAATCATTGGTGAATCTCCCCTTAGCGATTCTATTATATGGCATTTCCCCCGCTATTAATTCCTAGCTCCAATTTTCTTATTCAAAAAATAATAATAATAATAATAATAAAAGAGAGAAAAACATTCTTGTATATCATTTTCTCTCTTTGAGTTGGGATCGTTGTGTATATATGCTATATCAAAAAAAGAGAGAGAAAAGAGGAAAAATCCTCAATAAAAGATCACATCTCACTTTCTTTCTTTCTTCTTTCTTCTTATTACCTTTGGAGCTATACAAAAATGGGGATGTAAATATTTTTTTTATGCCACCATGCTTATAGATAAGCTTGGGGGAGGGGATCCATTGATGTGTGAGAGAGTGACTACTTGACGTTGCACGACAACCTAGGCTAAGTAATATTCTATACTCGGTGAGATTATTTTTAGTTTTACGAAATCCAGAAATCTAAGCCTAGCGTTCATTTCATGAAATCCATACTTTTCTATTCTCTCTATTCTATAGTGTGATACTCTTATACTCCTGATAGAAAGCGTCCAATTGAAAAGTGTGTGATCTGTGATTTGTATACCGCTTTAAATGATTCAAACGATGTTAATTTTAGAATTATTCCGTTTTTCATGATTATATCGTTGTTCGTGGGTTTTCCGTTTCTATTTGCACTATTATACTATGATATCAGAATAAAATCTTTTGACATGAGTTTTTCATTCGGTGCATGCTATATGAGTAAGTGAAACCCCCGTCCTGAGAAAATGATCTAGTAGCCTACCTATTCGCTTCTCTCTCTTCTTTATTTTCATTTCGTTTTCCATTCTTCTCCGTTTTTCATTTTTCATTTTTTTCGCCGTTTTCGTTTTCCAAATTCCACCGGGTTCGCCATTTACTTATCTTCCTCGAGGACAAGTAAGAGGCAAGCTTGGGGGATTTTGATCACTCCTTATTTTACACCTTTTTCCCGCATGTTTGCATGCCATTTAGATCGCCCAAATCATGTTTTTCACGATATATCGACGATATTGCGATGCTTTTCAGGATTTGTTGTTTTTGTCGCATTTCAGGTGATTTGGCGTGATTTGGAGTGATCTCGAGATGCGCTTACTCCAGAGGGTCACCGACGACCTCCCCGAGGGGTATTTTGCTGTTGGAGAGGAGCGGAAGAAGAACGGACGTCGCAGGAGCGACGAGGAGGCCAAAATAAGCAGATTGGGCATGTTTAGTGTCCCACTCGGCCGAGTGGAGGAGCCACTCGACTGACCAGCGAGACACCGCTCGGCCGACCAGATCAGACACGATTCATACGTGCACTCGGCCGAGCGACAGAGACCACATCGGCCGAGTGAAGACATCGCGTCCGCCCGAGTGGCGCCCAGACGAAGCCCTTCAAAAATCTCCAAGTTTCTGTTTTTCGGCTGCCTGAGCTTCAGAAGACCCACTCGGCCGAGTGGAGAATCCTGTCCGCCCGAGTACAATGAAGCCATCGGCCGAGTGACGACAACTCACTCGGCCGAGCCGCCCCCGAAGTAGAGACCCCTGAAGGCCCCGACTTATTGGAAAATTACAGGGTTTCTCACTCGGCCGAGCGACCTTTGTCACTCGGCCGAGTGCGACGCGCTGCCTGTAGCGAAAATTGCGGAAAACAGGCTGCGCAGGGGTATTTTGGTCACAGTTTTTGGACGATTTTGGGGGCTATTTAACCCCTGTTTTTACCCTAGTTTTGGAGAGCTTCTCCTTAGATTTTTTGCAGCTTTTTAGATTAGCTTTTTAGTTTTATTCTTGAGATTGGAGAGGAGAAAAAGTTTGATTTTTGTTGGATTAATTGAAGAACTCCATTGGTTTGTCTTTCTCTTCTCTAAAAATTCTATTTTTATTGCATATCTCAATATTGTGATGAATTCTATTGCTTATTTCATTGATTATTTTTGTGATCTTGCTATGAATTGTGAGTAGTCGCCACGTCTTGGGGCGTGGGGATGAACCCTACAAGCCCAACTTCATATTTGTGATGAATTAGTAGAAATCTTGCTAGAATTGATATCTAGGGATTAGTTTGGGATCAATTTACTACGGTTAGCTAGGAGTTCATACCGATCGGGATTTGCAAGAGATTGGATCCCGATTCGATAGGAAACCCTAGAAATCCGAATTGGGTTGGAATCGAATTTCCGTAGTATCGGTTTGCAAGAGATTGGACCGATACTAGGGTTTCCGGTTCCAATTCCGAGCCAATACCCGTTTGCAAGAGATTGGGCGGGTAGGAACTATCCCGATCTAGGTCGCGAGCCGAGTTTGCAAGAGATTGGGCTCGGTGCGCGATTGGACGATGATGTTGATCCTAATGCTAGCTTTCCTAGGCTAGGGTTTGCAAGAGATTGGACCCAAACCTAGGATAGCTATAGACCGGCAACAGCGCGAGAGCGTGAGCTTGGTTCTACATTCAGTTGTAACTAGTCCATCCAAAATCTCAATCTAGCAATTTTGAAACCGACGAACCACATTTATGAGATACGGTGAGTAGCGGGGATTCCCCATTCCCTAGACGTTCTTTATTTGATTTGATATTTCCGCACTTTGTCTGACGATTGTGACAGGATCGCCAAAGGCAAATCTTTCTTCTTGAATAGCCAGGGTGATTGGAACAAGCACGGTCATTCGTCCTCCCTGTGTTCGATATCCCGCTCGCTGCTACACCGTGCACTTGCGGTAAAACTACAACCGTTCTTTAGGGTTACGTCCCGGAGCGATCAGTGGTGGAAGGCAAAGGTGGTATAATCTTCTCTGTGGCCTCCTCCTGAACAACAACCTCTGGCTCTACAGTGATACTCCCCGAGTGTCTCATCTCAGTTGTCTCATCAGAAGCAACTGCAATCATGCCAGGCTTCACTGTCTCGTCAAAGGTGACATCGTCCACCTCCTCACGATGCATTGCTTCGGCCTCCTCCTCGGTAGGTGCAGATGTCACTGTGGGCTCAAGTATCTCCTCCACGGTGTAGAAATGGGTCTTGTTACCCTCAACTAGAGAAAATACTTTGCCATCAATTTTACCTGCAGGAGAGAGGTGATGACTAATAAAATCTTGAAATGAAAGCTCAAAAGGATCACCTGCAGTTATTTTCAGTGGACCGGTGTATTGGACTATGTCTACGATGCTTCTCAATAGGTCCCTATGTGTGTCCTCATTTTTGCTCAACCTGATTGAATGGTTCAAGTATGGGAGGCGGCTCGGGCACGACACCAGAAGCAATGTCGTTGTCGCCTACACAGCTCTCATCCTTGATGTAATGATGCAAGTATTCTCTCCCAAGCTGAATGCCATCATCACTCTCCATAGCTAATGTGAGTTCTTCGTGTGCTTATGATGTTGGGTTCTCATGAGACGCAAGATTCTTACAGAGTTCATCGACCTCCTCTTGCAACTTAAGGGTCTCATTCTGCTGAGATCTATTAAGTTCCATGCTCTCCTCAAACAGTGTGAATGCCAACTTAATGGGATGATCAGGACTCAAGAGGCAAACGCGGCTTTCGTAGGGCATGTGTCCCTCCATGTCACAAGACTCGCAGTATGTATAGAACTCCGGGTAGTGGTCATATCCTTCCATCAGATAGTATGGGTCCCGTGGATAATATTCGTATTCGTCCATAAGAACCTCATACTGTTCTGAATAATCTTCGCCTGAATACTCCCAAGATTGTTCCATTGCACCTAAATAGTCAAAAACAACAACCTGGAAAAGATATCAGTGGTACAAGAAAAAGAGATAGCAATAAAGCGGTGGCGGAAAAAAATATGTCTCTTTGTTTCTCTTTATAAATTTTCTTTTTATTCGAAGTCTAGCAACCTAATTGTGATAAATAGATAGTATGGCAGAACGCCTTCCCGGCAACGATGTCATTTTGTTGTTCTGCAAGGATGCGCACCCAAAGGTAATGCACACCCTCACTCCCTCCAAGTTCAAGGGTGTCAGAGCAATATATTCCCAATGAGTTTGGGGTCGAATCCACAGGAAAGTGTTGCTTATACTACCTATCGATTCCTAGGTTGATTAGGCTTCGAGTTTTATTGGTGGAGGTGGATTACGAAGGAGGTTGTAATGGCGATGGAAGTGGAATGCGAGTGTGTCACGATCAGCAAGGCACGGCCAAAGACTCCACACAAAAAGAAAACAAAAAGAACAAAGAAAATGATCGAGAGAAAGATCACTAGGGCGTCGGAAATCCCTGCTAGAGCTTTCGGGTTTGGATAACGTGTTAAGGATCCTTTCGTTGGACGATGGATGAGGGTAGGAGTGTCACATTCGTGGATGAGAACGAGTACTTAACTTTCGTTGTTCCTACTCGTCTAACGCCTCCCAATGCGAAGTCGTGCTCTCGCAGTCGGCTTTGTATGGGGACGCGTGCATTACGCTTGACACTTGGTTCCTGTATCATAAATTTGTATCCACTCTCGTGATCTACGGACTTGGATACCACTCTATGGTTGGTTCTAGCAATCGAGCTACTCTCGTAGTCACCGACTAGCGGATCAAGGATTGGTGGTTGCCCCTAGCTCTCGAGTTACTCTCGTAATAACGAGCCCTAAAAACGGGCACTAAACGCAAATCGGATTCGTGGGGATTCTCCCTAGGATATGGAGCCGCCTTCACGATACTCCGATCCTAAGGCTAATCTCCTAAAACCCTTGTTCAAACCATCATAGGGCAACCCTAGATTCATACAACTAAGGTTTAACCTGTCATCCAAACCCTAGAATCCTAGGGTTTATCCCTAAACCTAGCAATAGATCTACTCAATCATGGGGAAATAGATAGGAACCATAGGAATTAACATTACAAGCATATAAAAGAGAAGCAATGAAAGATTCAACCCATAAAAACCAAATAATAAAAGCAAGAGAATGAAGATTAATGAAGAATGTAAGGTCCCTAGCTATGAGGAAAACACTAGAGGGAGGGGGGTTGAATAGTGTTTATGCAATTTAAAAGGATAGTTACACCAATTTAAATTCCTAACCAACAAATAATGCAGAATAGGAATAAACCCAAAATGAAACAAATGCAAACGCAAGGATGTTTCAAGGGTTCGGATTAGCCAAGTCACTTACCGACTTGTTTCTGGTAATCCTACGTCCCTTCCACCCGGTTACCAACCGGATACTCAAGTTAGAACCCTAACTTGAGGTTTTCTTAAAACCCACTTGTAGCAACCCTACAAGTGAAATCGAAATACAATCGATTGACCTTGACTCCCACAACTTGGGAGCAAGCAAACCACAATCACAAACCGAGAGTAAATCCAAATAACGAAAGTTATGAAATATGAAATTAAGCAATACTTACAATCACATATGCCTTGAACTAGAACTTGAAGGAGAAGTGTGTTGTGTGTTGAAAAAACTCTCTTGGAAGAGAGAAAAGCCCTTTCTCTTGACTGCACCAAATGCCTAGAAGATATCTCTTTGGTTCTAGGTTGGGGAGCAAGAGATTGAAGATTGGAATTCTTAGGGCTTTAGGATTTGAGAGCTTTGATCTTGAGAGAATGAAAGCTTGAAATTATTTAGCAAAAATGAGTAGCTTGGGTAACATCTCAATGGAACAGTAGAACCTCTTTTTATAGGTTTCTCAAACCCTTCAAACGAAATCAGCAAAAACCCCTTTGAAATCCGTGAGGAAAAACTCAACTGATAGAATCTGCGCCCGCGACAGTCGACTGTTGAAGAATTCACAGTCGACTGCTGCACAGTGACAGAGGTTAGGTGAGAATCTATAACGGTAACTTACCATGTGGACAGTCGACTGATGAGGCATAAACAGTCGACTATTGAACCAACATGCGACTGTAAATACTACTACTAGCGACTGGCCGTAAGTTGGGTAAGTTGATGAAATCTGGAAAACGTCTGGGAGAACAGGACAGACGACTGATGAAGAGAAGACAAGCGACTGTTAATCTGAACAGGCGATTGTAATTCCTTCTACAGACGACTGTCAAAACCCTGAGATTTTCCAGAGAGTTGAGTCATCAAATAGGCTCAAGGACAGACGATTGTTGTAGCATTGACAGTCGACTGTTCTATTGGACAGTCGACAGTAAATCCAACATAAGTCGACTGGCCAGAGTAAACAGAGAAATAGATTTTGTGCTATAGATAGACAGGCGACTGATTAACAAAACACAGTCGACTGTCACTTGG
This sequence comes from Scilla litardierei, assembly GCA_030789695.1. Lineage (NCBI taxonomy): Eukaryota > Viridiplantae > Streptophyta > Magnoliopsida > Asparagales > Asparagaceae > Scilla > Scilla litardierei. The sequence continues at coordinate 131,776,320 of CM061142.1, forward strand.
ACATGCGCTTGTGAATCGTTCATAAGTCACCTGTGAGAGTTAAAAACTTAGATGCCCAAAACTAGACTGTAAAAGTTTGTGCATAACAGGCGACTGTAGAACAAAACACAGTCGACTGTTTTGAGACAGGCGACCGTAAAACGTTCAGCAGTCGACTGTTATAATCATGACATGCACAATCTAGATAGAAATGAATTGGAGTCTAAGGAAGGTTGAACTAATAATATCCTAAGACTGAAATGAAGATGTGTGTGCGTGCTCTAACAAAGTTCTACTTCTAAGCTACATACTAGAAGAGAAACAAGAAAGTTACATTTGACGAACTCTCTCTTCTATCCAACACATGAGCTTGAAGTCTTCTAGGAGCTTCAATCACCATCTACGATCATCCAATCAATTTCATTTTCTTTCAATGATCTTTGAGTGTCATCCATTGCAAGTATATCTTCATAATAAGCTTAGGCAATGGATTAACTACAAATAGGGGATTGGTCACAAGTATTTATGTTTTCTCATCATTAACACCAAGTAGGGAGAAGTCCAATACTTAACAAAGAATACTTAGCTCATATATGATCTGATACAAAATCAGCGAGGAGGGATCTAGGGCATGGCCTAGCCTCCGAAGAAATGTTTTCTAACCAAAAAAACGAGCCCCCATTCAATAACTGCTCAATCCATATATATATCCCTCTAAACACATCGAAAATAACCCTAATTTGAGTTGGACCCGTGCTGGCTGCCAAGTAGCTCGTGCTGGCTGCTGCAGGTTGCTCGGCCCGAGCCCAGATTCCAGCACAGATTTGCCAACATGAAGAAATTTCCTAGGGATCATCTGACCTCCGTTTGGTACGTTCTTAGTGGCGTTGGAATTTTTATGAAGTCTACTATCTGGAAAAAAATATGAGAAAAATACCGTAAAATCTGTGGTGATAGTATATCTTCAAAGAGTGAAGGGCTGTCCTGAAATCTGTGCCATTGGCCATTCTACTCTGCTCGGCCGAGCGGCTTGGGTCGCTCGGGCGAGCATGCCCTAGCGCTCAGTCCAGTGCCTCTCGGGGATTCAGAGCTTTGACTCAATGGAATTGATGTCACTCGGTCGGGAATTGATGTCACTCGGTCTAGCGGTTGGCCGCTCGACCGAGTGAATTAATGTGAAACTTTCCAAAGAGTTTGACGGTAAAATTTGGAGCTACCTGACGGCTGGCTCGATCGAGCGTTGTGTGCCGCTCGGTCAAGCATTGGGTGCTGCTCGGTCGAATGAGTGGGGTCACTCGGCTGAGCATCTCCTCACAGCTTTGCCCCTCCTTCAAGGTGTCCTAGCTCGGTTAAGCGCATGGGTCGCTCGACCGAGCGACTTGGAACTCAACTCCAAGTTTCTCTTCTCTTCTTCTTTGCTTCTTTCTTTCTTCCTTTATTTTCTCCTTCTCCTCTCCAGTTTCTTTGAGTCATCAAATGTGGCGCCACTGGTGCTCCGACATTGGTGTTCGTGCCCTCCTCTCCAATATGCTTCGAATTGCTCCATATTCCCTGAAATGCTACCAAACGCTCTTAAAGTCAAATAGTTCCAATTATCAGCGTAAAAGCGTATAAAATCGGGATTTAAACAATCATTTTGACTTGTAAACATATAGATAAAATGTGGAATATTATGACACATTATCATCACGTCCTCGATGAGAAGGGGCATAGTTGCGCGGGCGTTGCTGGTGGTGCTGTACAACAAAAATAGCTGGAGGGGCACTGTTGTCAAGCAATTGCTGGAATAATTCAAAGCTTTCGGCTTCGGAGATTAGATCCCGGAAGGATGGTATCAGAATGAGCACCATTTGCATTGTTGAAAAACTTAAGAACACTGGACCAAGACCTCGAAGAAACCAATGAAGTTTGTCTGTCTCATCAATAGGTCAACCAATTTCAACAAGTTGGTCACAAAGATGTTTCAACGAGAGACCATATTCGGTGACTGATCGTGATCCTTTCTTCATCAACTAGAGATCATCTTTGAGGCGAATCTCCTGAGACTTAGAGATATGGCTAAATGCTGATTCAAGGGCTATCCATACTATTCGAGAGGTGTTGCAGCCGATGACCTCCGCCATGGCTTCTTCCATCAATGATAAAAGGAGAAGGCTGAGAAGGTGATGATCCTAAAGATGCCATTTTGTATAGACTGGATTTGTGATGGTAGTTTTTTTTCGCTGGTAATTTGCAGTGGTGGTAAAGGATTTGAGCCGTTAATGAATCCTAACAAGTTTTGGCAACTAAAAAGAGGTTTGAGTTGGCTTGTCCACAATAGATAGTTGGAGGAGGAAAGCTTGATAGTAAGCATGTTGATGAGAGTGCAGAAGGGGAGGGTTGCATCGGTGATCAATACAGAGGTGGAGGAAGAGCCAGCCATTGAGGTTAGGATCGATTATTTTGGTTGATACCATGAGAATGTCACCCAATGCATTCGGTGATCGGTTTCTATTCAAATATATAGACAACAATTTACAAGGAAAGGAAATAATGAAGAATTACATAATCCTAACTATGATAACAAATTATCTATAATCAAGAAGAAAGATTGGTCAAAACTTCCTTAACAAATTATCTACAATCAATGCAAAAGTTCTTGAGAATTTGAATTGGTCAAAATTTCCTTAACAAAAACCCAAGTGGGTTTGGTTCCCAAGGTGATCAGATTAGGTTGTTGAACCTAAGTGGGAAACCCCAATGAAACAATTGGTATCTCACATAATTAAGGGACATTAAATGCATGCGTGTGCTTGTTTTGTTTGTGTGTATGTAGGTTTAGAAAGCCCTAGGAATTAGCTGAGAAAGGGGAGATATGTTTGAGCTAGATCTACAAATTCTTGATAGTCGACTATTTGTAACACTGCAGTTGACTACTTGTAATACTGCAGCCGACTACTTTTTTGGCCAACTCTCTGTCCCAAAAGTAGTCGACTACAGTATTGGGGATAGTCGACTATCCTTGTGTAAACATTTGACTATTTTCGTCATACTGACTTCGATTTGTTTCGACTTTTTACATGTTTACGGGTTTGTTTTGAGCATTTTAAGTTCATACCCACTTCGTAATGGATACTTTTGACGCAAACCTGTTTGAGGGAGATGATCTCAGCCGTCCATTGATTATCTTTGGCTAATATTCACTCTCCTTCACTCAAAACCATAATATTTTCTCAAAATATTAGTTTTTTCATTTCTGAATCTTAACCCACAAAATCCCTCAAAATATCAGTTTCTTTCCTCTCTACTTCAGATCTCTGAAAGATTATGGAAGCTTCTTTGTGATAATTTCAATCATGGCTAGGTATTGCACTTAATCTCATATCCTTTTACATATCATTTGCATCATTGTAGTTGCATTTACACTCACACTAGGCTCTATGAGTAGAAGACATGTTCTTAAGAAGAAAAGATCACGAGTTCATCTTCTCAACCCACACTACCCTAACCATCAGAACCCATTTTAGATAGGGAGCTCATTATTCCTTATTTAAATAGAGCTGAATTGCTTTCACTCTATCAACACATTGCTTGTAAAGCAATCCTCATGGTGAAATTTGTCAAAATTAATGACCTCAGAGGATACGTGATAAGGGAAATTTTGGCTTATTAAGGGCTTAAGGGGTTCTTCTCCACTGAAAGCTCTTGTAAATGCTATCCCCAACTAGTAAATTTATTTTATACAAATATGTTGGTCAATCCCAATGATCCAAGTTTCACAACAAATGTTTTAAATAAACCTTTTAGACTTAATGCATCGACTAAAGGTGCAATTTTAGTCATCCTAAGCAAGGAGACTATGCTTAAAGAAATTTTTATGAATGATTCTTCAGTCATTAAAAGAATGTTCTTTAAGGGATTATTTTTTGTTCCTCGCAAATCAACGAGTACATTATTGCCTAGGGCAATGATTCTGGTATTAATATTGTCCTACAACATCTTCCAAAGAGCTGGAAGCCATTCATTGCTATCTGAGAGTCAGGTTAAGTGTGTTTACGCCCTCTTAGTAGTCAAATTAAATTGGGCAGTTTTGATATATGATAATCTGACACGTAGCACCGCTTCATATATTCATCATGGTCATTACTTCACCATCATTTTCAAGCATTTTAACATCAATTTAGCTTATGAGACCCATTCCATTCTACCCATCATGCCATTTGATAAAAGTGCACTAAAACTAATGAAACCTCACCAAGATCCATCTCTAAATCCCAAGGAGGAGGAGGGTATGAGCAATAAGAAGAAGAAGAAGAAGAAGAAGAAGAAGAAGAAGAAGAATAAGAAGAAGAAAATGACGACGATGACGAAGTAACACCCTCCACACATCCTATTCCACCTACTTCACATGTTGCTTCTCCTCCTTTTGACCCATCCATCTTGCTTGCCAAGCTTGAAGAATTGACGAAAGAGATGCAATGAGAGTTTTCTAGATTCAGTGAGAAGATAGAAGAGATTCGAGAGGGGATAGCCCTTGTGAAGAACATGATGAGAGGCCCCAAGCTCCACCTAGTTAGATTTCTTTTTGGTGAGCTTGAGTGTGGTTGCTATGATGTTTTTATAAGTATGTTTCATTATATTTGTCTAAAAACAATTGGTGATGTAATATTTGCTATGTGTGACTTTTGTTACAATTTGGTTATGTTTTATGCTTGCTATTATTATTGTTCTTTTGGAGTTCATTTGGATCATGTAATATTTTGAATTATTCAATGATATGAACTATATTTCTCCTTGAACATTATGTTGAGCAAATGTTACATTTGGATATATATATATATATATATATATATATATATATATATATATAGGTGGGATCAAATGACCCCCAAAAATAACCCCCAAAAATGACCCCCTATCAAAAATCCTATGCCCCCCATTTTTTCGGAAGATCCGAACCGTTCATCTTGATCTCCACCCTATAAATACCTTACCCACCAATTTTCAACCCGATCACATGTGTTTTGCCCGTTCATCAACCATTCGCAAAAGTTCTGTTCATGCGAAACCTGTAAATTTGGGTCGGATGGATGAACAGGCAAAACACATGGGATCGGGTTGAAAATTGGTGGGTCAGGTATTTAGAGGGCGGAGATCAAGATGAACGGTTCGGATCTTCCGAAAAAATGGGGGGCATAGGATTTTTGATAGGGGGTCATTTTTGGGGGTTATTTTTGTGGGTCATTTGATCCCTCCTCATATATATATATATATATATATATATATATATATATATATATATATATATATATATATATATATATATATATATATGCCCACGAGAGGGTGTCCCAGTGCTAAGTCATTCCGCTCCAAAGCCAAGGGGTGCGGGGTTCGAGGCCTATGGCCGCCGTGACTTGGGAATTATTGAGGAATTTGTTGTGGAATTATTTACCCTGGGGCTGCATCTCCCCTCTCGGACTTACCCGGGGGCCGTTGGGGGCACGGCGGTTTCCCCCCAGTTTGCATAGTCTCGGCCGGGCTCTCGCCTTACCCTCCTAAAAAGCCGAAGGCAGGGGGAGGGGGTTGGGGATTTTTCTGGGTTGTCATATATATATATATATATATATATATATATATATTGGATATATTTGCAAAACTGTGATGAGAAAATTTGTTATGTGATGAAAATATTGGATTTTGGACATTTCTTATTATGATGATTAAGTTGAGTTCTTGAGCTTTGAACTTCACAATAGATATCATATTATAATAATCCTTGAGATTATCCTTTTGTTATCTAGGTTATAGGTCATCACTCATGTCACTTATTGCCCACATAATTTGAACACAATATTACTCATTTGAAAGAATTTTTATGCCTCATTCATTTATTGTTGGTATTGAGACACATCACATTATTTTTCTCCACCCACTTTTTGGTGTGACAAAGGGAGAGAAATAATGTAACGATTTATTTTTATCATACGTATTTCGTAGGTATATTATTAATAAATTGATCTATATGAGTAATTACTATATGATTTTATTTGTTAATTTTCATATCTCAAACACGTGATCGGACCCCATATTCGTTGTCCTCACGACTTCACGATCGCTCTGGTATTTTCCTTATAATTTTTGGATGACGTTGATTGTAAGGGCGATATCGTAATAATCTAAATATTTTAATTAACTTGATTTCATAATCAAATCTAAATTAAATCTAATAAATCTAAATTCATTAACCAAATTGATTCTCCTAATCTAATTTTAAGTAGATTAGTTTTCTAAATCATATTTAAAACCTAATAAAATCTTAATAAATCCTAAATATTAACTAATCTATCTGATCTCGGTTAGTAGGATCAGATTCCATCTCTCATGATTTTTGCAACAGATCCTATCACATCTCCACGAATATTTCCATGATTTTTGATTGATTTGTTGCAACAAAATATCTCATTCTCTTTTTATCTCTTCGCAAAATATGATGTTCTCTGCTTCACACACCAAAATGAAGAAAACAAAAACACTAAACAAAAACTCACGACATCTTCCTCTCTCCCTAATCTCTCTTCCACGTCCATGCCACCTGCTTCTCTACCGAATTTTCTCTACCCCTCAACTTCACAACTGCAACCCCTCCTTGTGCCGTCACTACACGTGACCAACACCTTCCCCTCACCATCCACCAACACCCGCGACAACTCCAACGCCACCGCCTCTCTTCCGCCTGCAACAACAGCCCGACGACCCCCGCAACTCATGACTTCTCCCTACTTCAAACTTTCAACTGCAACTCCACCCGCCAGCAAACACCCGCCAGCACCTCAAACCCACGGCTGTCACTTCTCTTCCCTGTCCTCTTCCTATCTCTGGTGACCACCACTTGCAACTCCGGTGCCGCACCAACCCTCCCACCTTCTTCCTCCTCCTATCCAACTTCCGGCGGCCCTCCTCAGCCACAACCTCCTATACCTTAATCCCGATACCCCCTACCTCCCCTCGCTTCTAACAGCCAGCAAACCTGACACCACACACCCCGGCCTTGCTGTCGCCACCAAAAACAACTCCCACAGCCTAAGCTCTGACAGCTCCCCTGTTCCGCCTCCTTCTCTGCTTGCAACGACTCCACGATGCCTCGCCCCTCCGACAACCTCTGTCTCGAAGAGGAAGCCCCATGCAAGGGCAGTTTTACCGCTGCCATCGCCGGACGCTCGCTTGACCGCCGCCACATCGCGCTGTCAGACTTCCGCAGCCACAGCCGCCTCTGCTCGTCGTTGTCCAAGGCCGTCGTCCGTCGCTGACACTTGCAAGCACACTAATGGCAACGAAGAGAAACACAAGATGTGAGTTTTATATAAACTGTAAATTATATTATATAAACAGTAGAACATATTATATAAGATTAAATATTATTTTATTAAGTTAAACGTTTTAGTTTGATAATTAAATCCAATGATGCAAAAAAAATTCACGCCTTTCATACAAACACCTAGACACCAAAATCGCCTCAATCAGGCAAGTATATTATTTTCTATGAATTTTTGAGGTTACTCGTACTTGTCATCGCATGTGTAAATAAACTGTTTTAGTAATTTTCACGTAAACGTCTCTCTGAAACATACGTGACCTAAAAGTACTCATCATGAGAAAAATTATGACCCTAAATACATAAAAATCTAATGTATAGATTGTAAGTAATTAATTTTGCAAGTTCAGAGATTTTGTATTTTTAATTTATGAAAATGCTATTATTGCTTTTAAAATTCAAGAAAATTGCTATTAATGGTTTAAAATTCAGAAAAATTGTATCTAAACCTCAGAAAAATATTGCTCTCATAATAAAATCATTACGTGACTTCGGGTGTTATAATTTATTATGTTGTTATGTAAACTCATATGTGTAAATTGTTCCTACCATTGGAAAAATATTCATAAAGTGCCTTCACTGCATGTTGTTACCATTACTTGTGCCACACCATCTTTGGATGGTTTAACCCTAAGTAAATTGTGATGTAGAGCCCTCAAGGGCATATGTGAAACCATCAAATACAGATGGGATGAAGATTAGTCGATGACTAATCAAGACACTTTGGGGTGGGGTTGTTTCATCATTGTAGAGTTTGTGAGTGTAGATTAACTACCTTACGATTACCTCTATACCACACTAATGGATGCAAGCCTCTTGACCATTGCCCAGGTTAGGGATGGCAAGAAGCATCACGGTAAACCCCCGATGATCGGGTGCACAAGAACATTACACTTACTTAGACATGAGCTTATTCACTAACACAGATGACTGAAAAATACTCAACTTGCAAACCACTGTTACTTTATTTGAAATGCAAATTATGTGTTAACTGTTGATGAATCTCATGTCATTACTTTCAGCATGTTCATACCGTTTTGCCATGCACATGTTTTTCCTTATATTTTCTAACGCTCTCTTTTTTTTCTATTCTAAAAGCTTAATAACTTAATATACTAAATCTGGCTGAGCTATCTCACTGACATATATTTGAAATGTAATTGTGAAATTGACTCGTCTCAAAATGTGTGAGCGCTACTCCCAAGTGTAGGAGATCGAACAAGTAATAATCCTGATGACTCCAGGTATCGTATCCACGGGACAATTGGCCTGCAAAACCACAAACTTCAGTTTATAAAGAGTACTAAATCGACGAGAAACAACCACCTGTCAGATATACAGATATGGTGTCGATGGTTTAAAATAATAAAAGAAAGTCCTACAATAGTTACGGCGAATTCGATATTGGGGTACCAAAGTGGAGAGGATGTGTTGGTCATGATTTCGTTAAGGGTTTGCAATCAATGGTAATTGATGTCTTGGTTAATCAATTGGTTCAGAACATTCGCAATCAAGATTCATAGATGAGCCTCGCGGATCATCGCCCTCTCGGTTCCCTCCGGGTATGCACACATAGACATATCCTCATGGTACGTCATCCTCACGGTATGTGTGTGAATCAAGATCTAAAACATCAGAATTAATTGCTTAACCTAAATAACACGACGTTTCACCCCGCAAGGGTATGAGAATGTTGAAAAATATTGCAATAAAGAGCATAAAATATCGACATACGTATCGAATAAATTATTATTTTCATAAATAACATAAGCTCATGTGCCCGCAAGGGTCACGGCGATGTCCGCAAGGATCATGCCACGAATAAGTCTGCAAAGATCAGATTCGATCCAAGTACATCAACAATGAATATACTTGAATAATACGAGTAGAAACTAATAAAATATGCGATTTTACATACAAAATAGGGCGTAATGACATCAAACCAAAGAATACAAAGCCCCAACTACATCAAGACCAACACAAATAGGTACTAGCCATGCATGGAGAGAAAAGAAACCATATTCATAGACAAATACATGTTCAAATACTCAAAACGCGCTAAATACACTAAATACAAGAGTAAAGTTAGGAATTATATCACCAAAACTCTCCAATTAGCCCCAAATCTCCTTCAGATGATAGCTCTGGCCTCTGTCTCTAAGGCCTCCAAATTTCACGGCCAAATACGGCTCTTAATGCCCCAAATACGTCAGAATACGGCCAAAACCCCTAGAATACGCTTAAATAGGTACATTGCGGGTTTTAGATGTGTTAGCGGGTTCCAACCCGCTCCAATAAACTTAAAACCCAAACCCACCAAGCGGATCAATTCTGGGCCATTCATCCATGCATGGTTGGATGAGGGGCGGCCACATGGCTTTGGATTCAGATCTTCGCTTGCGCGCACCCGCTTTGCATCGAGCCCAGCTCAGAGTCACTCTCAGCCATCCGATCAAATGATGAACGTGTATGATTGTGCCACGTTGCCCCAGGAAGCGCTGCTTCGCCTGCTTCGATCAGATTTGAATCCGTTCAGGCTTCGATTACGTCCGTTGGATTGGCATCAGATGGCTATGAGATAGCCACGTCGCCAAATCACTGAGTCCACCGCGGGCTTGATTAGAGCTGTTCGATCATCATCCAAGGGTAGATGTGGAGCAGCGTCATCCGCTTGTTATGGCCGTAGGATCGGAGGATTAACGGTTTCAAAAATGCCATGTCGCCCGCCATTTCGAGTCGTCGGATTAGAGCAGGAAACCCCCCCCCCCCGTTATCACCACGTATCGGGCGATGAGAGGGCGGCGGTATACGGGCCGTATTGTCACCGTATTTACGGCGTATTTCAGCATTTAAATTGGTATTCTGCATTCAAAAATTCACAGAAATTAGCACAGATCTCAGAAAAATATAAATAAATAGTCGTTGGAATCGTGAGATCGAGATCATTGTAGAAAAATACAAAAAAAAACAGAAATACTCAATATATTACTGTTTTTTGCTTAAATCAAGTGATTGCTCTAATAAATGAAGATATTCAAAATACGATTGTAGTAGAGACCTAATACACATCATATATGCACAAAATGGGGCTAAATGAGTGTTGGATCCTATCAAAACGACGACATTAGGATCGAATAATAACATAGACTTACGCTTACGTATGTGGCATCGTAGTCTCTGAACTTCACCCTCGGATTCGCCACAACGGTCGGTACTTCGTCACGGAGGATCGAAGCAGCGTTTCACCGCCTAAATCTCTATTTAGAAGAGGATTTTAATGGAAGGGACAAGAAGAACACAAGTTGCCTTATGCAAACTTATGGCATGTTTAGATTAGTGTAAATGCCTTACCCTTGGGTCCTATTTATAGGCTTTAGGGATAGTTATTGTAGGAAATAACTAAATATAAGCTTATTGGCCTATATTAGCACATTTACTTATCCTCTTCTTTATTCACTTATCAAGTGCCTTTATGCACTTATAAAGTGACTTTTTCCACTTATCGAGTGGTCCTTTTCACACGAAAAAAGGTTCCCTTCGTGCACGCTTTCGTGCACGCGACATCTGAGGTCCGTATACCCTCATACATCCCCTCATGGGTGTATTCATGTCGTCCATATCCAACATCTCCCACTCACACTTGAGGGGATTGTAAGGAAACATCTTTTCCTTTAACTCTTCTGTTTGTCATACCAAGAAATAGGCCGTGTGACCGTCATGCGCATAGAGTCCGCTGTTTGTGCACTTGTTAGAGATACACAACACTCCTCGAGGTGAAAAGTTGAGTAGATCAACGCATGCTTTACCCTAGATTATTTCTTCACATTTCTTATACTTTATATTCAACAATTGAATCCCATCTGGACTACAATAGGCTAGCCAGCTTTGAATCTTTAAAGTCCAAATGTGAATATGAAATTAATCTTCCTCTTCTTGCGATCCTTTCGATCTTGACTTGACTTGCTTTTCTAACATGTCCCGCCGGACCGAATTGACCATAGTCCATAAGCAACATGCTAAGATAGCACTCACCCAGTCAAATCTAAAGGAACCAATTAGAGTCCATAAGGGTAATGAGTTAAGACCCATGTGGTCTTTGGGTCTCACATAATAGTAAATACAATTACTATTCTAACCCAATGGTCAAATGCATACGTAGTATGAATACGTATTACAACATCACTCCTTTCCCAGGGAGCGTATGTCTTAATGATGTTGTAAGGATGATGATCAGACACCACAATGTCTGATTTTGAGTCCCTTTTACTACTCAAATGATCTTCTGGACCCACATCCCGCATAAGACAGATAGGATTTAAGAATCCTCTTAGATCTTTTGTAAGCATCCATATGATGCAGATCTTTCATACGACCATTTTGTTTAAGTCATGACTCTAAATCATCCGTCTGACGATTTTGACTTTGAACAGGTCTCATCTTTATTTTATCCGTCTGATATAATAAAGGCGGTTGCTCATGTGAGAGAGCCAACCTCAATCTGTCCGACATACTAGAAAAATATAGCTGAGATTTTAAAATGTACACAAACATTTTCTAGAAACTCATATGCAATGTTTGAAAAAGAACTTATTCTTTTATTAAATTTGATCTTTTACAGACATGGGAATTTACATTTGTACAATTCAGCTCTTACGCAACCCTTGAGATGATAAGTGTTTGTAAAACACATCTCTGGGGATCGCCTTCGTAAGCGGATCCGCTATCATCTCATGCGTAGATATGTACATTATGTCTACCTTCTTGGTCTTATCATAGTATTTTGCAAATTTGTAGCGGATATCAATGTGTTTGGTCTTACAATGGAATTTTGGATCTTTGACATAGGCTATAGATGCTTGACTGTCGCTGTGTATTGGTACAGCACCTGAGTCACTTGCATCAATTAGCTTGTCTAAGAATTTCCTAAGCCAAACAGCCTCTTGGACTGCCATGCTAAATGCTACAAACTCAGCTTCCATAGTTGAAAGTGCGATACAGGATTGTTTCTTGCTACTCCAGGATATTGCACCAGATCCGAGTAGAAAAACATATCCTGAGGTCGATCGTCGCTCATCGAGATCACCCGCCCAATCAGCATCAGTGTAGCCTTCGAGCCTCAAGGCATCTCCTTGATAGCATAAAGCATAGTCCGCAGTTCCTTTAAGATACCGCATTATCCTCTTGACCGCTTTCCAGTGTACTTGCCCTGGATTGGATTGGTAACGACTTACCATTCCAACGGCAAAACAGATGTCCGGTCTTGTACACATCATAGTGTACATAAGACTACCAACTGCACTGGAATATGGAACTTTTTCCATAATTTCCTTTTCCTTTTGGTTCTTTGGACACGATTTCAGACATAAATTATCGCATTTGCTTATAGGAGTATCAATGGACTTGCAGTCCTGCATATTAAAACGTTCTTGAACCTTCTTTATATAAGTCTCTTGTGAAAGAGAAAGAAGTTTCTTCGAACGATTCCTTCAATTCTTAACTCCAAGGATATATGCGGCTTCTCCCATGTCTTTCATCTCAAAAACTGATGAAAGCCAAGCCTTGATATCCATCACAAAGCCCTTTTCATTTCTGGCTATTAAAATGTCATCTACGTATAGAGACATAATAACATACTTTCTTTTAATCCTCTTGATATACACACAGTTATCTTCATCAAGCATGGAAAAACCATTTGATAAGACAACTTCTTGAAATCGTATATACCATTGCCTCGAGGATTGTTTAAGACCATATATGGACTTACGAAGTTTACAAACCTTATGTTTGTTTCCTTCTTTTACAAACCCTGTTGGTTGTTCTATATAGATCTCCTCGTCCAATTCTCCATTGAGAAAGGCAGTCTTTACATCCATCTGATGTAATTCGAGGTCTAAGCAAGCTACCATAGCCAGAATCAAGCGAATCGAGGTAAAACGCACAACAGGTGAGAAGGTCTCTTCGTAGTCTATCCCTTCCTGTTGCGTAAAACCTTTCGCGACAAGGCGAGCTTTATATCTGTCTATAGAGCCATCAACCTTATGCTTGATCTTAAGAACCCATTTGTTCCCAATAGCTCTACATCCTCTGGGTAAGTCAACTAAGTCCCAGACTTGGTTAACTTTCATGGATTCCAACTCCTCCTTCATCGCTTCCATCCATTTGTCTTTTGCAGGGCATGATACGGCCTGTTTGAAAGTAGCAGGCTCGTCATCATCTTGTAGTAAAGTCATAAAGGTTTGCGGAAATTCATCCTCAAATCTTAGAGGAGCCAACCTTGTACGACTACTACGTCGTATTTGAGATTCTTCAAGTCCTTGTTGACTTGAATTTAGATCAATTCTAATATCAATCCCACTTGAAATGTTGTTAGAAATGCTCCCACTTGGATCATTATTCCCATATGGAATAGGATTCGCGTCATTCGTATCATCCATTGGTGAAGTGTGAAACGTATTTTCGTCTTCACCAAGAATTCTCCCACTCGAATGAGGTAATCCTTCTTGATCATTAATCTCAAATAGAGATAAGTCCTGACTTATCTCGCCCTGTCTTGGAAACTCATTTTCCAAGAAAGTGACATCCCTCGACTCAAATTCAATTAGACCTCCATTGTCTTCCTACCAATGAAAACATAACCTTTGGAGTTTTCTGCGTATCGTATAAAGATACATTTCCTCCCCCTTGGCCCAAGTTTTCCATACTTATGGGAGGAAATATGTGCGTAGGATGTACATCCCCAAGGTTTTAAAATGTTTAAGTCGAGAGACCTTTGGTTCCACAACTCATAAGGAGTGGAGCTAACTGATTTCGAGGGTACGCGGTTTAAAATGAAAGTGGTCGTCAATAATGCATCACCCCAAAAGGTGATTGACAAGTTAGCTTGCGCCATCATTGAACGGACCATTTCCATTAAAGTCCTATTCCTCCTTTCTGCAATACCATTTTGTTGCGGAGTATAAGGCATAGTTACCTGATGAACTATGCCTTTTTCATCACAAAGTTCCTTAAAACTTGCGGATTGATATTCACCGCCTCTATCGGTTCGTAAGACCTTAATCTTGCGATCTAATTGATTTTCCACCAAACGCATATAGTTTTCAAAGCAGGTTAATGCTTCACTTTTGTGGGATATCAAATAGATATGACCGAATCGGGTGAAGTCATCAATAAAAGTGATGAAATAGGACTTTCCGCATCTTGTCTTGACATTCATCGGACCACATATGTCCGAATGGATAAGCTGTAAAGGAACCTCGGCCCTTGTGCCGGTTCCAAACGGCTTGCGACAAGATTTCCCTACAAGGCAATGTTCGCAGGTCGACATATCGACCTTTGAAACATTGGATAGAAGGCCACGTTTGGCAAGTCTATCCATACGCGTTGGTCCAATGTGACCAAGCCTTGCGTGCCAACAAATTATATCTGACTCATAAGTCGAAGAATTTGTAACAATGAAATTTTCATTACAAAATGAGGAGTCATACATTGTATTTAATACAATAAATCCTTTGAAAACATATCCAGAACCAATTAGAGTATTATTACAAGACAAGTCCACTTTACAATTATGAAAAAACCAGCTATAACCAAGACCCATTAACACGACCACAGATATAATGTCACGCCCCGCTTCCCAAAATGGATGGAAGAGGAACGTGACGAGGCCCGCTTAGGCCAGAGCTTTAGAAGCTCGGACCCAATAAGTGTCTGTAGAGGTACCATTTGAAAAATTGTTTCAGGTTCTTGCATTATTATAGTTCGAAACAACAGAAAGTACGGAAAGGAAGATGCATTCATTAAATTAGAGATATAATATCCGACAAGTACAAAGTCTAAAAAGAAGCCTAAGCGTGGCAACAAAAGTTTTAAAAACAAACCTAAAAACCTCTGAAAGTGGCGGCTAAAAGACCTCAAGGTCTGATCCTCGTCAGGCACGAACTCTGGATCAACGTCCTCGGCTCCTCGTGCTCCAGTGCGTCTGCCTCGTCCACGAACTCTGGCTGAGCACCTGACATACAGCACCCAAGAAAAAGGAACTGTACGTCAGGTAAAGTCTACAAGAAGGGTTAGACTTCACTGCAAGTGCACCGAACTTTAAACAACGGTTTACTGGTTGATTAACATGCTGAGGTTCTTTTACACGACAGTTTACTGGTTGATTAGCATGCTGTGGTTATAATAGAGTAACACGACAGGAAGTAACGCAGCAGGAAAGTAAAACGGGACAAGTAGTAGTCGTAGCGTGTGCTACCGACTACGGGGAATAACCTACAGGTGTCAAGACAAGACGGGACGTGACGGGACAAGACAGGACAAACAGGACGGGACAAGACAAGACAAGTGTGACACGAAGGGTTCACGCCTTACGGTTCGAGGGGGATCAGACCCTCTTGCCGTGTGCACGCTCAACCCTACCCCAACCCAGAAACTCAGGACAAGAAGTACATGGATCACTTCCGCTAGGGAAGCATCCGAAACGCCCGCAGGCTTTTTGGTAACAGTCACGGGGATCACTCTCGCATGGAGAGCATCCGAAACGCCCGAAGGCTTTTTGTATAACAGGGATCACTTCCGCAAGGAAAGCATCCGAAACGCCCGAAGGCTTTTTGTATAACAGGGATCACTTCCGCAAGGAAAGCATCCAAAACGCCCGAAGGCTTTTTGTATAACAGGGATCACTTCCGCAAGGAAAGCATCCGAAACGCCCGAAGGCTTTTTGTATAACAGGGATCACTTCCGCAAGGAAAGCATCCGAAACGCCCGAAGGCTTTTTGTATAACAGGGATCACTTCCGCAAGGAAAGCATCCGAAACGCCCGAAGGCTTTTTTGTGTGACAGGACACGACATGACAAGTGTAGGGAAAGTTATTCTAGGGTGTCCACACGCACGCACACACAAAATAGTCCTATGTTGTCAGCAGTTCATTGTCGTCAGGCTCAGACTTCGTCGTCAAGTCTGAGCCGTCACGGGTCGTCCCGGACGCTATCATTTCACGTCCGGTTCTCATCACACACAATCTAACAGTTCTACAACTAGAACTAAGGCACAGTCAAATCGCAAGTGAGTACACTTGCCTGGAATGGCGAGTGTGTCGTCTGTCCGGGGCGTCTCGTCCAGTCGTCGCGTCCGCAGTAGTCCGTCTGAAAAGGGATCACGGCGACGGTGTTAGGTCGCAATTTCATCAAGTCCTATTAGGGTTCGTGTCTAGGTTATCGGGGCTATCCTATTTGTCAATCATCAAAATTTTGGTGTTTTATCAACCTAAATTGACCACTACCCTATGTGCACAGAAAATTTGTCCGATGGTCGATTTCTACGGTGAGCAGCGTTTTACTGGTGCTGAAAATAAATTTAGTTATAGTTGTCCAATTTTTAGTTAGGGTTTGATTGTTCTACGGTGTGAGTTCGCTACGAGTAGGGGGACCAACCTCTCCGGTGTTTGCCGTAGACGGAAGTAGAGTCTGGACGACGACCGATCTGCACGGCACGGCTACGGAACGTCTCTGCGCGGCAACGGAGGATCTACGGTAGTGAACTCGAGGGGGCAGCGGTTTGGAAAGTCGAGACAGCGAGTGGGAGGCGTCGGGATCTCTGTAACAACGAAGTCAGAGTATCAAGCTAAAGGATACAATAACTCTTACTCACGTATGCACTGCCTATCACTCATGCTACCAAAAAGTCTATCGTTCATAAAATTAGGAGTACCAAAAGCTTACTGCATAACATTCTGCCAATAAACCTACATTAATTCACAAGTTGCCATTGGTTATATAAATAACCTCAAAAACTACAAGCTGACTGAGGCATCAATATAAAGATTAAATTAATTTAAAAAAAATTAAATAATTAAAAGGGTGTCACACTGTTAATATCATGATATGTAAATATAATGGGTTCACCAACCCTACTGCTCACATGATGCTCTATAATTGTACCCATCAGAGGAGTCTCTAGTCTATAGGTTAATAACAGACATAGGATAAAGGGTTGTGTGAGAAATTTTTATCATATAGCATGCAATTTGTTAACCTTCTGAGCTACCAAGGGTACTAGGGTACTATTAACGTACAAAATTAGGCAATATTCATGAGGGAAGTCCCCATCAAGCACAACACATGGGTTCTGTACGTGTTCCTATTCATTATTAAAATACTCACAGCTCAAAACTACTATACTCCAAGTAAAACACAACTCATAGAAGGCACTCACGGTTCTCTTTGGCAGATGGCGGACGAGCGTCGCGGCCTCGAAGTGGTGGCGTCGGGCGGCGCCTCCGGCGGTCTACGGCGGAGCTCAGGCCATCGGAGCGGTTGGTGACAGGCTCCGGGGCGTCTTGCGGCGGTGTGGCGTCGGAAACGGCGGCTGCAGCTGCCGTGGCCGCTCGCTGCACGGAGAAGAGGCCGCTGGGCGATCGAGCAGCAACTCAGGCGGCGTCGTAGTCTTGCCGGAGGTCAGGTTGGCTCGTTTGTGCGAAGAAAGGACCGCCGGCGGTGGAGCAGCGAACTGCAGGCGGCGGCGGGGGTTTCCGCTGGTGATCGTGACGTCGGCGAGCTGAAGGTGGCGCCGGAGGGGAGGTAGCGACGATGAGGGGAACGTCAGCGCCGGCGTGGGTGAGGGTCGAGAGCGATGAAACAAAACTCGGGGGCTTTTCGTTTGTGGCGGCTGCGAAGCTCAGCCTAGGTCACGCAAATGAGAAAACTAGGGTTGGAATAAAGTAGGGTTTATAATAATAATATTAGATTGCTAAAAAGATACAAGATTTACAGATAACAAGGGAAGGACATGGGGTTAGTGGGTGTACAAAGAGGGGAAAATTCTAGAGAACAATAGAGGGGGACAGATTAGGAAAAATATCATGAAAAACAATTACGGAAGTAAACCAGATCTAATATCATTTCGAATTTTGAATCTGATTGGGGAGGTCAACGGTCGAGATTTGTCCGAGCGATATTTCTCAATCCGGGCGTCGGAAAAATAATCAGAAAATACCGGGGCGATCGTGGAGACGAGACGCACAGATTTACGGAGCCCAATCGTGCGTAACACCTACCAAAAATTTACGTAAAATTGGGAATGGCGTTTTGAGTCAAATGACTAAAACGCCCCTATCTTTCAAAATCGTTTTGCGAGAAAACGAGCCGTGAAAAGACGTTTCCAAAAATTACAATAAAATTCTACACTCTCAAACAATCGCAACGGCATATCGCATCGCATATGCCGGAGCGCAGGAAAAAGCCAAATAAAATACGTGCACGATCAAGCACGTGCACGCAGGAAATACGAACGGTCAGAAAGTGGCCGTTACATTCTACCCACCTTAGAAATGATTCCGCCCTCGGAATCTCTTATACTAACAATAATAACATCTATATAACCTTATACCACAAAACCCTTATGACTACACCTATAGATCGCTAATCTTATAACTTCAACCAATGTTCTTTAATTAATCCTTCTTTTCACTGAATAATGCCACGACTAATCTCACATCCTAAGACTTAACCATATACCCATCATTGCTGTTGAAATTTCCAACTCCAAGTCCTCACAAAAGAACAATAATCATCTTCTCATACCATACCACTCCACTAAACATCATCACTCGATAACATCCTTAAATTTCTCAATCTCTTCCCAATATTAATCAATCGCCAAAATAATGTTCTAGTCAATCACCAATCGAAGACAACAACTTTGTCCACCTCATAACACATTTACAAATCAACAATCGTTGTGTCCTCAATACATTCCGTGTCATATCTTCCCATAAATTTATCCGCCAAATAATTGAACTATCAAAAATCACATCTCACCCTACTCACTATAATTATTTTCAACCAATATTAAATCCGACAACCTAACCATCCACTTGTCTTAACACGTCGTGTTACTCCCAATGTCTTCTCACGTCAACTCAACAATCAAGTCTCGTTGCTAATAAAAGCTCTACTCAATCTCATAATCACCCTAACTCCTACCATACTCTGCAGTTACTCCTATCTACACCCGTCTAAGCCCCAAGTCTGATAAGTTCTCATCTTCAAGCATATAATCTCGTTCAACCAGAATTCTCCATCGAGTCCGCCACACTTCGGTTTTATAAATAAGTCTTGGTCAACTCGTTCTTTTCATCCGGAAGAAATCTGTTCCAATATCCAATTGTTCCAAAATCGGTCAATCATTGCTATAACAAATCTCATCTCTCCCTGAGCCTATCCGCAAACAAATCCTACAATAATAATGGCTAGTCCCAAAACTATAACAACCATAACATAACATTTCTAAATGGAGAGAAAGAGAAGAGAAAAGGGAAAACTTAAAACCAGTGACACATTTTTAAACATTTGGAAAAACGTGTGGAATCGTGGTAATGGATGAGGGAGGATAATTGATCTGTGATCTTGTGAGCTAATTTCAAAAAAACTTTAAAGGGTTGGTTTAAAAGAAAAACAAAGTCTTGATACAATCACACGCAGTCAAAGATAAGCTATTCTATAATCGCGAAAAACTACGTCTAAGGAAATTGTCTGCCATGACCTTATTCATATACGTATGAATACCGTCTTTCAGACAATTTCAATCATATCATGGTTAACACCGAGTACACATTCAAGACACAAAAGGCAATTATCAGGATCCTAAAGATGACACACTCATACAGATCTACACACTATACCTATATATACATCACGACATCACAAACTCAAGGGCCCACTACTAGCTAGGGATGCCATAGACAACTACAGGCGCTGATGTCTACATACAAGAGGGAGACCGAAACCAGAACGACACGAAACAAGATCGAAAGAACGAAGTCATGTAAGGCGAGGGTAAGAAGATAGTCGGATGGACGGGACAAAAATATTGCAAAAAAAGATTTAACGATGAAAGTAGGATTTGGTGCAAAATATGGTATCATATACCTTTAAATATATATATATATATATATTCATATACTTAAAAGTGAGTAGATGTAGCAAATCAAAGTTTTGGAAAAAGTTAGACGAAGGAAGAATGGGTAGGGTGAGAAACGTTTGTTTTGCAAATGAAAATAAGTTTACACAAAGATTTTTGAAATGTGGTCACTGATATAATAATAATAAAATAATTGAAGTTCCCTCTAGTTTAGAAAATATTTTTTTTAAAAAAACAATATCTACGGTAAGTTGTTATAAATAGATTTGGTAGTTTAGAAAATTAATATATATATTGGAATATAGAATTGATAACAAGGTTTAAAACTGAAACACGAAAGATGCCGATTTGAAAATAGATACAAGATAGTAAAATAATTTTACGACCAGGGAGGTTTCAAGATCAGTGAAAGAATTTAACTAAAAAAAAAATTTTTGAAATGTATAATATAGGGGTTTTCAAAGAAGTCAAGCTAGAGCGAAAAACTTAATATGAATTTCAATAATACTTTTAGAGGCAGCAGACTTGGCAAGGGAAGAGACTCGAAGGTTCAACGATAATCGTCAGGAAACGATCACGTGAATCGGGAGACAGGAAAAATGATCGCTTGATGGATACACTTAGGATTTAATTTACGAAGCTACGATGGGGTTCTTCGGTCGATCACACGAAAGGGTAATGATTAGAGAGGTGCTAGAAGTCAGGGGGAAAGTCCCTAAGAGAATCAAGGTTACGTTCTGCTGGGCCCGACGTCAATGGAGCTGGGCGAGCGACTAAACTAAAAGAAGGGCTCTAGGAAATTTAACACGGTCAGAGTCAAGTGGGCTACTAAGGTATTCTAGGATGAGGACGACTAATTCCTAACCAAGGCGTCAGACTATCAAATTGGGACGTCTACCTAAGTCTTCCTACTATCTGAGACTGGGAAACTAATTCAGACTTGTACTTGGATATTAAATGAATGAGGTACTTTTATTGTTCCAAACTTTTGCCAGACCTGCATGGGCCACCACTAAAACCTGTCACGCCCCGCTTCCCAAAATGGACGGAAGAGGAACGTGACGAGGCCCGCTTAGGCCAGAGCTTTAGAAGCTCGGACCCAATAAGCGTCTGTAGAGGTACCATTTGAAAAATTGTTTCAGGTTCTTGCATTATTATAGTTCGAAACAACAGAAAGTACGGAAAGGAAGATGCATTCATTAAATTAGAGATATAATATCTGACAAGTACAAAGTCTAAAAAGAAGCCTAAGCGTGGCAACAAAAGTTTTAAAAACAAACCTAAAAACCTCTGAAAGTGGCGGCTAAAAGACCTTAAGGTCTGATCCTTGTCAGGCACGAACTCTGGATCAACGTCCTCGGCTCCTCGTGCTCCAGTGCGTCTGCCTCATCCACGAACTCTGGCTGAGCACCTGACGTACAGCACCCAAGAAAAAGGAACTGTACGTCAGGTAAAGTTGATTTGAGTTCAATATTGCGTATTTAACCCCCCATTTAGCCCTATTTTGTGCTCATGAGATACTACATTGTTCTCTAATTCATATGTATTTTCTACACATTTATTTATTAGAGAAAACACACTATTTGAGCACAAAACAGCAATTAACGAAGTATTTCTGCACTTATTATATTTTTCCTAGCTTGGTCTCGATCTCACGATTTCAATGAGTATTTATTTGTATTTTTCTGAGACCTGTGCTAATTACTGTGTATTTTTGAATGCAGAATACCATTTAATTGAAGAAATACGGAAAAATACGTTAAAATACGTATATACGGTCGATACGGAGCGATCTTGGCCGTTGGATCTCGATCCAACGGCCCATAGGCGAGGAAATCGAGCGGGCGACGCGGCTTACGGAGCGCCGTTGGATTCTTATCCAACGGCCTGAACTAAGGCGGGCTCGATCTACTGAAGCGGACATGTGGCCCTCATCCGCGCTAGTTGATGGAGAATCGAACGGCCAGTGAACTTCCGAGGCGATAGCGGAGAGCAGTCGACGCGACCGATTCTTGGCCGCCCGATTACGATCGTACGGCGGAGCTTCAACCCGCAAGCACAGCGACGGATTGAAAAGAATGGGCGACGCGGCGTCTTATCCGCCGTTCGATTTCGATCGAACGGTCCTCCAGTGTCCCGCCCAAACTCGAAGCGCAGAGCGCCTCTTTCGTCGACGTGGCACGATGATGTTCGTCCGATCGTAGATCGAACGGTCGAGACGCGATCCGAAGCGGATCCGGATGCGAAGCGGGTTGTGCACGATCCTCAAAGCACACGTGGCGGTCTGTAGTTCCATCCCGCTTGGATGAGCGGCCAGGGTTTGCTCCGCTCGAGATGAGCGGTCTGGATTCAATCGGGTGCGTAAATGGTGCGGGTTTGAACCCGTTAAGCCCAATAAACCCGCAATCTTATTATTTAAGCGTATTCTAGGGTTTTTGGGCGTATAATTGGCGTATTGGAGCACTTAGGAGCCGTATTTTCTTCTGCAAAAATTCTTTAAAATTCCAGAGCCTAGTTTCTAATTTCCAGAGAGTTTTGAAGACTTTTCAGAGAGATTTGGTGATATTCTCTTCAACTTTAGCTTGTATGTGGGTGTTTTAGCTTGTATTTTGCCTCTAAACTTCCGTATTTTGCTATGAAACTTATGAATTTGAATCTGAAAATTGTGTATTTCTGCACCATGAGTAGCTAAATATTTTATGTGCATGGTATGGATTAATTAGGTGATGTGAATCGTATTCTTTGGTTGTGTTATTGCGCTTAATCGTTGTATTTGCTAAAGTTTAAATCGTCGCTCTTAAATCTACTATTTCGTATTCCAAAAGAATTGTTCTAGTAGATGATCACCCCATAAGGGTGAGATTTGATCTCTCCAAAAGAGAGCTTCATACTTCGTATATACGTTTACAACTTTAGCGATATTCTATTAGAATTGATGCGTTAACTCCCAAAAGGATATCTTCCAACGATTCGCTCCCAAAAGGAGGTTTCGTTGTGTTATACTTGATCAACCAAAGCTTACGATTCGCTGATCCTAATGAACCCATGCCATGTACATGCCCTTTTATATCTATTTTTCACGAATTAGAGTTCGTTGTTCGCACGTAACAATTCCATCACCACACACTTTTCTTACCACCTTCACCATCACTATTAAAGTGTTTAGATTTTATTCGTAGTTACTCTATTTGATTTAGACTTGTGGTTTCAACAGATTCTCCCGAGGATTCGACATCTGGACTCCCAGATTTTACTACTTGAACGGACTCTTGCGCTTGAGAGAAGCACCTTTCGGAGCCCACCAAGTTTTTGGCGCCGTTGCCGGGGAGAACGGTTTGTTACTACGGTTTATTTCATTCAGAGGACCTTCGGTGAGATCTTTCCACTTTATTGTATATAATTTTGTTTGCTTTTATATAAAAATATATATATATATATTTGTGCTAGTTTATGTGGCATAGGACTCCTAGGACACATAGGTTGACTCGACGTTTTGATATGGCTAATAACAATATGGATGAAAACTTTAGCAACAATAACGAGAATAATGTGCAACCTGGAGTGCCTAGGACTTTAAAAGATTTACTTCGACCCACTAGGACTAGCACTGCTTCATGCTTTGTTTTGCCGGCCGATGCAAATTCTTTCAATTTTAAACCTGGGGTGATCCAACTCTTACCCACCTTTCATGGGTTAGACAAGGAAAATCCATATCTTCATATTAAAGGATTTGAGGAGGTTTGCTTGACATGCTTTGATGGGAAAACTAGCGAGGATACGATATATCTTAAAATGTTCCCATTCTCATTAAAAGACAAAGCTAAAAATTGGTTGAATGCATTGCCATCACGCTCTATTACTACATGGATTGATTTGCAGGCTGAATTTCTAAAGAAGTTTTTTCCTATTCACAGGACACAGGGACTGAAGCGGCAGATTATGAACTTTGCCCAGAAAAGCGAGGAAACATTCTACCAGGCATTTGAAAGGTTCAATGAGTTGCTGCTCGCTTGTCCGCACAATGGCTTCGATAAAAGCAGGATTATTGGCTTCTTCTACGATGGACTGCAGCCGCAAATGAAGCAATTTGTAGAGATGATGTGCAATGGAGGATTCTTTGATAAAGAGCCAGACGAAGCTTGGATGTACCTGGAGGAGATAGCAGAAAATGCGCAGACATGGGACACCACTTCAGACTACGAGAGAGGATGCCATTCTGCACCATCCCAGCCTACGCGAGGAGTGGTTTATAATTTGAAGCAAGATGATGCGTTGGAGGCAAAGATGGAGGCCATGATCTCAAACAAGCTTCATGCAATGAATTTGAAAGAGGCCAAGGCAGTTGAGATAGAGCAGATTTGCGCACTTTGCGACATCAGTGGCCATGACACCAGTGCATGCCCCACACTTCCAGCCTTGAAGAGCATGCTAGGAAATCCTACTGGGGTGAATCAAGTTTCTTCGAATTACCAGAACTTCAATTCCAACAAGGGGTGGCGCAACAATCCAAACTTGAACTGGGGCCCCAATCAGCAGACTCAGCAGCAGCAGGCTCCCCCTCCGTTCCGACAATCTCAATACAACAACAACAACTATCAAGGTGGGAACCAGAGGAGGGACCATGAGCCAGTGCAACAACAGCAGATGCAGCCATTTGGCGATGCGCTTCAGCAGCTTATCCAATTGCAACAAGCTCAGATGCAGCAGCAGCAGGCTCAATTTCAGGCTCAGCAGACTCAGAATCAGCAGATGAGCGAGAGCTTGGCGAGGCTTACAGCGACATTAGAAAAAGGTAAGCTCCCATCTCAGTCAATTCCAAATCCTAATATGGGCTCTTCTTCTTCTGCAGGAAATAATATGAAGCCTTGCCAAGCGGTGTCCACTTTGAGGAGTGGAAAAGAGATTCAGAAGCCCGATCCACCGAGCAGACAAGCTGAGCAAGAAGAGGAAATTCAGATCCAAGAAGAGGGAATTAAAGAACAAGAGGAGGTGCAGGAAGAGAGCACGGATGTGGGTGTGAGCAAAAGCGTCATTAAAGAGAAGGAACCCGCAGCATATGTACCTGCAGCACCCTACCCTCATCGGCTACTTCAGAAAAGCAAAGATAAGTATCAAACTGAGATTCGTGAAATTTTTCAGAAGTGCCAGATCAATATTCCATTGCTTGATGCTATTAATCAAATACCTGCTTATGCTAAATTTCTGAAAGATTTGTGCACTGTTAAAAGAAAGTTAAACGTGAAAAAGAAAGCATTCTTGACTGAACAGGTTAGCTCTATTGTGCAACAAAATACACCACCTAAATTTAGAGACCCTGGATCACCCACCATCACTTGCACCATTGTCACTAAGAAAATTGGAAATGCTTTATTGGATTTAGGATCTAGTGTCAATATTTTGCCATATCCTATTTTTGTGCAGCTTGGGTTAGGACAGCTAAAGCCTACATCTGTTATATTACAACTAGCTGATAGATCTATTAAAGTTCCTAAGGGATGCATTGAGGATGTTCTCGTTCAGGTGGACAAATTTTACTACCCCGCAGACTTTATAGTTCTAGACACCCAGGGACCCCAAACTGCCAATGCCACTCCTATCATCCTAGGTAGACCATTCCTAGCTACATGCAATGCTTTAATAAATTGTAGAGATGGTCAACTGAAACTAACTTTTAGCAACATGACTTTGGACTTGAATATTTTTAATACTTGCAAGTTGCCACATGTAGAGGATGAGATTGAGAGGGTGCATATGATTGATTCGTTGGTGGATGATTAT
Organism: Scilla litardierei; assembly: GCA_030789695.1. Taxonomy (NCBI): domain Eukaryota; kingdom Viridiplantae; phylum Streptophyta; class Magnoliopsida; order Asparagales; family Asparagaceae; genus Scilla; species Scilla litardierei. The sequence goes on from CM061142.1 coordinate 131,802,347, forward strand.
ATTTGTTCTGAAGTTTGTGATGATGCTTCTATTGTTGAGACTTTTATTGGTGATTCTGATGACATATCTTTTGTGCAGGAGAACGTGAAGGAGCTCAATGCGATATGGGAGCCTAGGTTCGAGGCTTTGCCACCTAATGCATCAATTCAAATTCCATCTGAGGTGGAGGATCCAAAGCCAGAGTTGAAGCCACTTCCTGACTACCTTAAGTACGCTTTTCTTGGAGATGAAAACAGCTTCCCTGTGGTAATATCTTCTAAACTTACTCTAGAACAGGAAAGCTCTTTACTTGATGTGATGAGGAAACATAGAGGTGCTATTGGTTGGTCCATTGCTGACATAAAAGGTATAAGCCCTATTGTATGCATGCATCACATTTATTTGGAGGATGACGCCAAACCCACTAGAGAAATGCAACGTAGGTTAAATCCAACATTAAAAGAAGTGGTTAAAGGCGAGGTACTAAAATTATTGGATGCAGGCATTATTTATCCTATTTCTGACAGCAAGTGGGTTAGCCCTACATAGGTTGTTCCTAAAAAGTCTGGCCTCACCGTGGTTAAAAATGAGAATAATGAGCTTATCCCAGTTAGAGCCACCACAGGTTGGAGGATGTGCATAGACTATAGGAAGTTGAATTCTAGAACTAGAAAAGATCATTTCCCTCTTCCATTTCTTGACCAAATTTTAGAGAGGGTAGCTGGACATGAATATTATTGCTTTCTAGACGGTTATTCAGGTTATTACCAGATTGAGATTGCACCTGAGGACCAGGAAAAGACCACTTTTACCTGTCCCTTTGGTACTTTTGCATTTAAAAGAATGCCATTTGGTTTATGTAATGCTCCAGCTACTTTTTAGCGATGCATGCTCAGTATTTTTGATGATATGGTTGAGAAAATCGTTGAGGTATTTATGGATGATTTTTCAGTATATGGTAGCTCTTTTCATGATTGTTTGGCTAACTTGGCTCTTGTTCTTGACAGGTGCATTGAAAATAACCTCCTATTGAATTGGGAGAAGTGTCATTTTATGACTACAGAGGGACTTGTCCTAGGTCACCTGGTTTCTAAAGATGGTATACAGGTAGACAGAGCCAAGGTAGCGGTAATTGAGAAGCTACCAAGTCCTAAATGCGTGAAGGACATCAGATCATTTTTGGGACATGCAGGATTTTATAGGCGGTTCATCAAATATTTTAGCGCTATATCTCGCCCTCTTTGCAACTTACTTACTTTAAATGTGGACTTTATTTGGACACCTGAGTGTCAACTTTCTTTTGAAACTTTAAAGAAGTTGCTGATTTCTGCTCCTATTTTGCAGGTGCCAGACTGGTCCCTACCATTTGAAATAATGTGTGACGCAAGCAATTACGCAGTTGGTGCAGGCCTAGGCCAAAGAAAAGACAAAGTTCCAGTGGTGATTTACTACGCTAGCAAGACACTAAATGACGCTCAGAGGAATTATACGACCACAGAGAAGGAGTTGCTTGCAGTAGTCTTTGCGTTGGAAAAAATCAGGAGCTATATTTTAGGATCACCAATTTTGATATATACTGATCACTCTGCTTTAAAATATTTATTGTCTAAAAAAGATGCTAAGCCTCGATTGATACGATGGATTTTATTGCTGCAGGAGTTCAATGTCACAATCAAAGACAAGAAAGGCGTGGAGAATCTAGTAGCTGACCATTTATCACGTTTGACAGTAGGCCTTGATTCAGCAGATGTGCCTTTGAAGGACTCCTTTCCCGACGAGCATCTTTTTAGCGTCTCCACCTCTCCATGGTATGCTGATATCGTTAATTATCTGGTAACTGGTAAGACCCCTGACACTTGGTCTCTTCAAGACTTTAAACGGTTCAAGTACGAGGTAAAATATTTCTTCTTTGATGATCCGTACTTATATAAATATTGTAGTGACCAAATTGTTAGGAGATGCATTCCTGATCATGAAATAACCAGTGTGATACAATTTTGCCATGATGGAGTATGTGGTGGACACTTTTCAGCGAACAAAACTGTGGCAAAAATCTCACAATGTGGCTTTTATTGGCCATCTATGTTTAAAGACACATTTCATTATTGCAAGACTTGTGCTGCATGCCAACAATTAGGGGGAATTACTAAACGTAACATGATGCCTCTGAACCCCATTCTAGAGATTGAAATATTTGATTGTTGGGGCATAGACTTCATGGGACCTTTCCCACCTTCATTTGGATATGCTTATATTTTGGTTTGTATTGATTATGTTTCTAAATGGGTGGAAGCTATTCCTTGCAGGTCGAACGACACTTCCGTTGTGCTTAAGTTCCTTAAAGAGAACATTTTCTCTAGGTTTGGAGTGCCCAAGGCCTTGATCAGTGATGGAGGGTCTCATTTTTGCAACCGCATGTTCGCCACTTTAATGAAGAGGTTTGGGGTCACACATAAAGTTTCTACTCCGTATCACCCCCAAACCAATGGTCAAGCAGAGTTGGCAAATAGAGAGATCAAAGGAATTTTGCAGAAAACGGTGAATCCATCAAGAAAAGATTGGAGTTTGCGCTTACCTGAAGCGTTGTGGGCCTACAGGACGGCCTACAAAACAATTTTGGGGATGTCACCTTACCGTCTTGTATTTGGGAAGTCTTGTGACCTACCTGTCGAGATAGAGCATAGAAGTTATTGGGCTATAAAGAAAATGAATTTTGATACTGATGTCTCTTTTTCTTCTCGCAGGTTGCAATTGTTGGAGCTGGAGGAATTGAGGAGAAATGCGTACGACAACGCTAAAATTTCAAAAGAGAGGATGAAATCCGTCCACGACATGATGATCTTGAGGAAGGAGTTCACCCCAGGCCAAAAAGTACTCCTATACAATTCCAGGCTGCACATCTTTCCTGGGAAGCTTCGCTCTAGGTGGTATGGACCTTTCGTCGTCAAAGAAGTTTTCCCACATGGCGCTGTGCTCTTACTAAATGAGAAAGATGGAAGCGAGTTCAAGGTGAATGGCCAGAGATTGAAACATTTTCACGAGCCTTGGACCAAGGAAGCGAGCACCATGGATCTCACAGACCCACCTTCGGGTGGGAACTAATCAGGTGTGTTCTTTCCATGATTCCCTCTTCCTAACATTGCGGACAATGTCTATTTTAAGTTGGGGGGAGGGAAATAACTTTTAGGATTTTTATTTGCTTTTTCTTTTTTCTTTTAGAATTTTTATTTTCTTTTTCTTTTTCTTTTAGGATTTTATTTTTTAGTTCCCTTTTTGCATTGAAAAAAAAAAAAATTTGAGTTAAGAAATATCACCAAAGTCTATCTCTACCTAGAAATGACCCTCATGTGATGAAATTTCTCGATATCTATTCACCACCGTACACTCGTAATTTATTTTCCCCACCACTATTATTCAACATTTCAATCTCATTTTGCATGAATTTGAGTGCTTGTGGTGAATTTCTTTTTATACATCTCAAATGGCAAGATTAATCGATGGCTTAATGAATCTAAAAATTATGGATTAGCAAGTGGTATGCTTTCATTGGAACACACCAAAGTTCATGTACTAATAATTCATAAATTAACTGGAGCATTGTTCTTTATCTCGTATTCATTGCCATTTGCATGCTTGGTGTGATTTTGGGTAGAAAAACGTACCACGTCATTTGAAATGATTAGGATACCCATTCTTGTGAAAAATTAAAGAATAGGAAGTTATCTTGCCAAGTTGTTTATGCATGCACAAAAGAAGAAAAAAATGAGATGAATGAGGAAGAAAAAATGAATAAATGTGCTATTAAAGAAATAACTTGGTTGGCTCGAGTAGTACAGTCCGAGGGGTCCTTCTTGGCCTAATGCCCTATTATCGTCTGATTTGGGAGCCATTGACCGGAACCTCAATTATTTGATGGAGCGATCCAAGTTATATACTTTTCTGCGAATGTTGCTTGATGCGCGTTACGCGGAACTATGGAAAAAGGTGAAAGAACATAGAGAATAAGTGTGCATGATTAGCGAAGCAAGAAAACTTTCAAAGCTTAAAGAAAACGCAAGATGTCGTGTGAGTTCCTATGAATAGAGATTGACGTGTGTATGTCTTGATACCACCCTACTTTTGATGCTTGCTTTGCATGAACCATCTACGCTCCAAGTTAAAATATTTGATTGAACGGTGTGGGCCATTGATTTTGTGTACTATGAGCTATGAAGTAATGGATAGTGAATTTGAGTCTATTTTATAACCATTTGAGATGCTTGACTTTCATTTTTTTCGAAAACCCACAAGTACCATTACTTGATGAGTTTGAAATATTGATATTAGTGTTTGGATATCTCTTTTGTCGTTGTAGTATGGTGATGAATGATTTGAGATCTGATAAGGTGATCTAGGCGTATTTTTAATCGCTCTTTTTGCTAGAGACTAGCAAAACGCTAGTTGGGGGGTGTGATTTGGGTTCAATATTGCGTATTTAACCCCCCATTTAGCCCTATTTTGTGCTCATGAGATACTACATTGTTCTCTAATTCATACGTATTTTCTACACATTTATTTATTAGAGAAAACACACTATTTGAGCACAAAACAGCAATTAACGAAGTATTTCTGCACTTATTATATTTTTCCTAGCTTGGTCTCGATCTCAAGATTCCAACGAGTATTTATTTGTATTTTTCTGAGACCTGTTCTAATTACTGTGTATTTTTGAATGCAGAATACCATTTAATTGAAGAAATACGGAAAAATACGTTAAAATACGTATATACGGTCGATACGGAGCGATCTTGGCCGTTGGATCTCGATCCAACGGCCCATAGGCGAGGAAATCGAGCGGGCGACGCGGCTTACGGAGCGCCGTTGGATTCTTATCCAACGGCCTGAACTAAGGCGGGCTCGATCTACTGAAGCGGACACGTGGCCCTCATCCGCGCTAGTTGATGGAGAATCGAACGGCCAGTGAACTTCCGAGGCGATAGCGGAGAGCAATCGACGCGGCCGATTCTTGGCCACCCGATTACGATCGTACGGCGGAGCTTCAACCCGCAAGCGCAGCGACGGATCGAAAAGAATGGGCGACGCGGCGTCTTATCCGCCGTTCGATTTCGATCGAACGGTCCTCCAGTGTCCCGCCCAAACTCGAAGCGCAGAGCGCCTCTTTCGTCGACGTGGCACGATGATGTTCGTCCGATCGTAGATCGAACGGTCGAGACGCGATCCGAAGCGGATCCGGATGCGAAGCGGGTTGTGCACGATCCTCAAAGCACACGTGGCGGTCTGTAGTTCCATCCCGCTTGGATGAGCGGCCAGGGTTTTCTCCGCTCGAGATGAGCGGTCTGGATTCAATCGGGTGCGTAAATGGTGCGGGTTTGAACCCGTTAAGCCCAATAAACCCGCAATCTTATTATTTAAGCGTATTCTAGGGTTTTTGGGCGTATAATTGGCGTATTGGAGCACTTAGGAGCCGTATTTTCTTCTGCAAAAATTCTGTAAAATTCCAGAGCCTAGTTTCTAATTTCCAGAGAGTTTTGAAGACTTTTCAGAGAGATTTGGTGATATTCTCTTCAACTTTAGCTTGTATTTGGGTGTTTTAGCTTGTATTTTGCCTCTAAACTTCCGTATTTTGCTATGAAACTTATGAATTTGAATCTGAAAATTGTGTATTTCTACACCATGAGTAGCTAAATATTTTATGTGCATGGTATGGATTAATTAGGTGATGTGAATCGTATTCTTTGGTTGTGTTATTGCGCTTAATCGTTGTATTTGCTAAAGTTTTAATCGTCGCTCTTAAATCTACTATTTCGTATTCCAAAAGAATTGTTCTAGTAGATGATCACCCCACAAGGGTGAGATTTGATCTCTCCAAAAGAGAGCTTCATACTTCGTATATACGTTTACAACTTTAGCGATATTCTATTAGAATTGATGTGTTAACTCCCAAAAGGATATCTTCCAACGATTCGCTCCCAAAAGGAGGTTTCGTTGTGTTATACTTGATCAACCAAAGCTTACGATTCGCTGATCCTAATGAACCCATGCCATGTACATGCCCTTTTATATCTATTTTTCACGAATTAGAGTTCGTTGTTCGCACGTAACAATTCCATCACCACACACTTTTCTTACCACCTTCACCATCACTATTAAAGTGTTTAGATTTTATTCGTAGTTACTCTATTTGATTTAGACTTGTTGTTTCAACAGATTCTCCCGAGGATTCGACATCTGGACTCCCAGATTTTACTACTTGAACGGACTCTTGCGCTTGAGAGAAGCACCTTTCGGAGCCCACCAAAAGTCTACAAGAAGGGTTAGACTTCACTGCAAGTGCACCGAACTTTAAACAACGGTTTACTGGTTGATTAACATGCTTAGGTTCTTTTACACGACAGTTTACTGGTTGATTAGCATGCTGTGGTTATAACAGAGTAACACGACAGGAAGTAACGCAGCAGGAAAGTAAAACGGGACAAGTAGTAGTCGTAGCGTGTGCTACCGACTACGGGGACTAACCTACAGGTGTCAAGACAAGACGGGACGTGACGGGACAAGACAGGACAAACAGGACGGGACAAGACAAGACAAGTGTGACACGAAGGGTTCACGCCTTACGGTTCGAGGGGGATCAGACCCTCTTGCCGTGCGCACGCTCAACCCTACCCCAACCCAGGAACTCAGGACAAGAAGTACAGGGATCACTTCCGCTAGGGAAGCATCCGAAACGCCCGCAGGCTTTTTGGTAACAGTCACGGGGATCACTCTCGCATGGAGAGCATCCGAAACGCCCGAAGGCTTTTTGTATAACAGGGATCACTTCCGCAAGGAAAGCATCCGAAACGCCCGAAGGCTTTTTGTATAACAGGGATCACTTCCGCAAGGAAAGCATCCGAAACGCCCGAAGGCTTTTTGTATAACAGGGATCACTTCCGCAAGGAAAGCATCCGAAACGCCCGAAGGCTTTTTGTATAACAGGGATCACTTCCGCAAGGAAAGCATCCGAAACGCCCGAAGGCTTTTTGTATAACAGGGATCACTTCCGCAAGGAAAGCATCCGAAACGCCCGAAGGCTTTTTTGTGTGACAGGACACGACATGACAAGTGTAGGGAAAGTTATTCTAGGGTGTCCACACGTACGCACACACAAGATAGTCCTATGTTGTCAGCAGTTCATTGTCGTCAGGCTCAGACTTCGTCGTCAAGTCTGAGCCGTCACGGGTCGTCCCGGACGCTATCATTTCACGTCCGGTTCTCATCACACACAATCTAACAGTTCTACAACTAGAACTAAGGCACAGTCAAATCGCAAGTGAGTACACTTGCCTGGAATGGCGAGTGCGTCGTCTGTCCGGGGCGTCTCGTCCAGTCGTCGCGTCCGCGGTAGTCCGTCTGAAAAGGGATCACGGCGACGGTGTTAGGTCGCAATTTCATCAAGTCCTATTAGGGTTCGTGTCTAGGTTATCGGGGCTATCCTATTTGTCAATCATCAAAATTTTGGTGTTTTATCAACCTAAATTGACCACTACCCTATGTGCACAGAAAATTTGTCCGATGGTCGATTTCTACGGTGAGCAGCGTTTTACTGGTGCTGAAAATAAATTTAGTTATAGTTGTCCAATTTTTAGTTAGGGTTTGATTGTTCTACGGTGTGAGTTCGCTACGAGTAGGGGGACCAACCTCTCCGGTGTTTGCCGTAGACGGAAGTAGAGTCTGGACGACGACCGATCTGCACGGCACGGCTACGGAACGTCTCTGCGCGGCAACGGAGGATCTACGGTAGTGAACTCGAGGGGGCAGCGGTTTGGAAAGTCGAGACAGCGAGTGGGAGGCGTCGGGATCTCTGTAACAACGAAGTCAGAGTATCAAGCTAAAGGATACAATAACTCTTACTCACGTATGCACTGCCTATCACTCATGCTACCAAAAAGTCTATCGTTCATAAAATTAGGAGTACCAAAAGCTTACTGCATAACATTCTGCCAATAAACCTACATTAATTCACAAGTTGCCATTGGTTATATAAATAACCTCAAAAACTACAAGCTGACTGAGGCATCAATATAAAGATTAAATTAATTTAAAAAAAAATTAAATAATTAAAAGGGTGTCACACTGTTAATATCATGATATGTAAATATAATGGGTTCACCAACCCTACTGCTCACATGATGCTCTATAATTGTACCCATCAGAGGAGTCTCTAGTCTATAGGTTAATAACAGACATAGGATAAAGGGTTATGTGAGAAATTTTTATCATATAGCATGCAATTTGTTAACCTTCTGAGCTACCAAGGGTACTATGGTACTATTAACATACAAAATTAGGCAATATTCATGAGGGAAGTCCCCATCAAGCACAACACATGGGTTCTGTACGTGTTCCTATTCATTATTAAAATACTCACAGCTCAAAACTACTATACTCCAAGTAAAACACAACTCATAGAAGGCACTCACGGTTCTCTTTGGCAGATGGCGGACGAGTGTCGCGGCCTCGAAGTGGTGGCGTCGGGCGGCGCCTCCGGCGGTCTACGGCGGAGCTCAGGCCATCGGAGCGGTTGGTGACAGGCTCCGGGGCGTCTTGCGGTGGCGTGGCGTCGGAAACGGCGGCTGCAGCTGCCGTGGCCGCTCGCTGCACGGAGAAGAGGCCGATGGGCGATCGAGCAGCAACTCAGGCGGCGTCGTAGTCTTGCCGGAGGTCAGGTTGGCTCGTTTGTGCGAAGAAAGGACCGCCGACAGTGGAGCAGCGAACTGCAGGCGGCGGCGGGGGTTTCCGCTGGTGATCGTGACGTCGGCGAGCTGAAGGTGGCGCCGGAGGGGAGGTAGCGACGATGAGGGGAACGTCAGCGCCGGCGTGGGTGAGGGTCGAGAGCGATGAAACAAAACTCGGGGGCTTTTCGTTTGTGGCGGCTGCGAAGCTCAGCCTAGGTCACGCAAATGAGAAAACTAGGGTTGGAATAAAGTAGGGTTTATAATAATAATATTAGATTGCTAAAAAGATACAAGATTTACAGATAACAAGGGAAGGACATGGGGTTAGTGGGTGTACAAAGAGGGGAAAATTCTAGAGAACAATAGAGGGGGACAGATTAGGAAAAATATCATGAAAAAAAATTACGGAAGTAAACCAGATCTAATATCATTTCGAATTTTGAATCTGATTGGGGAGGTCGACGGTCGAGATTTGTCCGAGCGATATTTCTCAATCCGGGCGTCGGAAAAATAATCAGAAAATACCGGGGCGATCGTGGAGACGAGACGCACAGATTTACGGAGCCCGATCGTGCGTAACACCTACCAAAAATTTACGTAAAATTGGGAATGGCGTTTTGAGTCAAATGACTAAAACGCCCCTATCTTTCAAAATCGTTTTGCGAGAAAACGAGCCGTGAAAAGACGTTTCCAAAAATTACAATAAAATTCTACACTCTCAAACAATCGCAACGGCATATCGCATCGCATATGCCGGAGCGCAGGAAAAAGCCAAATAAAATACGTGCACGATAAAGCACGTGCGCGCAGGAAATACGAACGGTCAGAAAGTGGCCGTTACATATAATATTCCTTCGAATATCCGGAGCGAAGAGGACATCATGTAGTAAGATAGTGCGGTCGTTGTCCAAGACGAGCTTGCAAGTCCCAACGCCTTTCACTTCAACACGTGTGTTGTTTCCTACATATATCCACTTTGTTCCTTGGGGTATCCGGTGATACTCCACAAAGGACCATCTGTCCCTTGCTATGTGGTCGGTGGCACCTGAATCAATTATCCAAAATGGATTAGATTCTACAAGAAATATTGAACTAGAAACACATATGTAACTAGTATTACAAGTTACATTGTCACCTCCATCCGTACAAGAACGGGCATAGTGACCTAACTTGTTGCACTTGAAGCACTTGATCCTCTTCAAGTCTTTCTTCTTGTGCCATTTCTTATTCCCACCCTTATGTTTGGGTTTCTTGGTACACTCAGGTTGCTTATTACGTTCATTAGTGAACTTCGAACGATTTTTCCGTTTCTTTCCCCCGTGTGAGGAACTAGCAACCATGTGCACTTCTGCACTTGGCTTGGCAGCCGCAAGCCGCTCTTCCTCTAACTCGAGGTGCTTTGAAACATCGCTGAAGTTCTTGATGCTCTCATTATGAGTGAGATGCATCTTCATTTGGTCCCACCCATTTGGTAGGGAACGTATGACTGCTTGGATTTGTTGCTCATAAGTGAGCACATGACCTGCATCCTTTAACTCTGAGATTAGATTCGCCATATGTCGCAGATGTTTCCCCATGGAATGATCTGGATGTTTCTTGTATGAATCAAATCTTATAGTTAAAGAACGAAGTTTGGACACCGAGGTGCCACCAAACTTTTCCTCAAGCTTGGACCATATGTCCATGGCTAGGTCATGCTCTCGAAAGATGTGCATTATATCATCGGCCATACTGGACAATAACGTAATGTGAGCTATCTTGTTCTTCCGAGATCAAGCATCAAAAGCTTCCTTGTCTCATCTATGTTGGGCCGTAGTTCCCAACTCAGGTTCAATCATTACGTTCTTTAGAGTTTCGAGCACGTCTTACTCCTCTAGAACGTATTGTATCTTGATGGACCATAATTTGTAATTATCGCCGTTGAGTTTTTCACCTTTGTTCAACTCAGCGATGATGTTCTTAGCGACAGAAGACATTTTAGCTTTAAAATGCTGCAAAAGACATGAAAAGAAGGTTCGATCAAAAACATTGCATTAATTTCATATACATAGTCATCACATTGTTACATTTTCATGATTCATTAGTCTCGGCTAGCGGACCGACCAGGGAAATGGCTAGTCCATGGTTCACTACCCCCAGACTGAGCTGAGGTGTCCCACAAACTAGTCCAAAAGATCACTGGTCGAATCATGATCCATTGAAATACTGAATCAATCGAATGTGAAATTTCAGACTAGTTTAATATCACTCCCACTTGGAAAAATCCCACTTGGAATGATATTATTATATTTAATAAGTTACTTTCGAAAAATATTGAAGATGTTGCTCTAGAATCGGAAAGGTCTCTACGATTCCAATCACCATCTAGAACAACTTTCAATATTTCCCCCTCACTTATCAAATGATAGTACTCTTATAGTAGTTGCAGCGGAAAAGCGTTTTTGAAAAACGTATTTTGAAAACGTATTTTGAAAATGTATTTTTCAAACGTATTTTGCAAACGTATTTTGCAGTATTTTGAAAACTATTTTTCAAACGTATTTTGCAGGTCCAACACCCTATTACAGGGTGACATAGCCGAAATATTTCGACAATTCCCCGGCCATTGCCGGGGTCGTGTCGTGGCCGTGCCAAGGCCGAATTCTTCTTCCTTCCGAAGAGAGTGTTGCCATCGCAACTTGGCCAAGGCCGAACTTTCCTTGAGGGGAGTTTTCTGCAAGCCACTGCCGTCGGCTCCCGTATGGATCCAGGCGCTTCCCCCCTATAGGAGAATTTTGCCGCAGACAACTGCCGCCGGCTCCGTAGAGACCGGCCATGCAAGCCACCCCCTCCGGTCATGCAAGCTCCCCCCTTTCCCTATGAAAAATAGGGCCAACCGGGGCTTGGCCCTGGCCGAGGCCAAAGGCCGGCAATGACCGGCGGCCAGGGCCGGCCGTGGCCCTGGCACCGGCCCTGGCCTCTGCCAGGGCACCGGCCCTGGCCTCTGCCAGGGCACCGGCCCTGGCCTCTGCCAGGGCCGGCCAAGCCCCTGGCCTGGCCCTGGCCCCCGGCCAGGGCCGGCCAGGCCCTGGCCTGAGGCCAGGGCGTCGGCCCTGCCTCTGCCAGGGCCGGCAGGGCCCTGGCCTGGCCGCGGCCAGGGCCTCCTGGCCCTGGCCGAGGCTGGCCACGGCCCCCTGGCCCTGGCCTGGCCTCGACCAGGGCCGGCCAGGCCCTGGCCGGAGCCGGCCATGGCCAGCCATGGCCCATATGGCCATGGCCGGCCTCCCCCTTGCATGGGGTTGGCCGCACACCCCCATCGGAGGGGTGGCCGTGGTTGTTATTGGCCGTAGCCAACCCCCTCCGCATGGGGAGGGGGATGCATTGCCTCCATAGCCCATATGGCCATGGTGATCATGCACCAAAAATTGTCATCTTCTCCGTTGAGAATAACTACCATCGTCTTCTCCGATGAAGCACCCGTTCGTCGAGAAAACGGTTTTGCTTCAATGGCCGTGTGCCAAAAAATGAAGAGAACGCGTTTTCAAGGCCGCAAACTTCACGCTCTACATGAAGAGAGTTCACATTCTCAATTGAATGGAGACTCAGCATCCATGAGGAGCACGAGTTTGGCGAGATGAACGGTAAGTTCTTCCCGTCACGGAGAGTTCCTGCCATATCTGTAATGGCAGAAGACCCTAACGTGAAAAGAACAACTATTGCGATTCTGTCCGTCACAATGCGTTCCTACCATATCTATAATGGAAGGAGACTCATTTGTGAAAGAGACAACGCCGCGTTCATCGGTGAGACCGGGGAGACGGTTAGACCGGGGCGAACTCGTATGGCTCTGATACCAATGTTGGATCCTGTCAAAACGATGACATTAGGATCGAATAATAACATAGACTTACGCTTGCGTATGCGGCACCGTAGTCTTTGAACTTCACTCTCGGATTCACCACAATGGTCGGTACTTCGTCACGGAGGATCGAAGCAGCGTTTCACCGCCTAAATCTCTATTTAGAAGAGGATTTTAATGGAAGGGAGAAGAAGAACACAAGTTGCCTTATGCAAACTTATGGCATGTTTAGATTAGTGTAAATGCCTTACCCTTGGGTCCTATTTATAGGCTTTAGGGGTAGTTATTGTAGGAAATAACTAAATATAAGCTTATTGGCCTATATTAGCACATTTACTTATCCTCTTCTTTATTCACTTATCAAGTGCCTTTATGCACTTATAAAGTGATTTTTTCCCCTTATCGAGTGGTCCTTTTCATACGAAAAAAGGTTCCCTTCGTGCACGCTTTCGTGCACGCGACATCTGAGGTCCGTATACCCTCATACATCCCCTCATGGGTGTATTCATGTCGTCCATATCCAACAATGAGGTGTTAATTATGCAATATTTACCCCCAAATCACACACCCCAATTAGCGATTTGCTAGTCCCTAGCAAAAAGAGCGATTACGTAGAATGATTAATAAACAATAAATTCTATCAATTGCTTATCGCATGGCTCAATAATACGCTTTCTAACATGATTTTGACCATCAATATACACAATCCATGAATAAGATCAATCACATGATATTTTCTCTAATTTAATTTGAATAAATAACATGCGAGCATCGTGTTGTGCAAGCGAAAATATAACACGTCGTTATATTCTAGTTTTCTTATTTCCAAGGAATTGGCATCTCAAAAAGACCATTCAAATCGTGGGTATTGAAGTTTCTTAGTTTATTCACACATTTCTTTTTTTTTCCTTTTTCTTTTTGACGACTTAGAATGATCCATGTAACGAGCTTTCAGTTAATGATTCCTAAGCCAGACGACCTTCAGACATTAGGCTTAGAAGAGCCCCTCGAACTTAATAACTCGAATCATCTAAGTTTTATTTTCTCTATTTTTTGAATGCACTCCCCATTCATCCATCTTTAGACGTGTATCTCCAAAGCTTACTTAGGCATGAAGACCTGGCTAATCAATGAACTCAAGGGAACGATGCATTTTTTCTTTTTCACTTTTTTTATTCTCTTATTTTTTAGTAAGCAACTCAACACCCATAAATATGAAATAAACATTAGTAATAAAGGCCAAATTCCTCTTCAACTTGAAGACTGTTCTAATAAATCGTGTATACTTAAGCTTTTGCATCACAGTAGCATGTGACGTCCCCCGCGTTTGCGTGCAACGCAAGTGTGCAATATATGATAGGGGCGTGAGATTTAAATATTTATAACCGCAAGCGCACGGTGTTGTAGTGTGGCTTGGGGGGTCGAACTCAGGAAGGCGTGGTTGTGCTTGTGTCAAAAAGGACCGGATTCACCACATGGGCGAGCTAGCCTGAATCGGATGATGGGTTGTCACAGAAAATAGAATGCGAGGGATAAACAATATAAAGAGAAACCCCGGGACTTCGGTTTCCATCCTATCGTGCGATTCTCGTCGATACGGCCTACAGGTAGGATAGCGATAGGAATTAGGGTCTAATGGTGAGACGTTGCCTTTAAGAGTGGTACCAGCGTCCCATGGGCCCGATATTCCTATCAGTGCCCAGGATGATACGCCGGACTTCCCGGGTTCGGTCAGTGGGCATTCCCATGTCCATTAACACTGACCGACTCTGGGAGCACTAAGCTCGCAACGATAACACCCAACATCTCATCTTGCCGCTCCCGCGCGCTAGGATTCGACGTCTACGCTAAGGGCGTGAGCTATGGCTAGGGAGTCAACCGCCAAGTTTATTCCCCCTTGGCCCAACGGTCAAAGGTGGTCTTTTTCCCACCGATGACAATAAAACACCCCGTGTAACCGGTAGATTCCTAATCCCTATCGATTTCCTAGTCCTATGTACGCATCAGGGAGAACCCACGAAGGGGTTTCCACCAAAATCTCAGATTTGGGAACTACTCACACATATTCATTAAAAAGCTATCTAAAACAAAATCGACCGTTAAAAACATGATTAAGCGATTGAAAAGTAGTAAGAGAAATGCAAATAACACTATGTTAAAGTTTGGTAAAGATCAAAAAACTTACAAATATCTGAAAAATTACAGCCGTCAAAAGAGAGAAAAAACAGTAAAAAATAACAACTCTCGTTTCTGGAAAACCTAGGAGTCCTATATATAGAATACGATATCACCCGATCGGTTGAAAAGTCAACCGATCGGGTGACCTGCTTCGTTCTTCGGCAGCTCAGCATGGGACTTCGCCCGGTCATACGGCACAGTCAGTTGAGGGTTGAAGCTGACCGGTTGGATCTTCGTGCCGTCGGGTGAACCGGTCAGTTGAGCTCTCCGTGTCTTGGCTTCGGAGAATTGGCTACATGTGAACCGATCGGGTGAAGGTCACCCGATCAGTTGGCATTCAGCATCAAATTCTAGAGAGTTGGGACGTCTGAACCGATCTCTAAACCGACCGGTTGACTTTCTGCCCGCTCCAGCTTGTGTCCGGGTGGTGCACGCGTGCATCACCCGATCGGTTGGAAGTGACCAATCGGTCGGGTGATGGGCTGAAAGATGTTATCTTCGTCGTTTGACCCCCTGGATCACGCGTGACTCTTCCCGTTGCTCTGGGGACTCATGATATCTTCGTTATATGTCCCCTACACCAGTAAACTCCTGCAAAATACAAAAAACACGGAAAAGTGAAAGAAAACAAGAAAACACGAGAAAACGAATACAAGACGGCGGAAAATAGCGGAAAAACACAAAAGAAGACGTGGGTGAATATATGAAATATAAACGCACGTCAAAATCCCCCAAGCTGAACCCTTCCTCGTCCTCGAGGAAGACGAGTGAGAGTAGGAGCTCGGAGGGAGAAAATAGAGAGGAAGAGAGGAAAGGAGAAAACAAAAAAATCCTAAATCGCCCGTCAGAGCCAGCAAAATCAAAAACACACACCAAGCTAATAAACACCAAACCACATCACTAAACCGAGGAATACAAGTCCAGACAAGTGCCGTGGGCCCACGCTATGAAGCGCGAGTGAGCGTGGTCGTGTGCTAGCAAACGGTGTCACTATCTACATTATGCAATAAGTTCCATAAACACAAATCCAAGAAATGACCCAAATATCGATTCGATTTGAAATAAGCGGTGAATATATGGCTCAAGCATGCAAGAGAAGAGTATGAGAATAGAAATGCATCATGCGTCATGGACTCCACAGCTAGGGGCTCGGCCATCACCACACTATCACCTAGATAATAGTTAGAAAGTCCCTATTCCAAGTGTTTTCGAAAGCGATGAGGGTTGAGATGATGTGGAGTAGAACACTCGGTGCAAATTCTCGCCTTCCCTTTATTCTCAGTTAGTAGGAAAATATTCACACTCATATATTTTTTTTGGTTTTGGATATATGTATTTTTTTTTGGCTTTTTGGGTATACAATTTTCTCTTTTCTTTTCTTTTCTCTCTTTTTTTGTTGAATTGTTTTGGGTTTTTGGCTATACACATGTGTACTCTCCCAAGTGGGAGAACGGTACATGACGAGGGTATTTGCACCAAGTAAAACAAAAAAGAAGTCGGATTCTAGACACTTGGGCAAGGGAGATATTTCACTAATCAGAGCGTAGGCTAAATGGGTTATCCTAGTCCTAACTGTGAAATCCTGACACATGCGATTTGAAGCATACGATATAAATATATAACATGCATATAGAAGCAGACAGTAGAAGCAAATACCGCATATTCAAATCGAAGCATGATAATCTAGGGGGTCATTCCTAGACAGGTATATAAAATAAAATCACAAAGTAGAAGCACGCCAAACAGCTAGGCACGACGCACGACTCACAAAAAAGCTAAGTGGACCCACGAGGCATGGAATGCAAGAGGACTCGTTATCCTAGGGTTAGTGAATGTGATTATCGATGCCATGCTAGGTGTGTGTGATTTTGTGGCAATTCATCATCGGGTTCATCTCTAGGAGAAGGAGATGAAAAAAGAAGAAAAGAAAAATAAAAACACGATGAAAAGGACTCAAAAACGAAAAAGAAAGACTCAAATGACGCACAAAGTGCGACTCCCCCAAGCTGAAGTTTGCATTGCCCTCAATGCAATAAAATTGAATACGGGAGGGCAAAGAAAATGGGGGGGAATACGCACCGACACAAAAAGATAAGAAAGACCAGAAAAACACACAAACGGAACTGAAAATAAAGAAAAATCACACCACACGACATAAAAATAGAAAAATGAAGACAGAAAATGGCACGACTCAATATATAAAACAAGCACATACAGAAAACAGCACACGACGACACACAGAAAAAATTGACTTCCCCCAAGCTACATATGACAATGCTAGCAAGATGATATGATCGTGAAAATGCAGAGATATGCAAAGGGGAAAAATCAGTCAGAGCTGCTGGCGGTAGAATGGTAAGGGGATGGGGAGGAAGGTGGGGAATAGTGGAGGAAAGAATCCTTGGAGGACGAAGACGGCGTTTCGACGGGAGTAGGTGAGGCAATGGGCTGGACCTCTGGTGGATCATGGTGGAAACGTACTGGTGGATCATGGTGGTTAATGACCGCACCGGGTGAACCGACAGTCGGATGCCAATCGGGGGGATCCAAGGGTGGGAATTGTATGAGTGAGGCATACCAAGGATCTGGGTAGAACTCCCAAGGTAGATGTGAAGTATGAATAGGGAGGCGTGTAGGGGATAACGGTGGGAGGATGGCAAAAGTAGTGCAGGTAGGACTATAGAGGTAGAACGCGTGATCCTCACCAAAAGGAGTAAGCATATCGATGGCAAACAAATAGTCGCGATCGATATGGCTACGTCCAGGTACAATGGGGAGGTCGGCGGGCATCCTCAAGACACAACTGACAATAAAAGTAATCATCCCCCCACAGCAAATTGAGCCGGAAGTTGCGCAGCTAACGGACAAGATCTCGTGGACGATCCAATGAGCGGTGTCAATGGGTAGCGGGATATTGCCATGAATCCTGTCATGGGACATGGCGTAAAGAAAGAGGAGCTCAACCCTAGACACCGTGGATACATCAACGCGAGCGAAAATGGTGTTGGCAAGGAAGTAATGGGCGAAGCGGTAGCATGGGTGTATGATGTAGGAGGCGAGGGCCACCGCTGGAAAGGTGGTATATCAGGTGAATCGTTGCCAAACACCATCAGCCCGAAAGCTAGAAAGGACGTCGGATTGATCATGGGCTGAGCAATCAACATGGCCATCAGGGTGAGGATAGTGTAGAATATCGTTAAGCGTGTTGAAGCTCATGGAAAAATCACAATTGAAGGCCCGAAAGGTGAAACCATGATCGGACACCTCGAGAGAACTGAGGAACTCAAGTGTGAGATTCTTGTGTGTATTGGCGTGGGTCCGTAGAAGAAAATCGCAACCTATAAAGCGAAAAAGTGCGCTGACGCCCCGATGGAGTCCAAGAGATTCGAGAGTGGGGGGTCGACGAAAAGTAGGTCGCATCGGGCGATGAAGAAGGGCTTGTAAGCGAACGGATTGCTCTTCAGAAGAAGGGTTAATTCCGAGGAGAGATGGGGAAAAGGGACCGTATAGGGGATGTCTGCGTGACGACGAGGCTATTTCCTTTCCCTTCCCAAACATGGTGACAGCGAGGGGAAGAATGATGGAGCGGGATATGGTGTCTATGAAGATGATGAAGCAGATAAAGTGTGCAAACACAAATTCAAGACATTACATAAAATGAAATAAATGTGAAGAGTGGAAGGAGGTTACCCATCAACGTTGTAAGATCAAGCACCCGAAAGACCCCACGCAATATAAGGAAGCAATTTGGGAAGCCGCCGCTCGTTGATCCAACAAGAATCGAAATTTTTGAAAATTTGGGATTTATGGTTAGGGTTTGGAGGTTTGATGAGAGAATGTTGTTGATAGGGAGGTGGCGAGGGTAGGGGAGTATGGGAATGAGTGGGGATGAAGATCTAGGGGCAGTGGGATGGATGGAGGACATTGATTCGGCAGTTGGAGCGAGAGAGGTCGTGCGGATGGAAGTTTGGGGGCCAGTGGACGAAATCGTGCGACAGGGATATTTATAGGGGCGAAAACAAACTGATCGGGTGAGGATTCACCCGATCGGGTGGATAAGTCTCGAAAATCTTCCGTCGGCCAACAGCTACAGGTGAACCGATCGGGTGAGTTTTCACCCGATCGGTTGACCGCTTCCCATTTCTTCCCGCGAGTCTGTAACTTTTCACCCGGTCAGTCAACCGGTCATGCTTCTCATCACCCGATTGGTTGACAAAATCTGAAAATTTCCCGAGACTTCAGGCCCAGTTCACCCGGTCTGCCAACCGGTCCCACATATCTTCACCTGACCGGTTCGCAAGGAGAGCAGATACAGCCATCGTCTAATACGTCTCACCCGATCGGTTGAGTAGTCACCCGATCGGGTGAGGGCTTGTTTTCTGCAAAAATTCACGAGTGGCTTAAGTTCCTCGACGGATGATCTCGCGGCTGAAATTAACTATTAAAATAGAAAAAATAAAGTTAAAAAATAAGCCTAAAAACAAGGGTGAGAGTTTAGAACATGGGTTGCCTCCCATGAAGCGCTTTTGTTTAACGTCGTTTGCTCGACGCCTCATATAGTGGTCAATTAGGATCCGGAGGGTTTGAGGAAGAGTCATCGGTCGCTGAGAATCCGACCGGAGAGAATGCTGGTTCTCCTACCGCATAGTGTTTAAGGTGCTGCCCGTTGACTTTGAAGGGATCATCTCTTCCCATTATCTGAATAGCCCCATGCGGGAAGACCTTGGTGACGCGGAAAGGCCCTGACCACCTTGACTTGAGCTTTCCAGGAAAGTGTTTCAGCCGCGAGTTGAATAGGAGAACTAAGTCTCCTTCCTTGAACTCCCTCTTCTGGATGCACTTATCGTACCACCGCTTCAGCTTCTTCTTGTAGATTCGGGCATTTTCATAAGCATTGAGCCGGATCTCGTCGAGCTCGTTAAGTTGTAACTACCTGTGCCCTCCAACCTCCTTGGCATCAAAGTTTAGGTTCTTGATTGCCCAAAATGCCTTATGTTCCAATTCCACAGGCAGATGGCATGCCTTCCCGTAGACAAGCCGGTAGGGGATAGTGCCGATCGAAGTTTTAAATGCCGTCCTGTAAGCCCAAAGCGCGTCAGGAAGTTTTGATGACCAATCCTTCCTAGAGTTGGCCACCGTCTTTTCTTGTATGCTCTTGATCTCCCGGTTAGAAACTTCCACTTGGCCGCTAGTCTGCGGGTGGTAGGCACGCCCGACTCGGTGTTGCACCCCGTACTTCTTTAAGAGAGCTTCGAATTTCTTCTCTATGAAGTGGCTCCCCCCGTCACTGATCAAAATTCGAGGCACACCGAACCGCGGGAAGATGTTGTTTTTAAAGAACTTGGCAACCACTCGGGAATCATTAGTAGTACTGGCTATCGTTTCAACCCACTTTGATACGTAGTCCACGGATACCAAGATATACTGGTTCCCTGAGGAGGAGGGGAACGGCCCCATGAAGTCGATTCCCCACACATCGAAGATCTCTACCTCTAGGATGTAGTGCTGAGGAATCTCGTTCCTCTTGGAGATGTTCCCCGTCCTTTGGCTTTTGTCGCAGGCTTGGACATAAGCGTGGGTGTCTTTAAATAGGGTCGGCCAGTAGAATCCGCTCTGGAGGATTTTTGCAGTCGTCTTATAGGTGCTCGCATGCCCTCCACATTGTTGATCATGGCAATGAGATATTATGGAGGTCGCCTCAGTCTCAGGAATGCACCTTCGTATCACCCCATCGTTGCAGGTCTGGTACAAATGGGGGTCGTCCCAATAGAATTTTTGGACCTCATGGAAGAATTTCTTCTGCTGCTGATAGCTCACGTTGTGGGGGACGATGGCACAAGTTAGATAGTTTGCAATGTCGGCGTACCAAGGAGTCCAAGTGGAAGAGATGGAAAAGAGATGCTCGTCAGGAAGCGAATCATCAACCGGAGTAGCATTCAAATTGAGGGTAGGCATTTTGGACAGGTGATCGGCAACGACATTCTCCGCCCCCTTCTTGTCTTTGATTTCCAGGTCGAATTTCTGGAGGAGGAGAATCCATCTAATGAGCCACGGCTTAGCCTCTTTCTTGCTCAATAGGTATTTGAGAGCCGCGTGATCAGTGTGCACGATCACCTTCGCCCCAACGAGATATTGCCGAAACTTGTCCATCGCGTAGATGACCACTAGCAATTCTTTTTCCGTGGTTATATAATTTCTTTGGGCAACGTCAAGGGTCTTGCTCGTATAATATATCACATGCAGATTTTTTTCCTTCCTCTGCCCCAAGACGGCTCCAACGGTGTAAAAACCACGGACTCCTCGAAGATTGAGTGGTGGTGGAAGCTTTTCAATCACCTCAACTTTTGCCTTATCAACCTCAATTCCCCTCGAAGAAACGACGTGTCCCAGCATAACTCCTTCTTGGACCATGAAATGGTATTTCTCCCAGTTCAGGACTAGACCCTTGTCTTGACACCTCTCCAGGACTTTAGTTAGATTGCTGAGGCATGAGTCGAACTCAGTTCCATAGACGGAAAAATCGTCCATGAAGACCTCCATGATGTCCTAGGAGTAGTCGGAGAAGATAGCGGACATTAGTCTTTGGAATGTAGCTGGGGCGTTGCAAAGCCCAAACAGCATTCTTCTGTATGCATATGTCCCAAATGGACATGTGAAAGTAGTCTTCTCCTTGTCATCGCTATGGATAGGGATTTGAAGGAATCCGGAGTACCCGTCCATGAAACAGAAGTAGTTGTGCTTCGCCAGTCTCTCTAGCATCTGATCAATGAATGGGAGAGGGTAGTGATCCTTTCTCGTGGCCTTGATCAGCTTCCTATAGTCAATGCACATCCGGTACCCTGTGACGGTCCTAGTAGGTATGAGCTCGTTTTTCTCGTTGCGAACAACCGTCATTCCTCCTTTCTTGGGTACGACGTGCACCGGGCTAACCCAGCGACTGTCGGAGATAGGGTATATGATATCGGCCTGTAGAAGCCTAACAATCTCCTTTTTGACCACCTCCATCATTATAGGATTTAGTCTCTGTTGCGGCTCAATTGAGGATGCTTGCTCATCCTCAAGCAGTATCCTATGTGAGCAGAGGCCCAAGCTTACCCCTTTCAAATCTTCAATTGCATACATGAAAACACGCTTAAACCTTTTTAAAACACCAAGAAGTTTGGTCATCTGGTCTTCAGGCAGTGAGGAGTTCACTATGACTGGAAGGGTCGAGTCATTTCCCAAATATTCATACTTTAGTCCCGGGGGCAACTCTTTCATCTCAACTTCATGAGGTCCGGACGCATATTTCTCAAGCTGAGCATTCTCTAGCGAAAGGGCTTCTTTGTGGGTCTCTTGAAAGCTAGCATCCAGACTTTCACTCCCAGCCATGATTTCGCAGGGCAAAGCCTCGTAAGGCAATGAGGGGCCAATGGAGATTGGCTCTGGGTCTTTCTCAAGCTCATAATAATTATCCAGGAAGAAGGCTTCGATGTAGAAACAGGTTCCGATAATCGATGGCTCCCCACCACTGCCTCCGGCTTCCTCATCTTCCCAGGGTCTGGGGGGCTCTATAGAAGTTTGCAAGGGATGGGTTGATTCTTGTTCAAAGTGCTCGACAAGCTCTGTCCTGTAGTTCCCCTAACAAAACTTCTCATAGGTGAACAATTCTCCCCCACTGAACTCGGAACTAGGTAGGTCAATACACGCCACTTCATCAGGAGAGAGGAGAGTTGTCGTCCCAGGATGCAGCTGCACATCATGATACCTTCTCTAATTTTCCACAGCGGCGGACAGAAAGGTTAGAATATTCGAGGCATTTAGGGATCATGTCAAACTTTGTGCCAAACAGCGGATGTGGTGCGAATGATCCCAGATATCTCCCGAAACTACACACGACATCTTCGTTGTGGAGCAGACAACCAATAAGAAAGGAGAGAAAAAGATCTGTACAGATAGCAAACACGTCAAAAGCACCTGTTGCATGAACGGGGGGCGAGGAGTACCGATGGCAGCATGACGACTCGGTTTATCAATTCTATACAACTAATATTTACAATATGTACAAGTAAAATCAAAAAGTGTAGAATGTGAAAATTAGCACGAGATAGAGATGTGAGCTAGACTCAAGGTTTCATGAAATCCTAAAATAACAAGCACGTTGCCTCCCCGGCAATGGCCCCATAAAGCTTGACGTCCCCCGCGTTTGCGTGCAACGCAAGTGTGCAATATATGATAGGGGGTGTGAGATTTAAATATTTATAACCACAAGCGCACGGTGTTGTAGTGTGGCTTGGGGGTCGAACTCAGGGAGGCGTGGTTGTGCTTGTGTCAAGAAGGATCGGATTCACCCCATGGGTGAGCTAGCCCGAATCGGATGATGGGTTGTCGCAGAAAATAGAATGCGAGGGATAAACAATATAAAGGGAATACCCTGGACTTCGGTTTCCACCCTATCGTGCGATTCTCGCCGATACGGCCTACGGGTAGGATAGCGATAGGAATTAGGGTCTAATGGTGAGACGTTGTCTCTAAGAGTGGTACCAGTGTCCCATGGGCCCGATATTCCGGTCGGTGCCCAGGATGATACGTCGGACTTCCCGGGTTCGGTCAGTGGGCATTCCCATGTCCATTAACACTGACCGACTCCGGGAGTACTAAGCTCGCAACGATAACTCCCAACATCTCATCCTGTCCCTCCCGCGCGCTAGGATTCGACGTCTACGCTAAGGGCGTGAGCTATGGCTAGGGAGTCAACCGCCAAGTTTATTCCCCCTTGGCCCAACGGTCAAAGGCGGTCTTTTTCCTGTCGATGACAATAAAACACCCCGCGTAACTGGTAGATTCCTAATCCCTATCGATTTCCTAGTCCTATGGACGCATCGGGGAGAACCCACGAAGGGGTTTCCACCAAAATCCCAGATTTGGGAACTACTCACACATATTCATTAAAAAGCGATCTAAACCAAAATCGACCGTTAAAACATGATCAAGCGATTGAAAAGCAGTAAAGCAATGCAAATAACACTATATTAAAGTTAGGTAAAGATCGGAAAACTTACAAATATCTAAAAAATTACAGTCGTCAAGAGAGAGAGAAAACAGTAAAAAATAACAACTCTCGTTTCTGGAAAACCTAGGGGTCCTATATATAGAATACGATATCATCCGATCGGTTGAAAAGTCAACCGATCGGATGACCTGCTGCGTTCTTCGGCAGCTCAGTATGGGACTTCACCCGGTCATACGGCACGGTCGGTTGAGGGTTGAAGCTGACCGGTTGGATCTTCGTGCCGTCGGGTGAACCGGTCGGTTGAGCTCTCCGTGTCTTGGCTTCGGAGAATTGGCTACATGTGAACCGATCGGGTGAAGGTCACCCGATCGGTTGGCATTCAGCATCAAATTTCAGAGAGTTGGGACGTCTGAACCGGTCTCTGAACCGACCGGTTGACTTTCTGCCCGCTCCAGCTTGTGTCCGGGTGGTGCACGCGTGCATCACCCGATCGGTTGGAAGTGACCAACCGGTCGGGTGAGGGGCTGAAAGATGCTATCTTCATCGTTTGACCCCCTGGATCACGCGTGACTCTTCCCGTTGCTCCGGGGACTCATGATATCTTCGTTATATGTCCCATACACCGGTAAACTCCTGCAAAATACAAAAAACACGGAAAAGTGAAAGAAAACAAGAAAACACGAGAAAACGAATACAAGACGGCGGAAAATAGCGGAAAAACACAAAAGAAGACGTGCGTGAATATATGAAATATAAACGCACGTCAGCATGCATGAAATAAATTCAAACTATTTCGAGATATTAATCATGGAAATTGAAAGTTTTCATAAATAGCATGTTACCGTGTAATTCCAAGAAGGAAAAATAATTAATTCAAGCCATAAACAATTTTTAGAACTCAATCAATGCATAATCATCCGCTAATGTGACATGGGAAGGAGTTTTAAATGATGAGAATTGGTGATTTATTCTTTTCTCTCGCTTTATTTTTTAGAAAATCCTAAGGTCTCATACACTCCCCCAACTAAAGATGGACATTGTCCTCAATGTCGAAAGGGGTTCGAGTTTATTCAAAAGCAAGCATCCTAAAAAGCATATAAAAATCTACACTAATGGAAAGAACACACCATGGTCAAATGGTGGATCATGGATCTTTAATAGTGGAGGAAGTTGTTCTATCTGCTCCTTACACTCCTCGGCGAGTTTTCTGTTAGTTCTTGGGTTCAAGCCTAACGTTGTTTTGATGATGATCAATACTTTATGTTAGTGTGCTAATCAATCTTATGTTTTAGTCTCGGTTTATCTTTATAATTATATGTTGATGAAACAAAACATAATGCTTGGAGGATATTATAAGGGATATCTCAAAGACCTCCAAGAGTGATGGAGTGCTCAAGCTTGGATGAAGTCATGAAGATCATCTAATGAAGCCAAAGCTTGGAGCATGACGATAGATGAACATCTAAAGGAGCATTGCCAAAGCTTGGACCTTAATGAAGGGAAGCTCATCAATGAGTGCCAAAGCTTGGAGATGATGGGGAGCATCAAGGTATAGTGAGCTTGAAGACTTAGACTCTAGGAGATGTAATATGTAATCCATGTAATTTCATTTACTTGCATTTCTCTTTTTGAGTCTAGGATTATTGTAATGCCTTGATAGTTAGTCATACTCTCATGCATTTGCATTTCACCATCTTAGTGAGCCTTAGGATTATCATAGAATCCAACCCAATAGGTTCATCTGGTCCAAAGAATCAATTGCGTTCTCTGGCTCTCCTGCAGTCGCCTGCTGAAGGTTTTACAGTCGACTGGGTGATTTCCAGTCGCCTGTCGAGCCTTCTACAGTCGACT
This sequence comes from Scilla litardierei, assembly GCA_030789695.1. Lineage (NCBI taxonomy): Eukaryota > Viridiplantae > Streptophyta > Magnoliopsida > Asparagales > Asparagaceae > Scilla > Scilla litardierei. The sequence continues at coordinate 131,827,899 of CM061142.1, forward strand.
GTGATGCATAGCTCAAGTCAAATTTTCTATTGACTCATCTTGAGCTTTTCGCATCAGTCGACTGATGTTCAATTTACAGTCGCCTGTATTCTTACAGTCGCCTGTGAATTAGTCGACAGTCGACTGTGCGCTTCTTGCATTTTCTGGGCTTCATCCCAATGTGCAAGACAATCGCCTGATGAAGTTTTACAGTCGTCTGTATATTTACAGTCGCCTGTGAAATGGCCATCAGTCGTCTGAAAGGCATAAGTGCGAAATATGCATCTCTCTCTGTTTTACTTCCTCCTCTGTAGCAATCGACTAATGATGGATATACAGTCGCCTGTCTATTTTACAGTCGACTATACTTTGGTTATCAGTCACCTGTAAGCATATTAGGAATAAGAGTGCAACTCTCTGTTTTTCTTCCATCCCTGCTGCAGTCGCCTGATGAAGGATATACAGTCGACTGTCTGTTTCATATACGACTGTGTAGTCTTCTACAGTCGACTGTCCTGCTCAGATTATAGCCGTTGGGATTTTTCTAGCCGTTGAACAGTCGACTGTCACTTGTTCATCAGTCGACTGTATGTGCCATAAACTGCCAAAATCTAGCCATTGCAGATTTCTTCCCTGGGGGTTTTGGTTAGTTTTATGGGCTCTTCTTGGCTGCATATATATAGGAGTTGGCTCAGTTCATTGAGAACTCTTGAAAGGATTAGGAAATCATAGAAGATCATTTAATCTTTTCTCTAAGCCACTCCTCCCCCATTCCCTCATTAGAGCTTCAATCTTATGCTATAGCATCTAAGCTCTCGAGAATTTCTCCTAGGGATTTCAATCTCTTTCCTTTTCTTGGAGAACATCTTTCTTCTCTTCATTTCATACACTCAAGTGAGAAGTGTTAGGATTCATTCCTAGAAAAGAGAAAGATCATCAAGTGCAATCAAAGCCTCATCTCAAGCACTTGAGTTTCACTTGCATGCCTTCTTCATCGCATTGGTAAGATCATATCAAGGCATAGGTAAGTGTTATTTTGTTTCACCTTTGTGTTACCCCTAATTCTCTTTGTTGGAATTAGATACTCTCTTTGTGGGAGTAACTCTCTTTGTGGGAGTTTGGTGTCCTAGTGTAGGGCTAGCCCTAATTCTCTAAGTGGGTGTTAGTAATTCTCTAGGTGGGAGTTTGACCCTTGTGTAGGGTTGGTTGGGTCCTTGTGTAGGGCAATATCCTCTTGGTGGGGTCTCTCTTTGTGGGAGTGTATCCCTTTGTGGGATTTGTATTCACTTCTCTTTGTGGGATTATAGTGAATATTGGTGTGGCTGGACGTACCCAAGTTTTGGGAAACCAGGGTAAAATCCTTGTGTTTGCGATTGTTGTTGTTGAGCACTCTGTTTATTTTCCGCTGCTTATTATGCTTTAATTTTAGTAACTTTTACTTAAGCACTTTGCTTGCCATTACACTATCCCCCCCTCTAGTGTGTGTGTAACCCCGTAGGGTCCTTTACAGTTTGTATCAGAGCCTTGGTTTGGTGGCTTTTGCAAGCATGACTTCTAAATCTCAACAACATCCTCCCATGTTCGATCCGAATAACTATACTCAATGGAGGATCAAAATGATCAAGCACCTCAAGAAGAACAATCTTCTGGATGCGGTGACTTCGGATGTCTCAGAGTCCAACTTCATGATGAACGTCCATGCTAAAAGAGCTTTGTGCATCTCCACGTGGGACCATGAAAATGAAGAAGTTGGATGCATGGTGACAGCACATGAAATGTGGAGCTATCTTGAGACCAAGTACACCGGAGGTGATGAGATTGAGTCTAGCGATAATGAGGTATCTCAAACTCAATCTACTTATGAGCATAATGATTTTAGTGATAAAAGTTCTTTAATTGCTCATAAGTGTAATGCAAATGCTTTTCATGATGATTCTCATAATTGCACTTCTTTGCATGCTTCACATATTAATATGATTAAATCTTTGCATGCCAAGAAAGAAGTTTTTCTTTCTCAAATTCGTGAGTTACGTGAGGAGAATGCTTCACTTAAACATACTCACGTTTCGAATTGTGACTCCGTCATTATTGAGAGAGATTCTCAAATTGACGCTTTGATAAATGAGACATCGGTTCTCAAATCTCAATGTCTTGAGCTTAGCTCATGTCTATACGCTAGGGATGACGACATCTCTTCTCTTTTGAAGAAATGTGAGCTATTATCTTCTGAACTTTTGAGTAAGAACAAGGTTTTGGGATCCTCTAGTTTGAAGGTGAACAAACCAAGCTCTTCCCCTAGAAGCACCCAAATAAATTTTGTGGGGAGCCTTCTAAGGGGTTAGTCACATCCAAGTCTTCTTTTGGCCAAAAAATCAACTTTGAATATTAAGCCAAAGAAGAATCATGCTTATATGTTCACCACATTGCATAAGAAGCCTATTCAAAAACATGTTGATGTGAATGCTTCTTCTTTGAATGCTATGCATGATGTTTCTACTCATAGGAAATATTATTATTGCCTGCATGCTAGAATGAATGATAAACTGTTTCATGTTTCACATGTTCCTATGAATGGTAGAAATGCTTGTGTGAATGTTCCTAATGCTAAATTGCATGTTTCACACACGGGGCACGCCAATGTTTATGTTCCACCTCATAAGCGTGCACCCTCACCTCCTACTCATGCCTTGACCAAACCTCTTCTTAAGAATCTCAAATCACTTTCTGTGTGGATTCCTAAGAATGTTTCTAGGCTTGATAGGAAATCGTATATAGATTCATATGTTCGTCATGTTATATTTTCATATGACTATATACGGAAACCAAACTCCACTTTTGTTTGGTTTCCAACTTGCTAGCTCACTCACATTATTATTCATTGCTTGAGTACCATGCTTGTATGTTTACATTTTGTACCCACATTTTTGTGAGTGTGTCCATTACTCCCATGTTTGCATGTTCTGTATGATTATGGGGGAGTATGGAATTTTTGCTTGCTTGCATTATTTTTCCATTCATATGGCACATTGTATTTCATTCACATTATGTTTATGCATATGGGATGGTTATTTCTCTTACCCTTGGTTTCCTATTTGGCTATTACCCATCTTTTTGATATGCCAATGGGGGAGAGAAATAGGTTATGTATAAATATATCGTGTGCTTGTTTATGCATTATTATCAATTGGTATGTTTTGGCATAACAGCCATCAATATGATTTGTGCTTTATAAGTTTATATTTTGTGCACATTTGCATATTGATTGGGGGAGTTTGTTAGCACACAATGTTTATTTCAATGTTTATTATATTTTGACATAATGGATTTTCATCATCAAAAAGGGGGAGATTTTTAGTTCTTGGGTTCAAGACTAACGTTGTTTTGATGATGATCAATACATTATGTTAGTGTGCTAATCAATCTTATGTTTTAGTCTCGGTTTATCTTTAGGATTATATGTTGATGAGACAAAACATAATGCTTGGAGGATATTATAAGGGATATCTTAAAGACCTCCAAGAGTGATGGAGTGCTCAAGCTTGGATGAAGTCATGAAGATCATCTAATGAAGCCAAACCTTGGAGCATGATGATGGATGGACATTTAGAAGAGCATTGCCAAAGCTTGGAGCTTAATGAAGGGAAGCTTATCAAGGAGTGCCAAAGCTTGGAGATGATGGGGAGCATCAAGGTACAGTGAGCTTGAAGACTTAGACTCTAGGAGATGCAATATGTAATCCATGTAATTTCATTTACTTGCATTTCTCTTTTTAAGTCTAGGATTATTGTAATGCCTTGATAGTTGGTCATACTCTCATGCATTTGCATTTCACCATCTTAATGAGCCTTAGGCTTATCATAGAATCCAACCAAATAGGTTCATCTAGTCCAAAGACTCGATTGGAGTCTCTGGCTCTCCTGCAGTCGCCTGCTGAAGGTTTTACAGTCGACTGGGTAATTTCCAGTCGCATGTCGAGCCTTCTACAGTCGACTGTGATGCATAGCTCAAGTCAACTTTTCTATTGACTCATCTAGAGCTGTTCGCATCAGTCGACTTATGTTCAATTTACAGTCGCCTGTATTCTTACAGTCGCATGTGAATTGGTCGACAGTCGACTGTGCGCTTCTTGCATTTTCTGGGCTTCATCCCAATGTGCAAGACAGTCGCCTGATGAAGTTTTACAGTCGTCTGTATATTTACAGTCGCCTGTGAAATGCCATCAGCCGTCTGAAAGGCGTAAGTGCAAAATATGCATCTCTCTCTGTTTTACTTCCTCCTCTGCAGCAGTCGACTGATGACGGATATACAGTCGCCTGTCTATTTTACAATCGACTGTATTTTGGTCATCAGTCGCATGTAAGCATACTGGGAGTAAGAGTGCAACTCTCTGTTTTTCTTCCATCACTGCTGCAGTCGCCTGATGAAGGATATACAGTCGACTGTCTGTTTTACAGTCGCCTTTGTAGTCTTCTACAGTCGAATGTCCTGGCTCAGATTATAGCCGTTGGGATTTTTCTAGACGTTGAACAGTCGACTGTCTGTGCCATAAACTACCAAAATCTAGCCGTTGCAGATTTCTTCCCTTTGGGGTTTTGGTTAGTTTTATGGGCTCTTCTTGGCTGCCTATATATAGGAGGTGGCTTAGTTCATTTAGAACCCTTGAAAGGGTTAGGAAATCATAGAAGATCATTTAATCTCTTCTCTAAGCCACTCCTCCCACATTCTCTCATTAGAGCTTCAATCTTATACTATAGCATCTAAGCTCTCGGAAATTTCTCCAAGGGATTTCAATCTCATTCCTTTTCTTGGAGAACATCTTTCTTCTCTTCATTTCATACACTCAAGTGAGAAGTGTTAGGATTCATTCCTAGAAGAGAGAAAGATCATCAAGTGCAATCAAAGCCTCATCTCAAGCACTTGAGTTTCACTTGCATGCCTTCTTCATCGCATTGGTAAGATCATATCAAGGCGTAGGTAAGTGTTATTTCGTTTCACCTTTGTGTTACCCCTAATTCTTTTTGTGGGAATTAGATACTCTCTTTGTGGGAGTAACTCTCTTTGTGGGAGTTTGGTGTCCTAGTGTAGGGCTAACCCTAATTCTCTAAGTGGGAGTTAGTAATTCTCTAGGTGGGAGTTTGACCCTTGTGTAGGGTTGGTTGGGTCCTTGTGTAGGGCAATATCCTCTTGGTGAGGTCTCTGTCTTTGTTGGAGTGTATCCCTTTGTGGGATTTGTATTCACTTCTCTTTGTGGGATTATAGTGAATATTGGTGTGGCTGGACGTATCCAAGTTTTGGGGAACCAGTGTAAAATCCTTGTGTTTGAGATTGTTGTTGTTGAGCACTCTGTTTATTTTCCGCTGCTTATTGTGCTTTAATTTTAGTAACTTTTAATTAAGCACTTTGCTTGCTATTACACTATTCACCCCCCTCTAGTGTGTGCGTAGCCCTGCAGGGTCACTTACAGTTTCTTCCTCCACTCGCTTCCTTATGGTCAAGCATCGGCACAACCCAGCATATCTCATCCATGTGTGTATGTTTTTCCTGCATGAGATACGTTGTGTCAAATAAAGATGGACGAAATTGATTATCCATGAAAGCTTGCCATAATGGGTCGTCATAAACAATAAAAGATTTTAAAGCTAATTGACGACCATCTGAATCTAAAAGATTTAGAACTAAAATTTGAGATTCAGAACTAGAGGGTATGGTTTCATGAGAACTTCCCTGAAAAGGATCACTATACTCGATTTGGTACTCTGCCTCATGAGGACATGGAGGTGGCTACAAAAATAGGTCTGGAGGGCAAGAAAACTCAGGCTCAGTATAGGTCATCTCGTAGTCACCTTCGTTCACTCCACCCTCTTCATCAGTAATCATAGGTTCTGCAGGCCTCTCGAAACTTTGTGGTTCTTCCTGAAGGTCTTCATGGATGATGGTTTGGTGCACATCCTGAGGGGGAAGAAATAATGGCTGTTGAAACAAGTTTGTGGGGACGTACGGTTCGGGATCCAATGTAGTTGGTAAGCTCTCTCCCTCGCTCATATCTTCCTCTTCATAGCAGTGATAACATGTAGCAGTCCATCGATGTACTCATACTCCTTAGGTGAGGGAGATGAATCTGAAGGAAGACATGGTTCATGTTCAATGATTTTACTCTCGACATCACTTGTCTCCACCCCATCTTCATCATCGTCAAAATGGAAATGCATCATGTCACCCTTATAGTCCACATGCACCCCCATCACCCATCTCCTCATGCTCATCCAAGTGTCCTCGCTCAAGCTCCTCTAATTGGTTCCGATGCTCACTCTCGTATGATTCCTCTTGCTGCTCCATAGGGTCGCATCGATAATCACTCCAAGGTAACTCCTCAGGCTGCCCCTGGACCTGCTGAAATGTGTCCTTGAAAGGAATGCTCTGGCCATCATCTTCATATCTAGGTGATTGATCTTCAGATAGCTCTCTCATGCACTGCAAGGTCCTGCAAGTACCACCATACATCCTCTGTCGTATATGAAAGGAATTCTCCACTGCAACTCATCTGCATGAAATCCCACGTATGAGGGAGTAATCCTGTGTAGAAGATCTGCAGGAGATGATCATCGTAGAAGCTATGGGGTGGGCTGGTCGCTCCGGGACGTGACCCAAAGAACGGTTGTAGTTTTACCGCAAGTGCACGGTGTAGCAGCGAGCGGAATATCGAACACAGGGAGGACGAATGACTGAGCTTGCTCCGATCAACCTGGCTATTCAAGAAGAGAGATTTGCCTTTGGCGATCCTGTCACAATCGTCAGACAAATGTGCGAAATATCAAATCAAATAAAGAACGTCTAGGGAATGGGGAATCCCTGCTACTCACCGTATCTCATAAATGTGGTTCATCGGTATCAAAATTGCTTGAATGAGAATTTGGATGAACTAGTTGCAACTGAATGTAGAACCAAGCTCATGCTCTCGCGCTGTTACCGGTCTATAGCTATCCTAGGTTTGGGTCCAATCTCTTGCAAACCCTAGCCTAGGAAAGCTAGCATTAGGATCAACATCATCGTCCAGTCGCGCACCGAGCCCAATCTCTTGCAAACTCGGCTCGCGATCTAGATTGGGATAGTTCCTACCCGTCCAATCTCTTGCAAACGGGTATCGGTATAGAATTGCAACCGGGAATCCTAGTATCGGTCCAATCTCTTGCAAACCGATACTTCAAAAAATCCGACTCCAACCCAATTCGGAATTCTAGGGCTTCCTATCAAATTGGGATCCAATCTCTTGCAAATCCCAATTGATATGAATACCTAGCAATCCGTAGTAAATTGATCCCAATCTAATCCCTAGATAGCAATTCTAGCTCAATTTCTACCAATTCATCACAAATATGAAAGTGGGCTTGTAGGGTTCATCCCCACGCCCCAAGACGTGGAGACTACTCACAAATCATAGCAAGATCACAAAAATAATCGTTGAGATAAGCAATAGAATTCATCACAACAATGATATAAACAATAAAAATAGAATTTTTAAGGAAAAGAGATGCAAACCAATGTAGTTCTTCAATCAATCCAACAAAAATCCAAGTTTTGCTCCTTCTCCAATCACAAGAATAAAGCTAAAAAAACTAGTCTAAAAAGCTGCAAAAAATCTAAGAGAGAGCCCTCCAAACTAGGGTAAAAACAGGGCTTAAATAGCCCCAAAAATCGTGACCAAAATGCCCCTGCACAGCCTGTTTTCCGCAGTTTTCGCTACAGGCAGCGCATCGCACTCGGCCGAGTGACAAAAGTCGCTCGGCCGAGTGAAAACCCTGCAATTTTCCAGTAAGTCGGGGCTTTCAGGGGTCTTCAGTTCGGGGGCGGCTCGGCCGAGTGAGTTGTCGTCACTCAGCCGATGGCTTCATAGTACTCGGGCGGACGGAATTCTCCACTCGGCCGAGTGGGTCTTCTGAAGCTAAGGCAGCCGAAAAACAGTAACTTCGATGTTTTGGAGGGGCTTCGTCTGGGCGCCACTCGGGCGGACGAGATATCGTCACTCGGCCGAGTGGGTCTTCTGTGCTCGGCCGAGTGCACAGGTAACTCGTGTCTGAACTGGTCGGCCGAGCAGTGTCTCGCTGGTCGGCCGAGTGGCTCCTCCACTCGGCCGAGTGGGACACAAAAAATGCCCAATCTGCTTATTTTGGCCTCATCGTCGCTCCTGCGACGTCCATTCTTCTTCCGCTCCTCTCCAACAGCAAAATACCCCTCGGGGAGGTCGTCGGTGACCGTCTAGAGTAAGCGCATCTCGAGATCACTCCAAATAGCGCCAAATCACCTGAAATGCGACAAAAACAACAAATCGTGAAAAGCATCGCAATATCGTCGATATATCGTGAAAAACATGATTTGGGCGATCTAAATGGCATGCAAACATGCGGAAAAAAGGTGTAAAATAAGGAGTGATCAAAATCCCCCAAGCTTGCCTCTTACTCGTCCTCGAGGAAGATAAGTAAAAGGCGAACCCGATGGATTCGGAAAACGAAAACGGCGAAAAATGAAAAAATGAAAAACGAAGAAGAATGAAAACGAAATGAAAATAAAGAAGAAAGAAAGAAAGAAGCGAAGAGTTAGGATGCTAGATCATTTTCTCAGGACGTGGGTTTCACTTACTCTTATAGCATGCACCGAATGAAAAATACATGTCAAAGAATTTTATTTTGATATCATAGTATAATGGTGCAAATAGAAATAGAAAACCCACAAAAAATGTTATAATCATGAAAAACGGAATAATTTTAAAATTAACGTCGTCTGAATCATTTAAAGCGGTATACAAATCACAGATCACACACTTTTCAATTGAACGCTTTCTATCAGGAGTATAAGAGTATCACACTATAGAATAGAGAGAATAGAAAAGTATGGATTTCATGAAATGAACGCTAGGCTTAGATTTCTGGATTTCGTGAAGCTAAAAATAATCTCACCGAGTATAGAATATTACTTAGCCTAGGTCGTCGTGCAATGTCAAGTAGTCACTCTCTCACACATCAACGGATCCCCTCCCCCAAGCTTATCTATAAGCGTGGTGGCATAAAAAATATTTACATCCCCATTTTTTATACATATAGCTCCAAAAGCAACGAAAAGAAAGAAGAAAGAAAGAAAGTGAGATGGGATCTTTCATTGAGGATTTTTCTCTTTTTTTTCTTTTTTTTTCCTTTTTTTTTTGTTTCTTTTTTTTTTGCAATAGGCAATATATACACAACGATCCCAACTCAAAGGGAGATAATGATATACAAGAATGTTTTTCTCTCTTTTATTATATATATTTTTTTAATAAGAAAATTGGAGCTAGGAATTAATAGCGGGGGGAAAATGCCATAAAATAGAATCACTAAGGGGAGATTCACCAATGATTTTAAAAGTAGAGAAATGATGTTCAAGATTTGTGGAGAAAGAAATAAATATAACTCTCGGTTCACTCTATAAGACATGCACGACAACTTCAGCAGGGTAATCTAATCTACTCGGTTTCGATCACAAAAAAGCTAACTAATCCAGATTTATCATAGCTAACAGCATTCAATCATCCTGAAGTGAAGTGTACAATTCATGCATATAGAAGTGATATAGGAAAAGAAATCAGTACTCCAGATATAGGCATTCAATGCGTGAATCGTGGTGTGTTTTCTGTGATAGCATACATATGAATATTCAGACTCAGCTAATAATAAAATTTCATCCATTTTCATGTGGAAAAAGGTGTGGGTTACTATTCTCTAAATGCAAAGCAAGTCATAGCATATGATATCAGAAATAAAATCTAAGACATGACAAATATAGCATGCATATAGAATGAGCTAACTCCACGTAGTCATCATCACAGAAAAGTCATCTCTAGCATGAGATGAAAAAGAAAGAAATAAAGATAAAGGAAAAATAAAACTATGCAATGCGGCCCACAGAAAAATAAGAAAAACGTGATGCATGGCAAAATAAAAGAAAAATGATGAAAAATGAGTGCAAAAGCGAAAAAATGGTGTGAAAAACTAAAAATAAAGGTGGCAAATCGAAAAAGAACGTGAGAACTCACTCCCCCAAGCTAAATGGCACCGTGTCCTCAATGTGCAAAGAGTGGCACATCGAGAGACAAGAAATGTGAGGGGATGGTGAGGATGCATGCATGAAAAAAAATGAAAATAAAAATAATAAGAAAAATAAAGGAAAGAAAATATGATGCGGACATGATGCATGCACAGATAGGAGTGATACAGATATATAAGTGGCACCAAAAACTCTCCCTCTCTCCCAAAAAGGATATATAAAGATATGAACAAAAAGAGAATCCCAAAATAAGTGAGGGGAGGGGGGGTGGAAAAAGCGCAACAGGACCCAGCAGAAACGGGCAGCACAACGGCAAAAGGAATCGATGTCATCAAGGGTGCCTAGGAAGGTGGTGCTGCGCCATCTCCGTCCTGAGGCGGAGGAGGTGGTGGTGGTGCTGACTGTACAGGCTGCTGAGCGGGGGTGGGTGTGGGAGTGGCAGCAGGTCGTGTGTGTGTGGAAGTGTGGGCGGGAACCTGCTGGGTGGGTGGGGGTACGCGCGGGAGACACTCCAGAACCTGGGTGAGGCAGTAATGGATCTGGGGGAGCAGCTCGAAGCGTCCAGCCATCACAGAGACGGTGGAGGACAGGGTCCTAAGGTCACCTCTAAGACCACTAACCGCCAACTCAAGAGCACGTATGCTCTGCAGTACAGTGTCGGGCGGGGGTGGTGCAGAGGGATGCACCGGTCTAGGCTGAGCAGGGCGAGGCTGGCGTACGCGAGTAGAGTATGTAACGGGCTCAGCAGGGAAGGGGACAAACGGTGCCGTGCCTGCAAATGTGGGCCTGGCCTCAGTGTGAGGCCGGGACACCGGCTGGTGAGAAGCGGAGGCAGCGGCAGCGAAATAAGTGTGCAAAAGTGGCAGCGAGGCGGCCAGAGAGGTCAGTGGCACAGAAGTGTGGACAGACGCCACGACGCTCTCAGAAAATACAGCAGGGGTGGAGACAGAGGTAACTACCGCTGGGGCGGAAGTGTGTGGACCAAAAGGCGCAACCCCAGCGGAGATCATGCTAGCCATGGTCTCCACGACCGCGGCAAACGAGGGCTCTCCACTCTCAACAAAGGTCGGCGGGCGCTCGGGGAGTGCGGAGCAAAGTGGCTCGGCGGACAGAGGGCCAGTGGTGGTGGTGGGAGTGGTGGTGACAGCCTCAGAAGTGGTGGTGGAAGTGGGCTCAGCTGAGGTGCTCGTGACACTGACAGAAGTGGGGACAGAAGTGTCAGGAGCAGCGGAAACATCTGGTATGGGCTGAGTGGCCACTGGGTCAACAGGGTCGGCAGCAGGCTCGGCAGGGTGTGCAGCAGGGTCTGCGGGGGCAGCCTGGGCATCGTGGGCATCGTGGGCCTGCTCGGCCTCCTCGGCCTCGAGCACGTAGGCAGCGGGGATGAGAACATCCATCGCAGGGAGCCAGTCGATGTGGGCTGGTGCAATCTGAGTCCGAGCAGGGCTCGGGAGAATCATGTAGTCGGCACCGTAAGGGCCGTGCAACCAGACCCAGTGACGCTCACCGTGCGGACGAAGCATCTTCATCTGGGCCATAACGTCTATCGACAGAGAAGTGGGGCCCGGGACCCGTCGCAAGTCATCGGGGAAGTCCTCGCCGGTCATAAGAGCAAGCAAGGTGATCAGACCGCCGCAGCATATCGGTGAGCGAGCGCCCACCGATACAATGATGCGGTCTAAAAACCAAGCCGCAATGTCGATCACGACGGCGGGGACAAGCTCGTCTCCATCCCTAGATAGAGCTCTGGGACGTGTTATCGCATAGAGCATGTAGAGCTCTGGCGTAGACATCGTGCCCGGCTCATATCTGGCCAAAAATGTCGTCGCCATAAGGCGCTGAGCAATACGTAGGCAGGGATGTACGATGGCCGAGGCCTTGGCCCTACTAGGGTCAAAGGCAGCGTGGAGACCCGTAATCCGGGCCCAGAAGGCACCGGCGTCAAAGGAAGGTGGGGGATATGGGTAGGACCGTAACCTCGGTCGGCTCCGGGGACAGCGGGCCACGAGAAAAACGCTCTCATCATATCGAGAGTGACCTGGCACTCTCGATCCATGAACCGAAACGAGCATCCCTCGTCGGTCCGGGCGATCGAACTCAGTACCTCAAGTGTCGGGCGGGTAAAAGTATCCGCCGACACCTGGAAAAAATCTCGCCAGCCCACGTTGTCGTACAACGTGAGCATCCCCTCTAGTACCCCCAGGCGTCCTAGGTCAGCGAGGTGTGCAAACCTGGAGGGTACGATCGAGTGCTGGGAGATACGGTCGAAGACGGCGCGGTGTGCGTCATCTCGGAACGTAATCCCGAGCGGCCCGACCAGTGGAGCCGGTGGTGGTGGCTGTGCGGCGGCAGGGAGAGGCTGTGTGGGCTGTGGGTGCACTGCAGGCTGTGCGGGGTGTGCGGGGCCTGCAGGCTATGCTGGGTGGACGGCGTGTGTGGTAGACGGTGGAGGAGAGTCCTCCAACTCGTGGGAGGGGCCGGCATCATCCGACCGCTTCCACTTAGCGGAAGCTCTCTTCGACCGCGGCCGTGTCCGGGGCGGCAGATCGGCCCCGAGCGCGTCGAAAAGTGAAAAAAGTGTGGTGCGTGTAAAAGAGTGGAAAGAGTGTACCCCGACACGCCGCGAGTGCTAAGCAGTGGAAGCATGCGAAGTCAGCGCCTCCGCGAAGTCCAGATCAGCCCGTAGAAGCTCCCCTGGGCTCCCCTAAGCTCCAATAAGCAACCGGAGGTGGCCGGAGCAACTGCCGCCGGCGGCGACTCGGGCGAGTCACGGCGGTGGTCGGCCGGCGGTGGCGGGCCGAGCGGCCGCGCGGGCGGCCGAGTATGGGCGCGAGCGAGGGGGGTTCGGGCAAGGGGAGCTGAGGCGTCGGGCGGTTTGGGGATTTTGCGATTTCGAAAAATGCGCCCCCTCAGCTCTTTATATAATAAAAGTTACGACTCGGCCGAGTGACGTGGTCACTCGGCCGAGCGGGACCAATGAAAATTTCCTCCCCGCTTACGCTTCGGCCGAGTGGCTTTGCCAGCCTCGGCCGAGTGGAGTAAGTCCATTCGGCCGAGTGACTCAAGCTACTCGGCAAGACTCGCCCTAGGAGGGTATCCGTTTTACTCGGCCGAGTGGGAATATGTACTCGGCCGAGTAGCAGTTATATTGAAATCAGGAAAATAAACAGAGAGTTGGGTACAGTAGACTTCCCTCGTTCGTGAGCGGCTCGGCCGGACGAACTTGTGTACTCGGCCGAGTGACTAGTATACTCGGCCGAGTGAGCCTTGTGTTCTGCTGTTTGTCTTTGTTTTGGCTCTAAACTCCGTCTTTTTTCCTCCAATCGATTTCATCTTCCTCCTAGGCGTCGAGCGTCTTCTTGGGGGGCTCCTCGTCGTCTCGTTCATCCTCCTCATGATGGATCTACCTATCTCCTCTCCTGTCAAGAAAAATAGGACCCGTTATCACAAAATTTTTGGGCGAACGACTCAAAACACTAAAAATTTCTAAAACGAAAATAAAGAAAAGGTAAAAATAAAGAAATAACCGTCGGGTTGCCTCCCGACAAGCGCTCGTTTAAGGTCATGAGCTCGACCCCCTATAATTTTCAATCAATGCGGGATGTTTGGTGCATACGAAATGCACCCATCAAACTTTTTGGGGAGAACGCTTGGATTGGGACGTTGTGGCGTCGTGTTCTCCCGCGGTGGTCTCTCGTCTCGAATAGTGTTGGGGGGAGGCTCCCCCAAGCTAGCATTTGCTCCGGTCAACGGTTTTGCCGGTGATGCCGATCTCCGTGCCGGCGGAGCTTTCTTTGGAGACTTTAGTTTCGAGAGCTTGCAGAGCTCTCGAATCCTTGCGACATCAGCGACGCCTTCATCATCTTCAGCGGAGAGGTCGGGGGAATCATTTTTCTTCTCATCTTGGCCTAAATCCGGGCCTTCCTCGAAATCTTCGTCAAAAAGAGAGCCAATTGAGTGAGGGATCGCCTCCTCTATCACCTCATCGAGGAGGTCCATGTAGTCAAGTTCCTCGTGATAAGGCATGTGCTTCATAGCCTTAGGAATGTGGAGCTCCACCTCGATGTTTCCGACGTTTAAAGTTAGGGTACCTTCGCGCACGTCGACGATGACTCCGGCGGTGGCGAGGAATGGGCGTCCAAGTATCAATGAAGTGTCTCCCTCCTCCTTAACGTCCATGATCACGAAGTCACAAGGCAAGCATATTCCCCCCGGGACTTGTAGCGGTATGTCTTCGGCGATCCCCACCGGCCTTGTTATCCGTCCATCGGCTAATTGAATGCGCATGTCTGTGGGTTTCAACTTTGTCCCGGTGTTTAGCCTTAAGAACATGGAGAGAGGCATGAGGCTCACACTAGCCCCAAGATCAACCAACGCCTTTTGAAGAGGAACGCCGCCCAAGGTGCAATGAATCCGAAAACTCCCCGGATCTTTAAATTTTGCCGGCTCCTTCTCTCTCTTGGTGAACCAAGAGCCCTCCTCGGCTAGCATGATCTTCTCCTTCCTTTTCCTCCCTGAAATCAAGTCCTTCAAAAATTTAGCATACGTGGGGATCTCGACGATGGCGTCAAGGAAGGGAATGTTAAGGCTAACTCCTCTTAGGTACTCGAGAAATTTTGCTAGCCTTTTCTCCATTTTCGCTCTAGCAAGCCTTTGGGGGAATGGGACCGGTGGCATGAAGCGCCTTTCCTCAATCAATTGCTCCACTCTAGATTTCTCCTTGTCTTGTGGCTCCTTCTCTTTTTCAACTTCAACTATCGGCTCAATTGGCTCCAAGCTTTCCTCCACGGGCTCCTCAATAGGAATCATGGCGGGGGTGGTGTCCTTCCCGCCTCTAGTAGTAACGGCAACTATGGCATTGATGTGGCCCGTGTTGCCCCGTGGGTTTTGCTCCGGTTGCGCCGGCAATCTTTGAGTGTTCCGATTGAGCAACACCAATTGCTCCGATATTTGAGCCACAACGGTATTAAGGGAGTCTTGCCCCGCCTTCAAGCTAGCATTTACCTTATTTTGCTCGACCATGAACGCCTCCACTCTAGTTTCGAAGTCGGATCGTTGTGGAGCTTGTGGAGGGTTTTGATTTTGATTCCTCCACCCTTGGTTGTATCTGGGAGGCCTATATGGTGTAACTTGTTGCTTTGGTTGAAAGTTTTGTTGTGGAGGCCCCCTCGGTGGATAGTATTGTTGTTGGGGTGGTGGTGGTCGAGCTTGTTGAGGTGGTTGTTGTGGCGGGTTCAAAGCTCCTTCATTGTTGGCGTAAGAGAATCCTTCATTGTGGCGGGTTCAAAGCTCCTTCAACTTCTCCAATCTCTCCACTACCTTGTGGAGAGAATCAAATTTGCTCGTGAGCTCCGCTACGGCCTTCGCCTCGTAGATGCTAGTTGGCTTTAAGGAGGACGTGGAGTGTCCTCGCTCATCGCCCCATTGTTGATTATTTGAGGCCATCTCCTCAATTAGGGCCGTAGCTTCTTCGGGAGTCTTTGACAAGATAGCACCATTCGCCACGGCATCGATAATTTGTTTGGTCCCCGGTTGGAGACCGTTGTAGAAGCTATGAACTAGCTCCCAATCTTCTATACGGTGGTGCGGGCATTGATGCTGCAAATCCTTAAAACGCTCCCAAGCTTCATAGAGCGTCTCCTGGGGTCCTTGCTTGAAGGACATGAGAGCGCTCCGGATCTTCACCGTCTTGGATGGCGGATAGAACTTATCAATAAATGCACTCGCCAACTCGTCCCAAGTGGTGAAGACACCCTCAGCTTGCGTCCTCAACCAATAGAGTGCCTCGTCCTTTAGCGTGAAAGGGAAGAGTCGCAGTCTGATGGCATCGATGGAGACCCCCGTCATCTGAAATGTGGCGCACTTCGACAAGAATAGTTGGATGTGGTAGTGGGGGTTCTCATGTGCGTTCCCATGAAATGGGTCTTGTTGCATCAAAACCACCAATCCAGTCTTTAGCTCGAAGTTCTTGTCAGCCGCCAACTGCGGCATGGCAATGGATGAGGTGGTAGAAGAAGTCTTAGGCCGAAGCCTATCGCGAATAGAAATTATCCTCGCCATCCTTGCCGCCAATTCTTCAGGAGTTTCCGGGTTGGTCATATACCTCCCTTCCGGATTTTGTCTCTTTTCCGCTCTAAGTCTCCGCGCGGTACGTTCGATCTCGGGATCAAATAATAAGGCTTCTGGGTCCGCCGTAGATCTCGTGTACATGCACAGGGAAAACAGAGTTTCAAAGAAATGATCAGTACCGTGGAAGGGTTAGGTAAAAAAAAGAGAAATAAAAATAAAAAGAAAGAAATAGCTGGGATGGTAAGATCAAACGCAATCGCCTCCCCGGCAACGGCGCCAAAAACTTGGTCGCTCCGGGACGTGACCCAAAGAACGGTTGTAGTTTTACCGCAAGTGCACGGTGTAGCAGCGAGCGGGATATCGAACACAGGGAGGACGAATGACTGAGCTTGCTCCGATCAACCTGGCTATTCAAGAAGAGAGATTTGCCTTTGGCGATCCTGTCACAATCGTCAGACAAATGTGCGAAATATCAAATCAAATAAAGAACGTCTAGGGAATGGGGAATCCCCGCTACTCACCGTATCTCATAAATGTGGTTCATCGGTATCAAAATTGCTTGAATGAGAATTTGGATGAACTAGTTGCAACTGAATGTAGAACCAAGCTCACGCTCTCGCGCTGTTGCCGGTCTATAGCTATCCTAGGTTTGGGTCCAATCTCTTGCAAACCCTAGCCTAGGAAAGCTAGCATTAGGATCAACATCATCGTCCAGTCGCGCACCGAGCCCAATCTCTTGCAAACTCGGCTCGCGATCTAGATTGGGATAGTTCCTACCCGTCCAATCTCTTGCAA
The DNA here is from genome assembly GCA_030789695.1 of Scilla litardierei. NCBI lineage: Eukaryota > Viridiplantae > Streptophyta > Magnoliopsida > Asparagales > Asparagaceae > Scilla > Scilla litardierei. Next base: position 131,844,813 of record CM061142.1, read on the forward strand.
ACGGGTATCGGTATAGAATTGCAACCGGGAATCCTAGTATCGGTCCAATCTCTTGCAAACCGATACTTCGAAAAATCCGACTCCAACCCAATTCGGAATTCTAGGGCTTCCTATCAAATTAGGATCCAATCTCTTGCAAATCCCAATTGATATGAATACCTAGCAATCCGTAGTAAATTGATCCCAATCTAATCCCTAGATAGCAATTCTAGCTCAATTTCTACCAATTCATCACAAATATGAAAGTGGGCTTGTAGGGTTCATCCCCACGCCCCAAGACGTGGAGACTACTCACAAATCATAGCAAGATCACAAAAATAATCGTTGAGATAAGCAATAGAATTCATCACAACAATGATATAAACAATAAAAATAGAATTTTTAAGGAAAAGAGATGCAAACCAATGTAGTTCTTCAATCAATCCAACAAAAATCCAAGTTTTGCTCCTTCTCCAATCACAAGAATAAAGCTAAAAAAACTAGTCTAAAAAGCTGCAAAAAATCTAAGAGAGAGCCCTCCAAACTAGGGTAAAAACAGGGCTTAAATATCCCCAAAAATCGTCCAAACATCGTGACCAAAATGCCCCTGCACAGCCTGTTTTCCGCAGTTTTCGCTACAGGCAGCGCATCGCACTCGGCCGAGTGACAAAAGTCGCTCGGCCGAGTGAAAACCCTGCAATTTTCCAGTAAGTCGGGGCTTTCAGGGGTCTTCAGTTCGGGGGCGGCTCGGCCGAGTGAGTTGTCGTCACTCAGCCGATGGCTTCATAGTACTCGGGCGGACGGGATTCTCCACTCGGCCGAGTGGGTCTTCTGAAGCTCAGGCAGCCGAAAAACAGTAACTTCGATGTTTTGGAGGGGCTTCGTCTGGGCGCCACTCGGGCGGACGAGATATCATCACTCGGCCGAGTGGGTCTTCTGTGCTCGGCCGAGTGCACAGGTAACTCGTGTCTGAACTGGTCGGCCGAGCAGTGTCTCGCTGGTCGGCCGAGTGGCTCCTCCACTCGGCCGAGTGGCTCCTCCACTCGGCCGAGTGGGACACAAAAAATGCCCAATCTGCTTGTTTTGGCCTCCTCGTCGCTTCTGCGACGTCCATTCTTCTTCCGCTCCTCTCCAACAGCAAAATACCCCTCAGGGAGGTCGTCGGTGACCGTCTAGAGTAAGCGCATCTCGAGATCACTCCAAATCCCGCCAAATCACCTGAAATGCGACAAAAACAACAAATCGTGAAAAGCATCGCAATATCGTCGATATATCGTGAAAAACATGATTTGGGCGATCTAAATGGCATGCAAACATGCGAAAAAAAGGTGTAAAATAAGGAGTGATCATGGGCACGCAAGCATTAAATCGTTGAACCTCTTTAAAGCCTGATGGTAGGCCTCCCCAATAGCTTGGATGAAGTTCGCAATCTGTTGCTTCATAGCCGGCTGCCTCTATGCTTGCTGCACGAAAGGAGGCAAGAATATCTTAAGGAAGTCAGTCTGAAATGATAACTAAGTAAATAATGAGTCATGATGCAAAGTACTAAACCAAGATATAGCATTTTCTCTTAAAGAATACATGAAATATCTAATACATAGTCGTTCAATGTGCTCAAGCTTTTTCCCATGAAACAATTAATGGCATATCTTTTCAAACTCTTTCACGTGTAAATATGGATTCTCCTCTTCCGTATCATGGAAGACTGGTAGGATTCAGGTCAAATCAAAAATAAAGTTTAAAAAGTATGCATCACCATCCATATATATATATATATATATATATATATATATATGATTTTTTTTCCAAATAAAACAAAGATGATCAAATAAAAAAATTCTAAACTATAAGGTGGAAGGATCTCACCGAATATTCCTCTGAATAAACTGAAATTATGGTTCACAAATACCATTATCCTCGGCAACGGTGCCAAAAACTTGACTCGCCTCAAAATGTATGAGCGCTACTCCCAAGTGTAGGAGATCAAACAATTAATAATCCTGGTGAGTTCAGGTATCGTATCCATGAGACAACTGACCTGTAAAACCACGAACTTCAGTTCATAAAGAGTACTAAAACGACGAGAAACGGCCACCTGTCAGATATAAAGATATGGTGTCGATGGTTTAAAATAATAAAAGAAAGTCCTACAATATTTACGGCGAATTCGATATTGGGGTACCAAAGTGGAGAGGATGTGTTGGTCGTGATTTTGTTTGGGGTTTGCAATCAATGGTAATTGATGTCTTGGTTAATCAATTGGTTCAGAATGTTCGCAATCAAGATTCATAGATGAGCCTCGCGGATCATCGCCCTCTCGGGTCCCTCCGGGTATGCACACATAGACGTATCCTCCTGGTACGTCATCCTCACGGTATGTGTGTGAATCAAGATCTAAAACATAGAATCAATTGATTAACCTAAATAACACGACGTTTCACCCTGAAAGGGTGAGAACGTCAGAAAATATTGCAATAAAGAGCATAAAAATCGACATACTTATCGAATAAATTATTAGTTTTATAAAGAACATAAGCGCATGTGCCCACAAGGGTCATGGTGATGTCCGCAAGGATCATGCCACGAATAAGTCTGCAAAGATCAGATTCGATCCAAGTACATCAACAATGAATATACTTGAATAATACGAGTAGAAACTAATAAAATATGTGATTTTACATGCAAAATAGGGCGTAATGACATTAAACCAGAGAATACAAAGCCCCAACTACATCAAGACCAACACAAATATGTACTAGCCACTCATGGAGAGAAAAAGGAACCATATTCATAGACAAATACATGTTCAAATACTCAAAATACGCGCTAAATACGCAAAATACAATAGTAAACTTAGGAATTATATCACCAAAACTCTCCAATTAGCCCCAAATCTCCTTCAGATGATAGCTCTGGCCTCTGTCTCCAGGGCCTCCAAGTTTCACGGCCAAATACGGCTCCTAGAGCCCCAAATACGTCAGATACGGCCAAAAACCCTAGAATACACTTAAATAGGTACATTGCGGGTTTTAGATGTGTTAGCGGGTTCCAAACCGCTCCAATAAACTTAAAACCCAAACCCACTGAGTGGATTAATTCTGTGTTGTTCGTCCATGTGGGATTGGACGAGGGGCAGCTACGTGGCTTCGGATTCGGATCCCCACTTGCGCGCGCCCGCTTTGCATCCGAGCCCAGCTCGGAGTCGCTCTCAGCCATCCGATCGAATGATGAACATGTATGATTGCGCCAGGTTGTCCTAGGAAGCACAGCTTTGCCCACTTCGATCAGATTTGAATCTATTCGGGCTTCGATTACGTCTGTTGGATTGGCATCGGATGGCTATGAGATAGCCACGTCGCCAAATCGCTGAGTCAGTCACGGGCTTGATTAGAGCCATTCGATCATCATCCAAGGGTAGATTTGGAGCTGCGTCATCCGCTTGTGTGGCCGTAGGATCAGAGGATTAACGATTCTGAAAATGCCGCGTCGCCCGCCATTTCGAGTCGTCGGATTAGAGCGGGAAACGCCCCGCTGTAGCCACGTATCGGGCGATGAGAGGGCGGCGATATATGGGTCGTATTTTCGCCGTATTTACAACGTATTTCAGCATTTAAATTGGTAATCGGCATTCAATAATTCACAGAAATTAGCACAGATCTCAGAAAAATATAAATAAAGAGTCGTTGGAATCGTGAGATCGAGATCTTCGTACGGAAAATACAAAAAGAGCAGAAATACTCAATATATTACTGTTTTGTGCTTAAATCATTGCTCTAATAAATGACGATATTCAAAATACGATTGTATTAGAGACCAAATACGCATCATATATGCACAAAATGGGGCTAAAAAGGTGTTAAATATGCAATATTTACCCCCGAATGAAAAATATATGTTAGGTTCAGGGTCAGACTACGATGAAGACCCCGTTGCAAGGATTACATCCTGGAGGTAGACCCCGCAGATCAGAGTTACAAGGATGCTGAGGTCCTCCCCGCTGAAGACTAGAGAGTTGTTATAGTTTTGCTTTATTAATAACATTGTTGCTTTCAGGTGTGTTGCTTTCATCATTAGTTGTATGGCCATGCTTGGCCTTAATTTATTTGCGTACTCTGTTTAGACGCTGGAATAAAATTTATAATAATTTTATGTTGTTTCTGAGTTTGCATGCAAGAAACTGATTTGCCAAACACAATGCTAATTGTGCTTAAGTCAAAGAAGAAAGAAAAAAGTACTTCTTTGCTTTAAGCACATGCGGACCCACTCACGTTCTCTCTCCCAAGTACAATGGGAAGCAGGGCATGACATGTTTTACTGGTGACCCATGCAGGTCCACTTGCATTCTGTGAAATACTTCAAAAACAATATAAACATCATTACCAACCAGATCATTTAAATAACCTTGTACATAAATGTTTACCGTGTTTCTCTTTTTAGCATGGCAGGAAGACTGTACACTCGGAAAAAAAATGGAGCTAACGGGAGTGGTGTTCCCGACATCAATGCACTCATGGGTGTCATAAGAGAAATGCCAGAAATTCTATAGCAACTGATACAGAAAGGACAACAGCCTCCACAACCTGCACCACTTCCTCCTTGAGCTGAACTTAGAGCCAAGCAGTTTTGGGAGCTGAACCCGAAGAGAAGGCCCGCTGGAAGCTGAAGAATGGGCCCGAAGCTTTGAGGATGACCTGAGCCTTTCTCGTATTGACAAGGCAGGCTGGGTGGAAGTAGCTAAGAGACAGCTGATTGGTAATACTCAAAACTGGTGGGAAGCTGGGGAAGTATGTCTGGTTAAGCCCATAAACTGGGCCATCTTCTGAGAGAGATTTGATGCCCAGTACTTGCCCAGCTCAGCAAAGAGGGAGCTCCAGCAACGTTTCGTTAACTGAGTCCAAGGCACTCGAACTGTTGACGAATACGAAGCAGAATTTTTCATGCTTAGTCGTTTCGCCCCTCACCTGGTGGAAGATCTCGAAGATCGTGCGTACCAGTTTCTCCAAGGTCTGGACCTTGACATCCAAGCTTCAATGTCTTCAACGAATCCAACCATTCATTGGGAAGTCTTGGATGCTGTACAGAAGCATGAGAACATCATGACGTGCGTTTATATTTCATATATTCACGCACGTCTTCTTTTGTGTTTTTCCGCCATTTTCCGTCGTCTTGTATTCGTTTTCTCGTGTTTTCTTGTTTTCTTTCACTTTTCCATGTTTTTTGTATTTTGCAGGAGTTTACCGGCGTAGGGGACATATAACGAAGATATCATGAGTCCCTGGAGCAACGGGAGGAGTCACGCATGATCCAGGGGGTCAAATGACGACGATAGCATCTTTCAGCCTTTCACCCGACCGGTTGGTCACTTCCAACCGATCGGGTGATGCACGCGTGCACCACCCGGACACAAGCTGGAGCGGGCAGAAAGTCAACCGGTCGGTTCAGAGACCGGTTCAAACGTCCCAACTCTCTGGAATTTGATGCTGAATGCCAACCGATCGGGTGACCTTCACCTGATCAGTTCATCTGTAGCCAATTCTTCGAAGCCAAGACACGGAGAGCTCAACCGACCGGTTCACCCGACGGCACGAAGATCCAACCGATCAGCTTCAACCCTCAACCGACCGTGCCATATGACCGGGTGAAGTCCCGTGCTAAGCTGCCGAAGAAACGAAGCAGGTCACCCGATCGGTTGACTTTTCAACCGATCGGGTGATATCGTATTCTATATATATGACCACTAGGTTTTCCAGAAACAGAGAGTTGTTATTTTTTGATGTTTTTTCTCTCTCTTGATGGCTGTAATTTTTCAGATATTTGTAAGTTTTTCGATCTTTACCCAACTTTAATATAGTGTTATTAGCATTGCCCTTACTGCTTTTCAATCGCTTGATCATGTTTTTAACGGTCGATTTTGATTTAGATCGCTTTTTAGTAAATATGTGTGAGTAGTTCCCAAATCTGGGATTTTGGTGGTGATCGCTCCGGGACGTAACCCCAAAGAACGGTTGTAGTTTTACCGCAAGTGCACGGTGTAGCAGCGAGCGGGTTATCGAACACAGGGAGGACGAATGACCGTGCTTGTTCCGATCAACCTGGCTATTTAAGAAGAGAGAAATTCGCCTTTGGCGATCCTGTCACAATCGTCAGACAAAGTACGGAAATATCAAATCAAATAAAGAACGTCTAGGGAATGGGGAATTCCCGCTACTCACCGTCTTTCGTAAATGTGGTTCATCGGCATCAAAATCGCTAGAATAAGATTTTGGATGAACTAGTTGCAACTGAATGTAGAACCAAGCTCACGCTCTCTCGCTGTTGCCGGCCTATAGCTATCCTAGGTTCGGGCCCAATCTCTTGCAAACCCTAGCCTAGGGAAGCTAGCATTAGGATCAACATCATCGTTCAATCGCGCACCGAGCCCAATCTCTTGCAAACTCGGCTAACGACCTAGATTGGGATAGTTCCTACCCGTCCAATCTCTTGCAAACGGGTATTGGCGCGGAATTGGAACCGGAAACCCTAGTATCGGTCCAATCTCTTGCAAACCGATACTACGGAAATTCGATTCCAACCCAATTCGGATTTCTAGGGCTTCCTATCGAATTGGGATCCAATCTCTTGCAAATCCCAATCGATGTGAATTCCTAGCCATCCGTAGTAAATTGATCCCAATCTAATCCCTAGTAGCAATTCTAGCAAAATTCCTACCAATTCATCACAATTATGAAATAGGGCTTGTAGGGTTCATCCCCACGCCCCAAGACGTGGCGACTACTCACAATTCATAGCAAGATCACAAAAATAATCAATGAAATAAGCAATAGAATTCATCACAATATTGAGATATGCGATAAAAATAGAATTTTTAGAGAAGAGAAAAGCAAACCAATGGAGTTCTTCAATTAATCCAACAAAAATCCAATTTTGTCTCCTCTCCAATCACAAGAATAAAACTAAAAAGCTAATCTAAAAAGCTGCAAAAAATCTAAGAGAGAGGCTCCCAAAACTAGGGTAAAAACAGTGGTTAAATAGCCCCCAAAATCGTCCAAAAACTGTGACCAAAATACCCCTGCGCAGCCTGTTTTCTGCAATTTTCGCTACAGGCAGCGCGTCGCACTCGGCCGAGTGACAAAAGTCGCTCGGCCGAGTGAAAACCCTGTAATTTTCCAGTAAGTATCGATCTTCAGGGGTCTCCACTTCGGGGGCGGCTCGGCCGAGTGAATTGTCGTCACTCGGCCGATGGCTTCATGGTACTCGGGCGGACGGAATTATCCACTCGGCCGAGTGGGTCTTCTGAAGCTCAGGCAGCCGAAAAACAGTAACTTGGCGATTTTTGAAGGGCTTCGTCTGGGCGCCACTCGGGTGGACGGGGTCTCTTCACTCGGCCGATGTGGTCTCCGTCGCTCGGCCGAGTGCACATATAAATCGTGTCTGCTCTGGTCGGCCGAGCGGTGTCTCTCTGGTCGGCCGAGTGACTCCTTCACTCGGCCGAGTGGGACACAAAACATGCCCAAACTGCTTGTTTTGGCCTCCTCGTCGCTCCTGCGACGTCCGTTCTTCTTCCGCTCCTCTCCAACAGCAAAATACCCCTCGGGGAGGTCGTCGGTGACCGTCTGGAGTAAGCACATCTCGAGATCACTCTAAATCGCGCCAAATCACCTGAAATGCGACAAAAACAACAAATCATGAAAAGCATCGCAATATCGTCGATATATCGTGAAAAACATGATTTGGGCGATCTAAATGGCATGCAAACATGCGGGAAAAAGGTGTAAAATAAGGAGTGATCAAAATCCCCCAAGCTTACCTCTTACTCGTCCTCGAGGAAGATAAGTAAAAGGCGAACCCGGTGGATTCGAAAAACGAAAACGGCGAAAAATGAAGAAAAATGAAGAACGGAGAAAAATGAAAAACGAAATAAAAATAAAGAAGAAAGAAAGAAGCGAAGAGGTAAGCTGCTAGATCATTTTCTCAGGACGTGGGTTCCGCTTACTCGTATGGCATGCACTGAACGAAAAACACATGTCAAAGAATTTTATTTTGATATCATAGTATAATAGTGCAAATAGGAATAGAAAACCCACGAACAACAATATAATCATGAAAAACGGAATAAATTTATAATTAACATCGTCTGAATCATTTAAAGCGGTATGCAAATCACAGATCACACACTTTTCAATTGAATGCTTTCTATCAGGAGTATAAGAGTATCACACTATAGAATAGAGAGAATAGAAAAGTATGGATTTCATGAAATGAGTGCTAGGCTTAGATTTCTGGATTTCGTAAAGCTAAAAATAATCTCACCGAGTATAGAATATTACTTAGCCTAGGTTGTCGTGCAACGTCAAGTAGTCACTCTCTCACACATCAATGGATCCCCGCCCCCAAGCTTATCTATAAGCGTGGTGGCATAAAAAATATTTACATCCCCATTCTTATAAAGCTCCAAAAGCAATGAAAAGAGAAGAGAAAGAAAGAAAGTGAGATGGGGTCTTTTATTGAGGATTTTTCCTCTTTTCTTTTTTTTTCTTTCTTTTTTCTTTTTTTTTGATGCAAAAGCATATATACACAACGATCCCAACTCAAAGAGAGATAATGATATACAGGAATATTTTCTCTTTTTTTGAATAAGAAATTTGGAGCTAGGAATTAATAGCGGGGGAAATGCCATATAATAGAATCGCTAAGGGGAGATTCACCAATGATTTTAAAAGTAGAGAAATGAAATTCAAGATTTGTGGAGAAAGAAATGAATATATCTCTCGGTTCACTCTATAAGACATGCACGACAACTTCAGCAGGGTAATCTAATCTACTCAGTTTCGATCACAAAAAAGCTAACTAATCCAGATTTATCATAGCTAACATCATTCAATCATCCTGAAGTGAAATGTACAATTCATGCATATAGAAGTGATATAGGAAAAGAAATCAGTACTCCAGATATAGGCATTCAATGCGTGAATCTTGATGTGTTTTCTGTGATAGCATACATATGAATATTCAGACTCAGCTAATAATAAAATTTCATCCATTTTCATGTGGAAAAAGCGTGGGTTACTATCTCTAGATGCAAGGCAAGTCATAGCATATGATATCAGAAATAAAATTCAAGACATGACAAATAAAGCATGCATATAGAATAAGCTAACTCCACGTCATCATCATCACAGAAAAGTCATCTCTAGCATGAGATGAAAAAAAAGAAATAAATAAAGATAAAGATAAAATAGAACTATTTACAATGCGGCACACAGAAAAATAAGAAAAACGTGATGCATGGCAAAATAAGAGAAAAATGATGAAAATAAGTGCAAAAGCGAAAAACGGTGTGAAAAACTAGAAATAAAGGTGGCAAATCGAAAAAGAACGTGAGAACTCACTCCCCCAAGCTAAATGGCATAGTGTCCTCAATGTGCAAAGTGTGGCACACCGAGAGACAAGTAAAGTGAGGGGCAAGTGAGGATGCATGCATGATGAAAAAAAAAGATGAAAATAAAAAGAAAAATAAAGAAATGAAAATATGATGCGGACATGATGCATGCACAGATAGGAGTGATACAGATATATAAGTGTGTCACCGAAAACTCTCCCTCTCTCCCAAAAAAGATATATAAGGATACGATCTGAATGAGAAACCCAAAATAAGTGAGGGGAGGGGGGTGGACAAAACTGCAACAGGACCCAGCAGAAACGGGCAGCACAACGGCAGGAAAGAACGATGGCATCAAGGGTGCCTAAGAAGGTGGTGCTGCGCCATCTCTGTCCTGAGGCGGAAGTGGAGGTGGTGGCTGGACAGGCCACTGAGCGGGTGTGGGTGTGGAAGTGGTAGCAGGCTGAGTGTGTGTGGAAGTGTGGGTGGGAACCTGCTGGGTGGGTGGTGGTACGCGGGGGAGACGCTCAAGGACCTGGGTAAGACAGTAGTGAATCTGGGGGATCAGGTCAAAGCGGCCAGCCATTGCAGAGACGGTGGAGGACAGGGTCCTAAGGTCGCCTCTAAGGCCACTCACCGCCCCCTCTAGAGCACGAATGCTCTGAAGTACAGTGTCGGGGGGAGGTGGTGCAGAGGGACGCACCGGTCGGGGCTGTGCAGGGCGGGGCTGGCGTACTCGGGTCGCGTATGTGACGGGCTTAGCGGGGAAGGGAACGAAAGGTGCTGCGCTCACAAATGTGGGCCTGGCCTCAGTGTGAGGCTGGGGCACCGGCTGGTGAGGAGTGGAGGCAGCAGTAGCGAAAGAAGAATATAAAAGAGGCAGCGAGGCGGCCAGAGTGGTCAGTGGCACAGAAGTGTGGACAGACGCCACGACACTCTCGGTAAATACAGCAGCAGTGGAGACAGAGGGCTCTCCGCACTCAACTACGGTCGGCGGGCGCTCGGGTGGGGCAGAAGAAACAGGCTCAGCAGACAGAGGGCCAGTGGGGGTGGTGACAGCCGCGGGGGTGGTGGAGGTGGGCTCAGCTAAGGTACTCCTGACACCGACAGAGGTGGGGACAGAGGTGTCAGGAGTAGTGGAAACATCAGGTGTAGGCTGAGGGGCCACAGGGTCAACAGGGGCGGCAGGCTCGGCAGGGGCGACAGGGTCTGCGGGGGCAGCATGGGCAGCGTGGGCCTCCTCGGCCTCCTCGGCCTCGAGCACGTAAGCAGCGGGGATGAGAACATCCATCACAGGGAGCCAGTCAACGTGGGCTGGTGTAATCTGAGTCCGAGCTGGGCTCGGAAGAATCATGTAATCGGCACCGTAAGGGCCGTGCAACCAGACCCAGTGACGCTCACCGTGCGGACGAAGCATCTTCATCCGGGCCATAACATCGATCGACAGAGAAGTGGGGCCCGGTACTCGTCGCAAGTCGTCGGGGAAGTCCTCGCCGGTCATAAGGGCAAGCAAGGTGATCAGACCGCCGCAGCATATCGGCGAGCGAGCGCCCACCGATACAATGATGCGGTCTAAAAACCAAGCCGCGACATCAATCATGACGGCGGGGACCAGCTCATCGCCATCCCTAGATAGAGCTCTGGGACGTGTCATCGCGTAGAGCATGTAGAGCTCTGGCGTAGACATCATGCCCGGCTCATATCTAGCCAAAAAGGTCGTCGCCATAAGGCGCTGAGCAATACGGAGGCAGGGATGGACAATGGCCGAGGCCTTGGCCCTACTAGGGTCAAAGGCAGCGTGAAGACCCGTAATCCGGGCCCAGAAGGCACCGACGTCGAAGGAAGGTGGGGGGATATGGGTGGGGCCGTAACCGCGATCGGCTCCGGGGATAGCGGGCCACGAGAAAAATGCTCTCATCATATCGAGAGTGACCTGGCACTCCCGGTCCATGAACCGAAACGAGCATCCCTCGTCGGTCCGGGCGATCGAACTAAGAATCTCAAGTGTCGGGCGGGCAAACGTGTCCGCCGACACCTGGAAGAAATCTCGCCAGCCCACGTTGTCGTACAACGTGAGCATCCCCTCTAGTACCCCCAGGCGTCCTAGGTCGGCAAGGTGTGCAAACCTGGAGGGTACGATCGAGCGCTGGGAGATACGCTCGAAGACAGCGCAGTGTGCGTCGTCTCGGAATGTAATCCCGAGCGGCCCGACCAGTGGAGCCGGAGGTGGTGGCTGTGGAGTGGCAGGGAGTGGCTGTGCGGGCTGTGTGGGCGCTGCAGGCTGTGCGGGGTGTGCGGGGCCTGCAGGCTGTGCAGGGTGGATGGGGTGTGTGGGAGACGGTGGAGGAGAGTCCTCCAACTCGTGGGAGGGGCCGGCATCATCCGACCGCTTCCGCTTGGCGGAAGCTCTCTTCGACCGCGGCCGTGTCCGGGGCGGCATATCGGCCCCGAGCGCGCGCCGAAAAGTGTAAAAAGTGCGGCGTGTGCAAAAGAATGGAAGGAGTATACCCAGACACGCCGCGAGTGCAAGATAATGGAAGCGTGCGAAGTCAGCGCCTCCGCGAAGCCCGAATCAGTCCCTAGAAGCTCCCCGGGGCTCCCCTAAGCTCCCAAAAACAACCTGCGCATGAAATAGAGATATCAGCGAGTAATATTCAAAATGTATGGGGCATTAGGGGTACAATAGATAGATATAGAAATCAATTTGGGTTTGGGGGTCGTTTAACATATGGATCCTCGAAAAATACACAAAAAGAGGAGAAAAAGGCTAAATAAGCGATACCGGAGGTGGTCGGAGCGGCGGCCGCCGGCAGCGACTCGGGCGAGGCGCGGCGGTTGCTCGACCGGTGGTGGCTGGCCGAGCGGCGGCGCGGCGACCGGTGGTCAGGTGAGTGAGGGCGCGAGCGAGGCGAGCGGGCGAGGGGAGCTGAAGGGTCGGGCGCGATTTGGGTTTTTGCGTTTCGAAAAACGTGCCCCCCTCGGCTCCTTATATAATAAAAGTTACGACTCGGCCGAGTGACTAGGTCACTCGGCCGAGTGGGATTAAATGAAATATCCTCCTCGCTTACGCTTCGGCCGAGTGGCTTTGCCAGCCTCGGCCGAGTGGAGTAAGTCCATTCGGCCGAGTGGCTCAAGCTACTCGGCAAGACTCGCCCTAGGAGCGTATCCGTTTTACTCGGCCGAGTGAAAATATATACTCGGCTGAGTAGCAGTTATACTGAAATCAAGAAAATAAACAGAGAGTTGGGTACAGCAGACTTCCCTCGTTCGTGAGCGGTTCGGCCGGACGAACTTGTGTACTCGGCCGAGTGACTAGTATACTCGGCCGAGTGAGCCTTGTGTTCTGCTGTTTGTCTTCGTTTGGGCTCTAAACTCCGTCTTTCTTCCTCCAGTCAATTTCATCTTACTCCTAAGCATCGAGCGTCTTCCTGGGGCGCTCCTCGTCGTCTCGTTCATCCTCCTCATGATGGATTTACCTATCTCCTCTCCTGTCAAGAAAAATAGGACCCGTTATCACAAAATTTTTGGGCGAATGACTCAAAACACTAAAAATTTCTAAAACAAAAATAAAGAAAAAGTAAAAATAAAGAAATAACCATCTGGTTGCCTCCTGACAAGCGCTCGTTTAAGGTCGTGAGCTCGACCCCCTATGATTTTCAATTAATGCGGGATGTTTGGTGCATATGAGATGCACCCATCAAACTTTCCGGTGAGAACGCTTGGATTCGGAAGTTGCGGTGGCATGTTCTCCCGCGGTGGTCTCTCGTCTCGAATAGTGTCGGTGGGAGGCTCCCCCAAGCTAGCGTTTGCTCCGGTCAACGGCTTCACCGGTGACGTCGATTTCCGTATCGTCGGATCTTTCTTTGGAGACTTTAATTTCGAGAGCTTGCAGAGCTCTCGAATCCTTGCGACATCAGCGTCGCCTTCGTCATTCTCAGTGGAGAGGTCGGGGGAATCATCTATCTTCTCATCTTGGCCTAAATCCGGGCCTTCATCAAAATCCTCATCGAAAAGAGCGCCGATTGAGTGGGGGATCGCCTCTTCAATTACCTCATCAAGGAGGTATGAAAGATCATCCGGCCGTCCCCTAAGCAAATATATTCTATTGGTTTCACCCGCCGGGACTCCCTCGGAATAGTGTTTGAGTCTCTGACCATTTACTTTGAATGTGGAACCGTCCTTGCTTTCCAACTCGAAAGCTCCTCCCGGTTGTATGTGCTTGATGGTGAAAGGTCCGGACCAACGTGACCTCAACTTACCGGGAAATAGTCGGAGCCGGGAATTATAGAGCAAGACCTTGTCTCCTACTTTGAAGTCTGTGATGGTTATGTGGGCATCGTGGAGAATTTTGGTCCTTTCTTTGTAAATTCTTGAGCTTTCGTAGGCGTCTCTTCTTATCTCATCAAGCTCGTTGATGTCCAAGAGTCGCCTCACCGCCGCACTCTTGTAATCGTAATTAAAGGTTTTGATGGCCCAATATGCGCGGTGCTCCAACTCTACCGGTAAGTGGCAAGCTTTCCCATAAACGAGTCGGAACGGTGTGGTGCCTATGGGAGTGCGAAAGGCCGTGCGATATGCCCATAGATCATCGTTTAGCTTCATTGACCAATCCTTTCTAGATCGATCCACCGTCTTTTCGAGAATTTTCTTAATTTCTCTATTTGAGACTTCCACTTGGCCGCTTGTCTGGGGGTGATATGCCATGCCAACTCTATGATTTACCCCGTACTTCTTTAGCATGGCTTCAAACTTGTTCTCTATGAAGTGGCTCCCCCCGTCGCTTATCAAGGTGCGAGGCACTCCGAAGCGCGGGAAGATATTTTGCTTGAAGAACTTGGAGACGACCCTTGCATCATTAGTAGGGGTGGCGATTGCTTTCACCCATTTGGAGACATAGTCGACGGCCAATAGGATGTATTTGTTGCCATTGCTCGACGGAAATGGTCCCATGAAGTCTACTCCCCAATAATCAAAAAGCTCAATTTCTTGGATGGGCCTCATTGGCATCTCATTGCGCTTAGAGATATTCCTGGTCCGTTGGCATCTATCGCACCCCTTTACAAAGTCGTGGGTGTCTTTAAACATTGTCGGCCAAAAGAACCCGCTCTGCAAAATCTTAGCGGTAGTTTTAGAGGCGGCATGATGTCCTCCGCATGGTAGACCGTGGCAATGCAAAATGATGGATGTCGCCTCCTCTTTAGAAACACACCTCCGAATGACGCCATCCTTGCATATCTTGAAAAGGTATGGATCTTCCCAGAAATAGCTACGGACCTCATGCAGAAATCTCCTCTTTTGATGCGTGGGCATCCCATGCGGTTTAATTCCACAAGCCAAGTAGTTGACGAAGTCCGTGTACCAAGGTACTTCACCGGTCCTTATGGCATATAGCCTCTCATCCACAAATGTGTCGTCGATAGGTAAACTCTCATCCTCTTGTCGCGAATGAGCCTAGATAAATGATCCGCCACGACATTGTCCGTACCCTTCTTGTCTCTGATCTCTAAGTCGAATTCTTGCAACAAGAGTATCCACCTAATCAACCGAGGTTTGGCCTCCTTCTTGTTTAAAAGATACTTCAATGCTGCATGGTCGGTGTGGACAATCACCTTGGAACCGAGGAGGTAGGAGCGAAACTTCTCTATGGAATAGACGACCGCTAGAAGCTCCTTTTCGGTAGTTGTGTAGTTTTTCTACGCGTCATCCAATGTCTTGCTCGCATAGTATATCGCATGAAGCTTCTTATCTTTTCTTTGTCCCAACACCGCTCCAATGGCTTGGTCGCTAGCATCACACATTAGCTCAAAAGGAAGGCTCCAATCCGGTGGTTGTATGATGGGCGCGGAGACTAATGCTTCCTTCAAGGTGTTGAAGGCTTGCAAGCATTCTCCTGAAAAAACAAAAGGAATATCTTTAGCGAGCAAGGAAGTAAGTGGTCGGGCAATTGAGGCAAAGTCCTTGATGAAGCGACCGTAAACCCCCGCATGACCAAGGAAGCCTCTAATGCCCTTGACATTAATAGGAGGAGGAAGTTTTTCGATTACCTCAATCTTTGCTTTATCTACCTCAATTCCTCTCGAGGAAACAAGGTGCCCGAGGACTATACCTTCCGTGACCATGAAGTGACACTTCTCCCAATTTAAAGTGAGATTGTTTTGTTGGCACCTTTTTAGGACTTTAGTAAGATTTTCCAAGCAAGAGTCAAACTCACTTCCATAAACCGAGAAATCATCCATAAAAACTTCCATAATATTTTCAATGTAATCGGAAAATATGGATGTCATACACCTCTGAAAGGTGGCGGGAGCATTACAAAGGCCAAACGGCATCCTACGGTAAGCATAGGTGCCATAGGGACAAGTGAAAGTTGTCTTCTCTTGGTCATCTTCGTGCAAAGGGATTTGGAAGAATCCCGAATACCCATCTAGATAGCAAAAGTATTTATGTTTTGCAAGGCGTTCAAGCATTTGATCAATGAAGGGCAATGGGTAATGGTCCTTTCGGGTGGCTTTATTGAGTTTCCTATAGTCAATGCACATTCGCCATCCCGTGACGGTGCGCGTAGAAATGGGCTCACCTTTTTCATTTTTTATGACAGTCATCCCCCCTTTCTTGGGGACGACGTGAACGGGGCTAACCCACCTACTGTCCGAGATAGGATAAATTATACCGGCTTCTAGCAACTTTAGGATTTCCTTTTTAACCACCTCCTTCATATTAGGGTTTAGCCGCCTTTGAGGCTCTATGGAGGTGGCGTCAGTATCCTCCAAATGGATCCTATGCGTGCAAAGCCTAGGGCTTATCCCTTTTAGATCGGAGATAGTGTACCCAAGGACATCTTTGTGGCTCCTAAGAACGTCTAGGAGTTTCTCAAGTTGGTCCAGCGTGAGGTGGGAGTTTACTATCACCGGGAAAGTTAATTTGTTACCCAAAAAGGCGTACCTTAGATTCAGAGGTAATTGTTTAAGTTCTACCTGAAGAGGCGCCGCTCCCTCTACTTCATCAGCTCGCATGAGTTTGGTTTCTTCCTTGTCAGCCGGGTCTAGCTCGTGCTCAGGTGGCGCGCTCTCTTGTGAAGAGTCAGACTCACTGCTTAGTGAGGACAATGCATCGAAATAGGCGCGCTCCAATTCTATGCTAGCGTCATCAAAGCTTTCACTCGGCTCCGGTTCGTTCCTGGAATCAAGAAACACATCAGACGACTCGTAGAAGCAAGGGTAAGTGTCATGGGGTGTAACTCCCTGAACGATGGCTTGCTCTGAGGATCCTCCCAGAGTATAGTGATCCTCGACACTTGTTCTACCGTCTTCGAAATATAGCTTGTCGTCCATCACATCAACTCTGACATTGCCTCCGATAGTCCCTTCCGGGGAGACTTGGTCCATCTCAAAACTAGTAAACAGTTGCTCGTCAGGGTCCTTGACGTCGATAGCAAAAGCTCCGGTAGCGTGGACCTCATCGACAAGCTCCTTAAGGAGGTCTGTGAAGGAGTCATAGTTTTCCTGACTGAGTTCTATTGTTGACATTGCATCCTCCATTCTTTCTGTAAATACCTTATGCAAAATACAGGGAGAATATGCAAATAGAAGAAAGTAAAGAAAGAGAGAAAGAAGAAGTAACCGGGTGGTCGTTGACGAACACTGTCAAAATGCCTTCCCCGGCAACGGCGCCAAAAACTTGATTGCTCCGGGACGTAACCCCAAAGAACGGTTGTAGTTTTACCGCAAGTGCACGGTGTAGCAGCGAGCGGGTTATCGAACACAGGGAGGACGAATGACCGTGCTTGTTCCGATCAACCTGGCTATTTAAGAAGAGAGAAATTTGCCTTTGGCGATCCTGTCACAATCGTCAGACAAAGTACGGAAATATCAAATCAAATAAAGAACGTCTAGGGAATGGGGAATTCCCGCTACTCACTGTCTTTCGTAAATGTGGTTCATCGGCATCAAAATAGCTAGAATAAGATTTTGGATGAACTAGTTGCAACTGAATGTAGAACCAAGCTCACGCTCTCGCGCTGTTGCCGGCCTATAGCTATCCTAGGTTCGGGCCCAATCTCTTGCAAACCCTAGCCTAGGGAAGCTAGCATTAGGATCAACATCATCGTTCAATCGCGCACCGAGCCCAATCTCTTGCAAACTCGGCTAACGACCTATATTGGGATAGTTCCTACCCGTCCAATCTCTTGCAAACGGGTATTGGCGCGGAATTGGAACCGGAAACCCTAGTATCGGTCCAATCTCTTGCAAACCGATACTACGGAAATTCGATTCCAACCCAATTCGGATTTCTAGGGCTTCCTATCGAATTGGGATCCAATCTCTTACAAATCCCAATCGATGTGAATTCCTAGCCATCCGTAGTAAATTGATCCCAATCTAATCCCTAGTAGCAATTCTAGCAAAATTCCTACCAATTCATCACAATTATGAAATAGGGCTTGTAGGGTTCATCCCCACGCCTCAAGACGTGGCGACTACTCACAATTCATAGCAAGATCACAAAAATAATCAATGAAATAAGCAATAGAATTCATCACAATATTGAGATATGCAATAAAAATAGAATTTTTAGAGAAGAGAAAAGCAAACCAATGGAGTTCTTCAATTAATCCAACAAAAATCCAATTTTGTCTCCTCTCCAATCACAAGAATAAAACTAAAAAGCTAATCTAAAAAGCTGCAAAAAATCTAAGAGAGAGGCTCCCAAAACTAGGGTAAAAACAGGGGTTAAATAGCCCCCAAAATCGTCCAAAAACTGTGACCAAAATACCCCTGCGCAGCCTGTTTTCCGCAATTTTCGCTACAGGCAGCGCGTCGCACTCGGCCGAGTGACAAAAGTCGCCCGGCCGAGTGAAAACCCTGTAATTTTCCAGTAAGTATCGATCTTCAGGGGTCTCCACTTCGGGGGCGGCTCGGCCGAGTGAATTGTCGTCACTCGGCCGATGGCTTCATGGTACTCGGGCGGACGGAATTATCCACTCGGCCGAGTGGGTCTTCTGAAGCTCAGGCAGCCGAAAAACAGTAACTTGGCGATTTTTGAAGGGCTTCGTCTGGGCGCCACTCGGGCGGACGGGGTCTCTTCACTCGGCTGATGTGGTCTCCGTCGCTCGGCCGAGTGCACATATAAATCGTGTCTGCTCTGGTCGGCCGAGCGGTGTCTCTCTGGTCGGCCGAGTGACTCCTTCACTCGGCCGAGTGGGACACAAAACATGCCCAAACTGCTTGTTTTGGCCTCCTCGTCGCTCCTGCGACATCCGTTCTTCTTCCGCTCCTCTCCAACAGCAAAATACCACTCGGGGAGGTCGTCGGTGACCGTCTGGAGTAAGCACATCTCGAGATCACTCCAAATCGCGCCAAATCACCTGAAATGCGACAAAAACAACAAATCGTGAAAAGCATCGCAATATCGTCGATATATCGTGAAAAACATGATTTGGGCGATCTAAATGGCATGCAAACATGCGGGAAAAAGGTGTAAAATAAGGAGTGATCAGGTGGAAACCCCTTCGTGGGTCCTCCCCGATGCGTCCATAGGACTAGGAAATCGATAGGGATTAGGAATCTACCGGTTACGCGGGGTGTTTTATTGTCATCGGCGGGAAAAAGACCGCCTTTGACCGTTGGGCCATGAGGGAATAAACTTGGCGGTTGACTCCCTAGCCATAGCTCACGCCCTTAGCATAGACGTCGAATCCTAGCACGCGGGAGCGGCAGGATGAGACGTTGGGAGTTATCGTTGCGAGCTTAGTGCTCCCGGAGTCGGTCAGTGTTAATGGACATGGGAATGCCCACTGACCGAACCCGGGAAGTCCGGCGTATCATCCTGGGCACCGACCGGAATATCGGGCCCATGGGATGCTGGTACCACTCTTAGAGGCAACGTCTCACCATTAGACCCTAATTCTGATCACTATCCTACCCGTAGGTCGTATCGGCGAGAATCGCACGATAGGGTGGAAACCGAATTCTCGGGTATTCCCTTTATATTGTTTATCCCTCGCATTCCATTTTCTGTGACAACCCATCATCCGATTCGGGCTAGCTCGCCCACGGGGTGAATCTGATCCTTCTTGACACAAGCACAACCACCCTCCCTGAGTTCGACCCCCAAGCCACACTACAACACCATGGGCTTGCGGTTATAAATATTTAAATCTCACGCCCCCTATCATATATTGCACACATCTGATGCGCGCAAAACATGGGGGACGTCAAGCTTTATGGCACCGTTGTCGGGGAGGCAACGTGCTTGTTATTTTAGGATTTCATGAACCCTTGAGTCTAGCTCATATCCCCATCTCGCGATAATTTTCGCATTCTTCTTTTTCCATTTCTATTTTATTTTCTTATTTTTATTTTTATTTTTTTATTTTATCTGTTTCTTTCCCACTTTTCGCTTCACGGGTGTTTGTTGTTTTTAATGCGCAGGAGTTCAAGAAGTCTCGACGACTTGATTCCCGTTGATCCGGAGATAAACGCCACCCTAAGGCATCTTGCCGCAGAGAAGCGAAGAAGAGAAGAGCCAGAAACCATGGGGGAGAACACCCCACCTCACAAGTCCCTGCTGGAATACTCGATGCCATCCCTCGAGTCCACCTCCACCATCCGTCCTCCTGCTATTACACCGCAAGGCTTCGAGCTTAAGCCGTCTTTGGTGACGTGGATCCAGCAGGATCAATTCTCGGGGGCACCCATGGAGAGCCCCATCGAACATTTGGACTCCTTCTTGGAGAAATGTGACACCTTCCGGATAAATGGTGTCACAACTGAGGCGATCCGTCTGAAGCTATTCCCCTTCTCTCTGCGAGATAAGGCCAAGCTGTGGCTTAGGGGGAAGGACCCGAACACATTCAACACCTGGGAGAAGCTTTCAAATGATTTTCTGACGAAGTTCTTTCCTCCGGTGAAGACCATGAAGCTGAGGAGTGAGATCTCCTCCTTCTCCCAGGCCAGCCACGAGTCCTTGCATGAAGCTTGGATGAGATATAAGGAAATGCAGCAAAGATGCCCTCATCATGAGCTTCTGAAATGGCAGATAATTAATCTGTTTTACAACGGATTGAGGGATGACTTGAAATCTTTCATGGACGTCACGACTGGAGGGTCCTTTATGTCAAGAAGTGAAGAAGATGCCGGACAGATTCTGGAAAACATGGCATCGAACAATAAGCGGTGGTGTGACGAGAGAGCCACAGCTAGGTCTGGGGGCATCCACAGGGTCGAGGACATCGACAAATTATCCAGCAAGTTTGACTTGCTGTCGACCCAGATCTCTGCTTTGATGGTAGGCGCCGGTGGTGCCGGTACGCAACATATTGCCGCGATGGAAACAGAAATCATGGGGGACTTCGATGGTTGTGACATCTCACCACCGTTGGACCAAGAAAGCGCACTATTCTACAATCCTATGAGAAATGTGCTGTATCAACCACGGACTAGCTCCAACCCGGCCTACTCTCCAAACAACCGGAATCATCCCAACCTTAGCTACCAGGCACCGTATCAGCCGACGCCGCCGCCTCAGCAGCAGCAACAACAGATATATCAACCGGCTAGGCCTCAGCAGCAGCAGTTTCAGCAGCAGCAGCCTCCATAACAATATCAGCAATATGCTCCCAGAAATCAACAACCTGTTCAGCAGCAGCAGCAATTTGGCCAACAGAGGGCCATCTCTCCGGTTGAGTCCCTTTTGACTCAATATATCACCAACCAGGAGAAGATAAATTTGAAACTGGAAATGGGACACCGGGCTCTCACGGACCAAGTAACCCAGCTGGGGTTACAAGTGGCGAACCTTTCAAGGTCGCAAAACTTATTGCCGCCACAACCGGAGGTGAACCCGAGGGGAGCAAATCAGACCTTGGCACTCATGCATGAGCATGCGAACGTGTCTGCTATCGTCTTGAGGAGCGGAATACAAATCCCCACAAGTGTACCCCCAAAGGAACCGGAAGCACCATTGGTCGTGGAGCGACCGATTGAAAAATTGAATGACGGTGGTGCTTCGTCGCCAAAGCCAACAACTCCGAAGGGAGTTCCTGAAGAGGAGAAGAAAAAGGATGAGGAAGGGAACCTCAGAGTATTCAAGCTCGTTGTGCCTTTTCCACAATGGCTTGCCCAAGCCAAGATAGACGAGAAGTACAAATTCTTTGCCATGGTCAAGAATCTAAGCTTGCAAATCCCCTTCCTTGAAGCTATAGAGACAATACCATCCTACGCGAAATTCCTCAAGGATTTGATGACAAAGGGTTCTAGAAAGGAGAAGGTCGTATTGACAGTAGAATGTAGTGCTCTTATCCAACGAGCAAATCCTCCTAAGCTTAAAGACCCTGGGAGCTTCTCTATCCCTTGCGTGATCGAGGAGGTAAAGATACATCGTGTGATCGTCGATCTTGGAGCGAGCGTCAGTTTGATGCCCTTATCGCTGTATAAGAGGATAGGAATGGGCGACTTGGAGCCCACCGGAATGACTCTACAGCTTGCAGACCGTTCGGTAAAGTATCCGATGGGGGTTGTAGATGACCTCCCTATCAATGTTAGAGGGGTGCATGTGCCTGTAGACTTCATTGTCATGGACATGCCTGAAGATGCACACACCCCCATCATTCTTGGACGGCCTTTTATGGCCACTGCCGGTGTTTTGATAGATGTGAAGAATGGGAAGCTTTCCCTTAACGTCGGCAGTGAAAAAGTCGAGTTTGACTTGGGGTTGTCAATGAAGCACCCCGATCCCCCAGATGATCCAAGATGCAATGTGCTGGAGTTAGAAGAAGAGAGAGATGTGGAGGAAAGCTCCTGGGAAATTCTTTCAAGAAATCCACCCGATAGCCTTGGGGACTCAGAAGAACCAGTCGGCCCGAAGAAGAATGATGTTGCTGGGATAACGGATGCGGCGCACATGATCCCTCCTGGATTCCCAAAGGCTCCTCCTACGAGGAAAAAAGACAAAGAGCCCATGGGGCTCACCAAGGATGAGGTCCGGATCCTTAAACGAGTGGCGGTGGATGCCAATATGAGGGAGAAGCCCCCGGACCCCTTCAACAAAGGGAGAGTCATCGAACAAGTTTTCTTGTCGCCACCGACTACACTAAAAGCTACCAGCTCTGAATCTGAAGCGATGCCAGACTTTGGGCATCACCCGTATCGCTGACCGGCGCCCGTTTACGGTTTGGGCACGGTGTCGTTTTACCGCAAGTGCACGGTTAGTGTAGGGTGCGGGTTTATCGAACTCAGGGAGGTGGATGGCTTGAATGGCTACTAGCCTCGCCTAGGTTGTGTGCTAGCTACGCGGATGATATGGGTGGAAGTGTGGAAATAAAAGAAAGAAATGAAAAGGACACGAAATGAATCCTCGCTAACACGGGCTAGAGCACTCATGACACTTGGCATTTGACTTGACCCAGGGTGAGACATTGCCCCAAAAGGTGGTACCTAGCGTCCATGGCCCGATATTCCGGTCGGTGCCAAGTACGCTAGGCCTACCCAGTTTCGGACGGTGGGCATTCCCATGTCCATTAACACCTTCCGCAACCGGGAGCATTAAGGCCACAATGATAACTCCCAACACTTCATCCAAGCCATTCCCACGCGCGAGGACTCAATGTCTACACTAGGGGTGTGAGCTGTGGCTAGGGAGTCAACCGCCAAGTTTATTCCCCCTTGGCCTGATGGTCAGAGGCGGTCTTTTTCCCGCCAATGACAATGAAACACCCCCACGTAACCCTAATGGCCAAATAGGTCGAATGTGATTTCTAGCAATACATCGAAGCGGCTCTTGACTGGACAAGACACCAGACCCCAATCCCCAACACAACTAGTGTGTTGCCGTACGAATTGGACTCAGATTGCTAGAAATCCCCATTGACACATTTCATCGAACACATGCCATGCAACCAAGCCAAAAGCAAATTTCCAGGCATCAATCCTACCCTAACCCGTATTAGGGTTCATCAAACACTACTCGATGGTGAAGAACATGATAGAAAGCAATAATAATGACAAACAAACATTCACCATCAAGCAACAAAGAAAATAACACAATACAATAGAAAATGAGAGAAGAAAATACTTAGCTTGCAATTGAGTCTTCAATCCATTACAAGATTTATTAGAAGATAAAACCTAATCTAACCTAATCTAAAACTCCCAAGAAAGGGGAGGAAAACTACCCAAAAAATAGTGGAAGAAGTCTCCAAGAAAATGCCCCAACGTCTCTTAATAAACCCCCTCAAACCCCCACCGGTTCGGGTCCAAACCCCACTCAAATCTGCGAAAACAAGCCCACCCGATCGGTTGGAAGTTCACCCGATCGGGTGGAATAAACAGAGAGCACAGAAACGTAGAAAAAGATCTCACCCGGTCGGGTGGAAACTCACCCGATCGGGTGAAATGAAAATTCAGCCTGCTGCCAATTTTAGCACACAGCTGCGCTCCGAAAATTCCAGAAAAATGTAGAAAAATCAGATTTGGGCATGCGACATATCGTTGGAAATCTAACGACGATGCCGACGCTAGAAAAATAAGAGATCACCCAAAATCCCTCTGAAATGATAGCAGATCTTCAATGAGTGCACCAGCAGCGCGCAAAAGCGGAAGAAAAGGCCACCCGATCGGTTGAAACATCAACCGATCGGGTGAGTCGCTTGTTGCTTTGGCCATGGGACTTCGGGAGCTTCAACCGGTCACTGAGGAGAGCGGGTGGAGCTATCGGTTCGATATTTGAGGCGATGCGGCTACAGATGAACCGATCGGGTGAGATGTCACCCGATCGGTTGGAATTCAGCTCCAAATTCCCGAGAATTGGGGCGTTTGAACCGGTCATTGAACTGACCGGGTGACTTCTTGGCCGCTCCAACATGTGTCCGGGTGGCGCACGCGTGCATCACCCGATCGGTTGGAAGTGACCAACCGGTCGGGTGAGGGGCTGAAAGATGCGATCTTCGTCGTTTAACCCCCTGGATCACGCGTGACTCCTCCCATTGCTCCGGGGACTCATGATATCGTCGTTTTATGTCCCCTACACCGGTAAATTCCTGCAAAATACGAAAAACACGGAAAAGTGAAAGAAAACAAGAAAACATGAGAAAACGAATACAAGACGGCGGTAAATAACGGAAAAACACGGGAGAAAACGTGTGCAAATATATGAAATATAAACGCACGTCAAAATCCCCCAAGCTGAACTCTTCCTCGTCCTCAAGGAAGACGAGTAAGAGTAGGAGCTCGGAGGGAGAAAATAGAGAGAAAGAGAGAAAAAGAGAACTCTGTATCCTAGATCGCCCGTCAGGGCCAACAAAATCAAAAACGATACACCAAGCAAGCAGACGCCAAATCACATCACTAAACCAAGGAATACGAGTCCAGACAAGTGCCGTGGGCACACGCGGTGAAGCGCGAGTGAGCGTGGTCGTGTGCTAGCAAACGGTGTCACTATCTATATTGTGCAATAAAGCTCGATATACACAAATCCAAGATATGACCCAAATAACGATTCGAATTGATTTAAGCAGTGAATATATGGTTCAAGCATGCATGAGAATAGAGAGAGAATCGAAACATATTATACGTCAGGGACTCCACAACTAGGGTTAAGGAAATCACCACACTAAAGCCTAGATAATAGCTAAAAAGTTCCTAAGCCAAGTGTTTTCGAAAACGATGGGGGTTGAGATGATGTGGAGTAGGACACTCGGTGCAAATTCTCGCCTTCCCTTTATTCTCGGCAAGTAGGAAAAAATATTCACACGGGAATTTTTTGGGTTTTGGGTATTTGTATTTTTTTTGCCTTTTGGATATACATATTTTTTTTCCTCTTTTCCTTTTTTTGGGTTTTTCTTTTCTCTTTTTTTTGGATTTTTGGGTATTGGGATATTTACATGTGTACTCTCCCAAGTGGGAGAACGGTACATGACGAGGGGATTTGCACCAAGTAAAATAAAAATGAAATTGGATTCTAAACACTTGGGCAAAGGAGATATTTCTCGCTAATCAGAGCATAGGCTAAATGGGTTATCCTAGTCCTTGTTTATGGAATCCCGACACATGCGAATTGAAATATACGATATAAATATAGCATGCATATAGAAGCAGATAGTATAAGCAAATACAGCATATTCAAATCGAAGCATGATAATCTAGGGGTCAACCAATGATATGTATATAAAACATAATCACAAGGTAGAAGCACACCAAATGCTAGTCACGACACACGACTCACAAGAAAGCTAAGTGGACCCACGATGCATGAAATGCAAGAGGACTCGGCTTCCTGAGGTTAGTGAATGTGATTATCGAAGCCGTGCTAGGTGTGTCTGTGTGATTTTGTGGCAATTCATCATATGGGGTCATCTCTAGGAGAGAGAACAAAAGATGAGAAGAAAAAGAAAAACACGATGGAAAACGACTCAAAAACGAAGAAAAACGACACAAATGACGCACGAAGTACGACTCCCCCAAGCTGAAACTTGCATTGCCCTCAATGCAATAATAGTTTATATGGGAGGGCAAAGAAAATGGGGGGGTGCGCACCGACACAAAAAGTGAAAAACATGAAAAACATATGAACGAAACTAAAAAAATAAAGAAAAAGAAACACTCAAATAAAAGATATAAAACACGACGAAAGAACACATAGACACAAACACACGACAACGACACGCGAAAACATGCACACAAATCGATTCCCCCAAGCTGAACATAACAATGCTAGCGAAATGATATGATCAATGTGATGCAGAAATATGCAAGGGGAAGATCGGAAAAGAAAAGAAAGAAATCAAAATGCAGGAGAGACGGTGTGCTCATTCTCCTCGGAAGAGGATGTGGGGTGTGGGCGGTAGAAGTGATAGAAGGGCACAACATGATGGGTTATTATGATGCAAAAGCAAATCCTAGATACGCTCCCCTCGCTAATGAGAGGAAACGAGATTATTCAAATCTAAACTAGAAAGAGGTAAAATTTTTACACTACTGGATTAGGATACACATGTGCATAGGCGGATCCAAGATCTGGAGCGGGTCAGGTAGCTGCTCTAACTGCTCCTTCTGTGGCTCCGCCAGATGCGCTGTGCCATGTGTGCCAATGGACCCAAGTAATGCACCTCCAAGCATCCTTAGTAGGTGTCCACCTGTGACCTGCAGAGGACGAGGTGCATTAGTCCATGGCAAGAAATTATTTCCCAAAATAAATGTATCCCAGAGATAATCGTCAACATAAGATGGGAGAATAGTAAACGGGTGACGAATACTCCCTGAGAATGGGTCGCTATCCTCTGTACTAGTGACGACCAAATCCTCGCTTTCCATAAGAAGTGGCTCTCCAGGTGGTGACACACCGCAGCATACCTCATGGGAGATAGATCCTGTGTCCTGCGAGAGATATGGTGTGTCAAATATATATGAGTCTAAAGAAATATGAAGTAAAAAGCTAGACTCAAAAGTGGAGTGAGAGTGAGTATGAAAATCTCCCTGAATAGGGGCAATATGCTCAAGTAGATGCTCAGCCGCAGAAGAAGTGGAGAGCGACGGTAAAGGTAGATGTGACTCGGGCTCCATGGAGTGGACCATCGTATCCAAGCCCTCATGCACGTCCTCCTCGATGATATGCTCATACTCCACCATCTACCCGATGTCCTGAATGACATCCTCATGGTTGACCACCGACCAAGGAGGAAGCTGTGACAGAGATGGCTGTGGAGGTGGATGTGGAGCGGACCACTCGTATGTTGTCGTGGTGTCCGTGTCCTCACACACATCCTCCTCGCCGGTATGCATAAGCTCTGTGGTCTCCTTGGTGCTCTCGTAGGGCTCATGTGGGGTATCCGAATCAAAATGAGAAGTCTCTCCCATAAATCCTAGAGACATCTCCCCATCCTCACTATCACCACCAAAAAATGCTTCGTCATCCAAGTGGTAGTGTTGGAAAAATGGGGGTATCGGCATAAGATTTGTCTATGGGGGGCGATGAGATGGTGGTCTCAACCATGAAAGTGGGTATATCCTCTCCTTCATCCCCTCTCCTTGGCGTAGGCTCGGTGATTGGTGCCATCAAGTTTTGTAAGAATTGGCCTTGGTTAAACATGGCACTTTCAAGGAGAGACACGAGGCTTGATTCTTCTTGTGTTGGTGGAGGGATATAAGGTTGAGGAAATGGATGGGAGGTGTTGGTTTGTGGGAAAATGTTTGGCCATGGTGTAGGGGGAGGCTCTCAAGCGTGAGTGGGCAATTATAATACATGTGCCCCGCCATCCCACAAGTCTCACAAACCACAAATGAATAGGGATCGTAGCCTCCCATCTGATCATCAAAATTTGATCTCCACATGGTTATACCAAAGATACCTGGACAACAAAAATAAGAAAACTAGAGAGGAGCGTCAATAGTACAAGAGAATAACAAAAAGATAATATAATGGTGGGAGAAAAAAATTTCTTGGTTATTGAATATTTTTTTAAAAATTTTTTTTTTGTGTTTTTATGCGTAGTCTAACGAACCCAAGCTAAGCTAATATCAAACCGAACGCCTCCCCGGCAACGGCGCCAAAAACTTGACCGGCGCCCCGTTTACGGTTTGGGCACAATGTCGTTTTACCGCAAGTGCATGGTTAGTGTAGGGTGCGGGTTTATCGAACTCAGGAAGGTGGATGTCTTGAATGGCTACTAGCCTCGCCTAGGTTGTTTGCTAGCTAAGCGGATGATATGGGTGGAAGTGTAGAAATAAAAGAAAGAAATGAAAAAGACACGAAATGAATCCCCGCTAACACGGGCTAAAGCACTCGTGACACTTGGCATTTGACTTGACCCAGGGTGAGACATTGCCCCAAAAGGTAGTACCTAGCGTCCATGGCCCGATATTCCAGTCGGTGCCAAGTACGCTAGGCCTACCCGGTTTCGGACAGTGGGCATTCCCATGTCCATTAACACCTTCCACAACCGGGAGCATTAAGGCCACAATGATAACTCCCAACACTTCGTCCAAGACGTTTCCACACGCGAGGACTCAATGTCTACACTAGGGGTGTGAGCTGCGGCTAGGGAGTCAACCGCCAAGTTTATTCCCCCTTGGCCCGATGGTCAGAGACGGTCTTTTACCCGCCAATGACAATGAAACACCCCCGCGTAACCCTAATGGCCAAATAGTTCGTATGTGATTTCTAGTAATACATCGAAGCGGCTCTTGACTGGACAAGACACCGGACCCCAATCCCCAACACAACTAGTGTGTTACCGTACGAATTGGACTCAGATTGCTAGAAATCCCCATTGACACATTTCATCGAACACATGCCATGCAACCAAGCCAAAAGCAAATTTCCAAGCATCAATCCTACCCTAACCCGTATTAGGGTTCATCAAACACTACTCGATGGTGAAGAACATGATAGAAAGCAATAATAATGACAAACAAACATTCACCATCAAGCAACAAAGAAAATAACACAATACAATAGAAAATGAGAGAAGAAAATACTTAGCTTGCAATTGAGTCTTCAATCCATTACAAGATTTATTAGAAGATAAAACCTAATCTAACCTAATCTAAAACTCCCAAGAAAGGGGAGGAAAACTACCCAAAAAATAGTGGAAGAAGTCTCCAAGAAAATGCCCCAACGTCTCTTAATAAACCCCCTCAAACCCCCACCGGTTCGGGTCCAAAACCCACTCAAATCTGCGAAAACAGGCCCACCCGATCGGATGGAAGTTCACCCGATCGGGTGGAATAAACAGAGAGCACAGAAATGCAGAAAAAGATCTCACCCGGTCGGGTGGAAACTCACCCGATCGGGTGAAATGAAAATTCAGCCTGCTGCCAATTTCAGCACACAGCTGCGCTCCGAAAATTCCAGAAAAATGTAGAAAAATCAGATTTGGACATGTGACCTATCGTTGGAAAGCTAACGACGATGCCGACGCTAGAAAAATAAGAGATCACCCAAAATCCCTCTGAAATGATAGCAGATCTTCAATGAGTGCACCAGCAGCGCGCAAAAGCGGAAGAAAAGGCCACCCGATTGGTTGAAACATCAATCGATAGGGTGAGCCGCTTGTTGCTTTGGCCATCGGGCTTCGGGAGCTTCAACCGGTCACTGAGGAGAGCGGGTGGAGCCGTCAGTTCGATATTTGAGGCGATGCAGCTACAGATGAACCGATCGGGTGAGATGTCACCCGATCGGTTGGAATTCAGCTCCAAATTCCCGAGAATTGGGGCGTTTGAACCAGTCACTGAACCAACTGGGTGACTTCTTGGCCGCTCCAACATGTGTCTGGGTGGCGCACGCGTGCATCACCCGATCGGTTGGAAGTGACCAACCGGTCGGGTGAGGGGCTGAAAGATGCGATCTTCGTTGTTTGACCCCCTGGATCACGCGTGACTCCTCCCGTTGCTCCGGGGACTCATGATATCGTCGTTTTATGTCCCCTACACCGGTAAATTCCTGCAAAATACAAAAAACACGGAAAAGTGAAAGAAAACAAGAAAACACGAGAAAACGAATACAAGACGGCGGTAAATTACGGAAAAACACGGGAGAAAACGTGCGCAAATATATGAAATATAAACGCACGTCAATCGCCCACCTTGAACATCATCTGCGGGTGTCGAGCTAATGACGTTAAACAAAATCGCTTCATGGGAGGCAACCCATGCTCTAAACCTTTGTTTCCAATTTTTAGGACTATTTTTAACTTTATTTCATCTATTTTTAATAAATAAATCCAGCCGCAAGAACTTCCGTTGAGGGACTTAGGCCATTTGTGGACTTTTGCAGAAAACAAGGCCCCAACCGATCGGTTGATAACTTACCCGATCGGTTGGGATGTATCAGCTGCTGGCCGTATCAGTCACTCAACGAACCGATCGGGTTAAGATATGCGAGACCGGTTGGCAGACCGGGTGAACTGGGGCTGAAGTCTCGGGAAACTTTCAGATTTTATCAACCGATTGGGTGATGAGAAGCATGATCGGTTGATTGACCGGGTGAACAACACCAAACTCTCGGGAAAATTTGTGGAGCGGCCAACCGATCGGGTGAGTTATCAACCGACCGGTTCGCCTGTAGCGTCTCTTCAGTTGAAAATCTCGACCAATAAGTCAACCGATCGGGTGACAACTCACCCGATCGGTTCGACTTAAACCCTACAAATAACCCCCCCCCCCCCACCCGTTCATTTTCTCGCCCGATCTCGCAAAACCCGCCGTCATTTCGTCTCCCCGCTCTCCCAACGGCCGGAAAAACCTCTCCCATGACCTCCACTCCCCCTCTAGCCTCTCTCTCTCCACCTACACCTTCCATCTCTCCATCGTTCTCTCTCTCTCTCTCTCTCTCTCTCTCTCTCTCTCTCTCTCTCTCTCTCTCTCTCTCTCTCTCTCTCTCCCCCATTTCGCTTTCTCAAGCCCTAATTCCACCATCTCCCCCCATTTTCGAATTTTCGCTGAAGAGGAGTGCCGCGGCTCCACACTACGTCCAATTACAAGGTGCTGGGTCAACTTCAAGCGAGGAACTCCAATCTCTGCTGGGTAACTTCGCTCCACTCCTCAAATTTTACTTTTATTGCTTGATTGTTTGTGTGTGCATGCTTTTATCATATTCTACACTCATTTGCATCACACTCACACACCCACTATGGCCCGGGAACGAGATAAGGGGAAGGGTATCCTGCGGGAGGAGGAACCATCTCGAAAGAGACGCAAACAAACACGTCCTCCTCCCAATACACCACGTGCACTATCACTAGCCCCTCCCCCACTTGTTATCCCCCCTGAGGACCCAATGATGGGCCCGCATAGGTATCAATTTAGGAACCAAGAGCATAAGGACTTCTACCTTAGGCTGGATGCTCGGGGGCATCTGTCGACCAAATTCGCCAATGCCCAATCGCTTATCGATCTCGGTGTCTTCACCGAGGTCGAGACTCTTTTCGCGAACTTAGGTTGGTTAGCCTTCCTGAATGCCACCGCAATGTCTTACCCGCCCCTCACACTAGAATTTCTTTCCTCACTCGTGTGTGAGTCGGGGTCGACCGTCATTTTTCGGGTGCGTAACAAACCCATCAGTTCCAACCTAAACACGATCAATACTATATTTGGTTTCCCAATCCTTGGGGACGACGCTATCCGACACTAAGGGTATCCACCCGAATTCGATGTCGATCAGTTTTGGTTCCGCCTCACCCTACTCAGTCGCTATCCCCGAGGTAAGGCCAAGGCATCCTCAATCATCCATCCTATATTCTGTCTGGCCCATCGGATCATATCCTCCGCATTTTTCCCTAGGGATGAGTCAGGCACCGTGACCATCCCTGATCTTTTCATTCTATGGGCCATGACTTTCCCTTTCGTTCGGGACGATGATGGGATTAGCTTTAGGGCCCTTACTGTCCCCGTCCATGCCAGCGACTGGCTTATTTACAAGCTCCTAGAGATTAGTCGGGCCGGCAAGGGCAAGCTTTGTTGTGGGGGGATAATCACTATCATTGCTTCTTTTCCCCCAATTTAATATCCACATCCTCCGAGGTCTTCCCACTGCCGCAGGACCCTCACGTCTAGATCTTGATGTCCTGCGGCATATCCATATGATTAAGCCCCGCCCTGATCGTCGTTTCGATTTCAACTACGGCCACCCCATAGCCCCCAACACCATTCTCCCTAACCCCGCTCGCATGCCTATAGATTTAGTGGGAGATTGGACTTTTCCGCCCGATCCCGAGTTCCTAGCGGGGTTGCGCCTTCCTTTCTTTCCCCAGGACGCACGCAGACCACCTTCCCATGCTGCCTGCTTAGGCGAGCAGGATATCCCTGCGTCCCGGGGAGACATCGGGGCTGGCCCTAGTCACACCACCCGTGCTCCTGGCCCTATCACTGCTGAGGATCTTTCAGAGGCCATCTCAGGCCTTGTGTCCAGTGCCGGCATGACCACTGCCGCCGGCACTACTTCCACATCACTTCCTGGCACCACTTCCGATTCACGTCAGTCCACTTCTTTTGGTCGCCGCCAGACCTCCGCTCATCTTGGTCTCGAGACCAAGATCGCTGCCCTCCGTGCTCTTGCCACGTCCTCTGTCCCCTCGGACCCATCACCGTCCTCCTTTCTCACTCACCCACGTTTCCTCGCACTTGAGAGGAACGCGGCCGCCATCCTCCGCCTTCTCACTCACGTCCACGGACCACCACCACCCACACCACACCCCTCACCACCACCTTCACCACCTCGACGATCGTCACCATCCCCATCACATTCTTCCCCTCCACCAGCCCACCCATCCCCACCTCCTTCACCCCCACCTAGGCGATCATCTCCCCCTCCCACATCCATTCCCATCCCCGTATCCACTCCTCCCTCCTCCACCGTCACTGCATATGTACGCCGCAAGAAATTGCAGGTGCGCTCCAGATCTCTCCCACCGCCATCCACTGCAGTCACCATCACGTCTTCTCTCCCCATTTCTATCCCTTCTACCACCACCTTGATCGTCGTACTTCCACCACCACCCACCTCCACTGACACTCCACCCATCATTCACACCCCCACTGCACCTATTCCTCCACCTCTTTCCCTACTTCTCCGCACACGCCCCGCCTCCCCCGACCACCCATCCACACCCTCTTCCGAGGAGGGCGAGGACTCCCCATCTCCTGCTTTTTGATTTCATTTTGTTTTCTGACCTCCCCCTTGCATATCTCTGCATTTTCACGATCATATCATCTTGCTAGCATTGTCATGTCTAGCTTGGGGTAAGTCAATTTTTTCTGTGTGTCGTCATGTGCTGTTTTCTGTGTGTGCTTGTTTTCTCTATTGAGTCGTGCCATTTTCTGTCTTCATTTTTCTATTTTTATGTCGTGTGGTGTGATTTTTCTTTATTTTCAGTTCCGTTTGTGTATTTTGCTTGCCTTTCTTATCTTTTTGTGTCGGTGCGTATTCCCCCCCCCATTTTCTTTGCCCTCCCGTATTCACTTTTATTGCATTGAGGGCAATGCAAACTTCAGCTTGGGGGAGTCGCACTTTGTGCATCATTGGAGTCTTTCTTTTTTCGTTTTTGAGTCCTTTTCATCGTGTTTTTATATTTCTTTTCTTCTTTTTTCATCTCCTTCTCCTAGAGATGAACCCTATGATGAATTGCCACAAAATCACACACACCTGGCATGGCATCGGTAATCACATTCACTAACCCTAGGATATCGAGTCCCCTTGCATTTCATGCATCGTGGGTCCACTTAGCTATTTTGTGAGTCGTGTGTCATGCCTAGCTGTTTGGTGTGCTTCTACTTTGTGATTTCATTTTATGTATCTGTCTAGGAATGACCCCTAGATTATCATGCTTCGATTTGAATATGCGATATTCGCTTCTACTGTCAGCTTCTATATGCATGTTATATGTTTATATCGTGTGCTTCAATTCGCATGTGTCGGGATTCCACGGTTAGGACCAGGATAACCCATTTAGCCTACGCTCTGATTAGTGAAATATCTCCCTTGCCCAAGTGTCTAGAATCCGATTTCTTTTTTGTTTTACTTGGTGCAAATCCCCTCGTCGTGTATCGTTCTCCCACTTGGGGGAGTACACATGTGTATAGCCAAAAATCCAAAAAATATTCAAAAAAAGAGAAATACCCAAAAAGAAAAGAAAAGAGAAAATTGTATAGCCAAAAAGCCAAAAAAATACATATATCCAAAACCCATATATATATATATATATATATGAGTGTGAATATCTTCCTACTTACCGAGAATAAAGGGAAGGCAAGAATTTACATCGAGTGTTCTACTCCACATCATCTCAACCCCCATCACTTTCGAAAACACTTGGAATAGGGAATTTCTAGCTATTATCTAGGTGATAGTGTGGTGATGTCCGAGCCCCTAGCTGTGGAGTCCATGACGCATGATGCATTTCTATTCTCATACTTTTCTCTTGCATGCTTGAGCCATATATTCACCGCTTATTTCAAATCGAATCGATATTTGGGTCATTTCTTGGATTTGTGTATAGGATCTTATTGCACAATGTAGATAGTGACACAGTTTGCTAGCACACGACCACACTCACTCGCGCTTCACGGCGTGGGCCCACGGCACTTGTCTGGACTCGTATTCCTCGGTTTAGTGGTGTGATTTGGCGTTTGTTAGCTTGGTGTGTGTTTTTGATTTTGCTGGCTCTGACGGGCGATTTAGGATTTTTTTTTTGTTTTCTCCTTTCCTCTCTTCCTCTCTATTTTCTCCCTCCGAGCTCCTACTCTTACTCGTCTTCCTCGAGGACGAGGAAGGGTTCAGCTTGGGGGATTTTGACGTGCGTTTATATTTCATATATTCACGCACGTCTTCTTTTGTGTTTTTCCGTCGTTTTCCACCGTCTTGTATTAGTTTTCTCGTGTTTTCTTGTTTTCTTTCACTTTTCCATGTTTTTTGTATTTTGCAGGAGTTTACCGGCGTAGGAGACATATAACGAAGATATCATGAGTCCCCGGAGCAACGGGAGGAGTCACGCGTGATCCAGGGGGTCAAACGACGAAGATAGCATCTTTCAGCCCCTCACCCGACCGGTTGGTCACTTCGAACCGATCGGGTGATGCACGCGTGTACCACCCGGACACAAGCTGGAGTGGGCAGAAAGTCAACCGGTCGGTTCAGAGACCGGTTCAAACGTCCCAACTCTCTGGAATTTGATGTTGAATGTCAACCGATCGGATGACCTTCACCCGATCGGTTCATCTGTAGCCAATTCTCCGAAGCCAAGACACGGAGAGCTCAACCGACCGGTTCACCCGACGGCACGAAGATCCAACCGATCAGCTTCAACCCTCAACCGACCGTGCCATATGACCGGGTGAATTCCCGTGCTGAGCTGTCGAAGAAACGAAGCAGGTCACCCGATCGGTTGACTTTTCAACCGATCGGGTGATATCGTATTCTATATATAGGACCCCTAGGTTTTCCAGAAATAGAGAGTTGTTATTTTTTGTTGTTTTTTCTCTCTCTTGACGGCTGTAATTTTTCAGATATTTGTAAGTTTTCCGATCTTTACCAAACTTTAATATAGTGTTATTAGCATTGCTCTTACTGCTTTTCAATCACTTGATCATGTTTTTAACGGTCGATTTTGATTTAGATCGCTTTTTAGTAAATATGTTTGAGTAGTTCCCAAATCTGGGATTTTGGTGGAAACCCCTTCGTGGGTCATCCCCGATGCATCCATAGGACTAGGAAATCGATAGGGATTAGGAATCTACCGGTTACGCGGGGTGTTTTGTTGTCATCGGCGGAAAAAAGACCGCCTTTGACCGTTGGGCCAAGGGGGAATAAACTTGGCAGTTGACTCCCTAGCCGTAGCTCACGCCCTTAGTGTAGACGCCGAATCCTAGCGCGCGGGAGTGGTAGGACGAGACGTTGGGAGTTATCGTTGCGAGCTTAGTGCTCCCAGAGTCAGTCAGTGTTAATGGACATGGGAATGCCCACTGACCGAACCCGGGAAGTCCGGCGTATCATCCTGGGCACCGACCGGAATATCGGGCCCATGGGATGCTGGTACCACTCTTAGAGGCAACGTCTTACCATTAGACCCTAATTCTGATCGCTATCCTACCCGTAGGCCGTATCGGCGAGAATCGCACGATAGGGTGGAAACTGAAGTCCCGGGTTTTCCCTTTATATTATTTATCCCTCGCATTCCATTTTCTGTGACAACCCATCATCCGATTCGGGCTAGCTCCCCCATGGGGTGAATCCGATCCTTCTTGACACAAGCACAACCACGCCTCCCTGAGTTCGACCCCCAAGCCACACTACAACATCGTGCGCTTGCGTTTATAAATATTTAAAGCTCACGCCCCCTATCCTATATTGCACACATCCGACGCACGCAAACGCGAGGGACGTCACATCATGAAGCGTAAGAAAGCGCTTAAGTCTGGAGGAAGTAAGTATCCACAGGAGCCACCCAGGAGCAATCTCTGACTTACCCAAACTACACAATTCAAGAGGCCTGCTGCTCCTGCCAACAACCGATCTCAGATGGTGTGCTATCACTATAATCAAACAGGACATGTCAAGAAGGACTATCAAGTGCTGCTGAATCAATGCTTGATATGCGGAGCATCTGCACATACTACCATATACTGCCCTCGCTGCACCAAAAAATAAACGACTGCTAGACCTTCTGAATCTACTCAGCGAGGGACTCCTAGAACTACTCAGTGTGGACCACCTCTGGCTCTGAGCAGAAGGCTTTTGAACAAGCGAGGCAGAACCAGCGGAGGTGATATGCAATCACCATGACAGCCGTAGAGGCTGAGACTGAAGATCAAGTGATTTCATGTAATGCCTAACCTTTCTTTTTAATACTTATGGTATATGTATGTGTTTGCGTGTCTACCCTTAAGCTAATATATATATTCCAATGTTCTAGGCGTTATCTTAGTAGTCTCTTTTCCGACCATATCTCTTTTTGATTTTGGGGCCTCACATTGCTTCATATCCTGAGAATTTGTAGAGAAGCATTCCATTCAAGTTGACCCTCTACCAAATTGCTGGAGCATCACCACCGGGAGTGTAGTAGTTAAAACCTCTAGTGGCAGTTGATCATGCCCTATAGTGATCTGTTGGCACAAGCTATTTGCAGACTTTATGGTAGTCGACATGCTAAACTTTGATGCAATATTTGGCATGGACTAGTTAGGAAATTTCTACGCTACCATCGACTACCATAAAAAGAAGGTGGTGTTTAAAGTCCCTGACCATTCTGTGTTTGAATTCGTGAGTGAAGACCGTTCACTTGGACCTATTAAATTTTGGGCCAAGCTGAACGAAGTGATCATTGCATTAATCAACAAATACTTGCATCAATGAAATAAGCACAGCAAAAATAATAAATTACAAGTAAGAAATCAAACCAAGATAACAACCATGAACACCACGATATATCCCGGTACCCCACTCCTGGGTAGTCCAGTCCCCGAAACTCTTGTAGGGCTTTAATCCACTATTATCGGTAAATAGTACAAACCACCTTCAGCCAAGAGGATTTACAACCACCTTGCCTACAACAAGGATTTTCCCTTGCCTCACAAGCCGATGACT
Source organism: Scilla litardierei (assembly GCA_030789695.1). Taxonomy (NCBI): domain Eukaryota; kingdom Viridiplantae; phylum Streptophyta; class Magnoliopsida; order Asparagales; family Asparagaceae; genus Scilla; species Scilla litardierei. Next base: position 131,882,239 of record CM061142.1, read on the forward strand.
TTTACTTCCCTCACAATCCGAGGACGTTCACAACTCACTACACCCAAGTGAGAAAAATACTTACAATGCTTTTGAAGGATTACATATAGCCTTTTAATTTGAAGCCCAAGTGTTGAAGTGTAGCTATAGGATGATCTTGATCTCAAAGATAAGAAATTTGGAAGCTTTGGGAGACCAAGAAAATAAGGCCAAAAAATATTTGAAAAACAATTTTAAATATGGCCAAGAGGAGATTTTGAGAGCTTAAGAAAGAACTTTGAAAACCCTTTTGAAACAATAATTTAGATGAAAAATCTCCTTGTATGAAACCCAAGCTCAATCTCTCTATTTATAAAGATGAAAATCATTTCAAAAAACTATTTCAAAAATGCATCAATCAAGGAGATTTGAAATTTGAAATTCAAATTATTTCCAAAATATGTTTGCATTTAATCAATGAGACTTTTGAGAAACATGTCATTCATTTCAAAAATATTTCCAAAATATGTTTGCATTATTCAAGGAGATTTGAAATTTGAAATTCAAATTATTTCCAAAATACTTTTCCAACATTTATATGCATTTAAACAAGGAGACTTTTGAAAACAATCGAATTCATTTCAAAAATATTCCTCCAATAGCTATATGCAATAATTAAGATGATTTTGAAAATCTAGCCGTTTGACCCAGATGACAGGCTGTCTGCTGGTAGTCGACTCCCAGAGCATTTCCAGTATGGGATTTGGGCTCGAAAACTTAGCAAAAAATATTTAAAATATTTTAAATCATTTTTGGCATAATCCTAAGTGTGTGTCGGCTTAATCAAACGGCCTTATCGAATTCCTACGATTCAAATAAAATTCAAAACATTACATAACATTATTTGAGCTAGCATGCAACTCTTTGTCCATTTACCTTAGCTTTCACTTGAGCTTTTGATCCACATAGTTGTTGTGCTTGTTCTTCAATGATCCTAGCCTTCCAACTTTGGATGCAACTTGATTTTGTGCCTTCCTTGATTTGCTTGAACCAACATATAAGTTTGACTTTCATTCTTTGAATCATGGCTCTTAAAATTTATGCTTCATCACCTACACTAAAAATGCACTTTCTACACACAAAATCAATGAAAATATTAGTAGCATAATATATTGCTCATCATCAAAATAATCACGGGGTGGAGATTCAATATCCAACATAGAGTGGTTCAAGACTTTGAGGACGTATTTCATGATGATATTTCGGGATTACCACCTGATCGAGCTCTGAAATTCACCATTGACCTTCTGCCGAACACTCAACCTATTTCGAAGGCTCCTTATCGCATGGCTCCTGCTGAATTGGAAGAACTCCGAAAATAACTCGACAAACTATCGCAGAAGGGATTGATACATCCCATTGTATCTTCTTGGGGTGCGCCAGTTCTTTTGGTCAATAAGAGGATGGGTCAAAAAGGATGTGCGTGGATTATCGAGAACTGAATAAGGTGACCAAAAAGAACAAGTACGTGTTGTTGTGTATGGACGATATCTTCGATCAACTTGGCGGATCGTGAGTCTTCTCTAAGTTGGATCTCCGAAATGGTTATCATCAAGTAAAGGTCAGAAGGGATGACATCCTGAAGACGACATTCCGGACCAAGTATGGACACTACGAATTCGTAGTCATAGCATTCTATGTGACTAATGCTCTGGCGGTATTCATGAACCTTATGAACTTGATCTTCTATGAGTTCTTCGATAAGTTCGTAGTGATCTTCATCGACGACATCCTGGTCTACTCGGGGAATGAAGAAGAGCATGCCATGCATCTGTAGATTGTATTAGAGACCATGTGGAATCATTAGTTACATGCCAAGTACAGTAAGTGTGAATTCTGGTTAGACCAAGTCGCCTTTCTTGGGCATATAGTATCAGGAGACAGTATTTCTGTTGATCCGAAGAAGGTTACCTCAGTCAGGAATTGGCTAACTCCCCGGTCAGCTTCAGATATCAGATGTTTTCTCGGATTAGCTGGCTATTACCGTCGATTCATCCAGGACTTCTCCAAGATTACTGAACCTATGACTCGCTTGACGAGGAAATATATCAAGTTCGTTTGGTCTGCGACTTGTGAGAAATCGTTCGAAGAATTGAAGATGAAGCTGACAACTGCACTAGTGCTACCTATACCATATAGGACTGGGGGGTTTGAAGTTTTCTGTGACACATCTAGCAAGGGTCTAGAATGTGTCCTACACCAGCATGGTCATGTGGTGACATATGCGTCCTAGCAACTAAAGACTCATGAGAATAACTATCCAACCCATGACTTGGAATTAGCTACTATTATATTTGCTCTGAAGATTTGGAGGCACTATCGATTAAGTGAGCAAGTGAAGATCTACACCAACCACAAAAGTTTAAAGTACATCTTCATACAGAAAGAGCTTAATATGAGGTAACACAGATGGTTAGAGCTCATGGCTGATTATGACATCGACCTCTAATATCATTCGGGGAAAGTTAATGTGGTACCAGATGCATTGAGCCGTCTACCAGCAATTATGACTCTCTCAGCTCAATGGAGACTACAGTAAGTACTACGAGAGATGGAGATTGAAGTTGTCTTACCCGGGACTCCAGCATCATTGATGAATATGCAAATTCAGTCTACCATCATAGATCGGATTAAAGCTGCTCAGTCTGGAGATCCAAATTTACGAAAGATCATGGATTAAGTCAAAGCTGGACTTCGGACGGACTTTCTTATTCATGAAGATAGTTCTTTGAGATATGGCAGTAGAATTTGTGTGCCTTTAGGCGGTATCAGAGAAGAGCTATTGAATGAAGCACACAACTCTCCTTACTCCATTCATCCTGGTGGCACCAAGATGTACAAGGATCTTCGTCTGAACTTTTGGTGGCATGGAATGAAGAGAAGCATGGCTTGAAATGTTGCTAAATGCCTTGTGTGTGATCAGACAAAGTGTGACGGCCCGTATTCATCAATACGACTATTTACGTATTTCACGTATTTTCACATTTTAAAAGTATTTTATAATGGTTGGTCAGGAGTTTTATATCAAAACCGATTTCAAAATTATTTGTAAAAAATATTTTGAAGCATTTAACTAGTTATGGTGTATTTCAGTATTTAGAATATCATCAAATATCTCTAAATAATTTTTATAATAATTCATACTCAATTGTTACTGATTTAGCTGTATCAATTAATTTTCTATATAAACATTATCAAAACGATTTCAAACTTCTACATTATGATTCTACGACCATTTAGTGCTCCCCAAATTAATTTCGTAATTTTCTGGAGTCAAATCGATCTAGAACCCGCAAACCCGCATCCCAAATATTTTGGCCCAAAACTCATAACTTCGTAGCTCAAACTTCCAAATGGATCTCGTATTCAAGATCCTCGTGACGAAACGAATCCGTGGCCATGTTTTCGTTATTTTTCGGAGTCGTATGTGAAAACGGCGTAGTATTACGTCATTTTTACTAATTACAATCACTAATCACTTTCACCTTCACTAATTACATTTACCGTTTACCCCTAACCCACTTAATCAATATCCTAACCCACCTATTTAACCCACCCCACTAAAGTTGGTTGATCCAACATATGAATTCAATGTCATCAATATTATTATTATTACTAATTATGTTATACATATTAATTCTAAATCCTATATAATCTGCCCCACCCTCAGGAACACGCACACGCATCACTCACGCACACATCACCTATTTTCCCCTTCACAGCAAACCCACTCCCTCTGCTCTCTCGTCGCCACCCCTCCTCCCATCTCCGGAGGCTCCACCGCCAACGAGCAGCACAATCCCGTGAGGCCTCCCACACGTCACCCCGCCACCCAACTGCCCTCCTTCGCCTACACCCTCCTCTGACGACGACGCCACCGGTGCTCTTCCGCTCAACAACGACGCCCCGATGACACCGCCCCTCGACCGCCTCCTTCTCCAACGTCTCCGTCGCCCCACAGCGACCCCGACAACGCCGCGAGCCCCGTCATACAGTAGCTCCGTATCCCTCGTACACCGACCAACAGCGACGTCCCTAAGATCCCTCCCCTGTCTCCGACTCCCGCGTTGCCACCAACGACGTCGCCATCGCATCGAAGCAGCAGCAGCTGCTGTCGATCTGCCACACCGCTCAATGCTGCCTCCACGCTCTCCCTCCCTCCGACGAGAATCCACCATGCCGACGTTCCCCCCTCTACTCCGACTACCCTCGCTGCCCCTCATGGTGCCCCAGCCCTCCACGACACCGCTCGTCACCGCCTTCCACCGTACTCCATCGCCATCGATCCCCGGCGCTGCCCCGACGTCCCCGTGCTCCGCCACGGCTGCTCCCCCGCCGTCATTCATCATTACGCCACCACACATTCGTGTTTGAGGAGACGAGAACGAAGAGTTTAAGTTAAATACGAAAATACTGATTAAATACATATTTAAATATGTATAAGAATACATATATGTATATGCTTATCATAATAAATTGTTTATAAATCGTATAGCCCTCAGAAAAATACGAGACAAGGCCCAGAAAATTAGAAACGATGAAACAGACTCATTGGAACTAGTTTCATCGCCCAAAGGCAAGACATTTCCCGCGGTGAATTTTTGAAGATAAAATTTAAATATCTACTTTCACTTAAAAATTCGTAACACATGATTTTTACGTATATTGATGTACGATAAAAATATATGTTGTAGTACTAGTTAATACGGTCGTTTTGGTCCGTTGTTGGAAGAATTCCGAGTATGGTTTGCCCTAGAGAAATATTTGAAAAATATAATGAAAAATTGTTTTCTCGTTTTTTAATTAGTTTTTCGGTCGTATAAATTAAGCAAAATCCACATTAATTATTTTAAGATCTTGAAAGATGTGTACTAGCCTTAGAAAATATTTTGAACTTATTCATCCTCAATTGCTTAGTCAAAACCATTTTCTATGCTCGTTTCTTTAAATTATTGTGCATTTCTATACTTCGTATAATTGCACAACTAAATCACAAAACTGTAAAATTGATTGAGATTATTGAATGGACTGATGAGACATCTTACGCATCTAATACGATGCAACTGAACTGAATAAACTGAATGGAAGATGGAACTTCAATATAAATGAATGGAAGATGGAACTTCAATATAAATAGATAATACACGTACTTTTGACCCGACACTTGACCCGTGGGATTGGGGTAGTCTATGATCACAAGTGTTATGGAGTGGCTGGATGCACCCATACCGAATACCTCTAACACATTACGGAAGTTAGAGCTTGTCCGTCACCATATAGGGTCGGTGAGCAGCGCCACAGATTGGCTCCCATCTCAGTGCGCATGTTGGTCATCTCTCGTACTCTTGGACATGGACTTATCACTAGAATAGACTGGTTATTAAATATTGCTCTAACCTCTTTTTCTACAGGTAACTACAACATTACAGTTTTGTTATCAAATGCTAAATTGTTACAGCGTGCAAATAGTATTTCAAATGGCTATCAAATGATTAAATTGATGTAGGTTGCAAATTGTTGTGAATGTTTAACTGCTATAACTCTTTTTAAATTAAACTTATTACTTGTCTTTAACCCTTTCAAACTAAACTTATTGCTTGTCTTTAACCCTTTTAAATTAAACTTATTGCTTGTCTTCAAAGTTCAGCTTGGTTCAATTTTAAATACCTAACGTTTTTGTTTTGGAGATTATCTTGCCGAGTAAACCACGCTAACAGACATTTCACTTTGTTGTTTTACGAAATGTTTGTCAGGTATCGATAGTGAGTTCTCTGAAGATATTGCTGCAGAAGTCGAGTCAGTGCTCAAAGAATACGTGGAGTACCTACCCGCTGAAGACTAGACGATTACCTTCGCGATTGCATCTTATATTTGAAATAATGTAATTTGTGTACTTTTGTTTGTATTGGCCATGCTAGGCCCAAGATGTATCTTAATTATTGTGTGATGTATATGTAATAATGTTGTTTGGACTACTTCTTAAATTTGCATGCAAGGACCTGCAGTTTTTACACAGATGCTTAGTGTGTTTAAGCTAAGGAGGAAGAAAAGAAAAGAAAAAGAAAAGACAAAAAAGTATGCCTCCTTATTTTAAGCGCATCGCGGACCCACTCGCGTCCTCGCTCCCGGTGGAATGGGAAGCGGGGCGTGACATGTTTTAGTGGCGGCCCATGCAGGTCATGCTTTTGCAAACACTTTAAGACCGGTTTCAATGACATTAATATCTAAGCGTACAACTAGATTAGATTTTTCACCTAACTTACATTGCAGTTGTTTTGAAGTATGGCCGGTCGACCAGATACTTATGGTGTCACCAACAACGACATCTTGGGTATCGTAAGGGAAATACTGGAAATTCAACACCAAATTCTCCATGAGGCTGTTGACAAACTCTGTAAACCATCCCAAGGGAAGCATCCTATGGAACCACCAGGAGACGCCCTCCGACTGATTAAGACTAGATTCAAGAGGCCTGCATCTTCAGTCTACAATCGATCCCCGATGGTGTGCTTCCATTGCAACCGAAAGGGGCATATCAAGAAGAACTATCGCCTACTGTTGAATCAATGTTTGGTCTATGAAGCATCTGAGCACTCTATCAGGGACTGCCCCCACCACATTAACAAGAAAGTGACTACGACATCAGGAGTTTCTGGATCATCACATCGTAAGCCACCCCTAGCTCCACAGCAGAAGGCATTCCAATAGGTCCAGGCCAGGTGTCAAGCATCCATCACGGCAACTAGAGAAGATGAGGCTGCAGAGCCAGTAATCACTGGTATATCTGAACCTTTTCCCTTAACGTCGAATTGATGCCCAACGCCTTTATTATCATCACTAGCCTACTTTATCATGCTAAATGTATTTTTCTTAGTAGCATACCCCCTTCTTGATTTAGAAGTTTCCATCGCTTCTTATCACAAAATTCAGAACGATCTACTTCCATTGGTCCTCCTTATCTTCTTCGAACTTTTGAACCCTCAACTAGGAATTCGTGTTTCATTTTGATGAATCTTATTCTAGAACCACCCTTTGATAACAACTAGATTAACCTTCCATAGGATAGAACCGTCCATTCATTGCATCACCATCATCATTCTTGTAATGGCCTTCCAATCGTCCTATTTATTCTGAGAATGCTTCCTAGTCACGTTTAGTTCACCTAAACTATTGCTATACTCTTTTATGAGGAGGGTAGCATTCGAATTTTTCGATCATCTGAAGTTCGAGTTCGACAACGAAAGCAGATCGAAGGACGCTCAAAAGTATTTAACGATGGTGCTAGAGAATTTGAGACGAGCCAAACCATGACGTGCAAGTATAGGTTGATACGTCTTCTTCATTTTTAGCTTGTATGTCCCTTCTACCCACAACTTTCATCTTGTACCCGATTTCCCATGGTTTGAAACCTTTTTTCCTGCCTACCATCCCCCCTCTTTATTACCTTTTGTCGCATCCTCTCCTCGAGCCCCTGTCCCACCTAACCTAACCTACCCTATCGACGACTTTGGTGCCCCCTTTAAACCCCTCATCTCTCCCCCTCACCAAACCCATCCAGTGGCTTCCTCATCGCTGCAACGATGCCAACCCTTCACAGTGCCTCTCCCTTCACGAGTCCAACCCCTCTCGCCTCAAGCTCATTTGGACTTGCCCAGAGCTCTGCCAAGCCACCCATTGTCACTGAGCAATCTTCGTCGTCACTCGACATGGATCGACAACCGCTGATGGCCCTCCGATGGTCTTTTTTAGGATTTTTGGGTTTAGCGACGATCCTCTTCTCTGCCACCCTCACCGCCGCCGTGTGGTTGAGATCTTGGCAAGTCGCGATTCTTGGGCTTCTTTTGAGCTTATTGCCATGGATCTTGCCACTATTGATGTCCCGTATGGGCATCTCCACAGGTTCGCTCCTTTGGGTTTGCGGTACTGTATGTTTTTGGTTGTTGGCTTGTCTGGGATTGATAATGGGAGCTGTGGATTTCGACAATTGGTGTTGGCAAGGAGTATCATTTTCCGTTGGTATTGGAATGTTGTTGGCCTTAGGTGTTGAAGTTGAATGTCGATCTTGTGCTTGGATTTGGATAATGGTTTTGATGTTGGATTGTTATCGGGCATTATGGGAGTTGATACAAGGAGTGGCAGTGATGAGTATAGTGATAAGTATGGTCTTTAGTAGTTGGCCTTGTACTTGTTTATTTGTGTTGTTTTGGACATTGACTTTTCTTTGGTACTTATGGGAGTTGATGTCATTTGCGCTAGGCTGGTTAGGTATAACAGCACGAACGCATATGGATTATTCTTTAGGTCTTTGTATGCTATACTATTGATGACTTCCTTAGATATGCCCCGTTTCTCACAATTAGCACGAGTAGAAATTTTAAAACTTTATGAACTTTCTTTTGATGTGATTGATTAGTTTGCTACTAGCTTATCACCGTAGGTTCCAAGTTTAAACAGATGTTATCATGATAGCTATTATTTTCATGTAACACCATTTTTACTTTGGCTACTGGAGAAATCAATGTAATTATTATGATAATACTGGTCTCAGGACTAATTATGGAAGCTATGGTGATGTTAACAGTATATATATTTATTAGTAACATCTCTTGTTTTTTTGTTGCTATGATATCACATTATATTTCTGCTATTAACAACTTATTTTACTTGGTCGTTATCATTCATCAAGCCTTCCATTGGATCGTTTAAATTGCTTAGGCAATGATCAGTCTTCTAAATTTCGAGGACGGAATTATTTTAAGGAGGGTAGGATGTGACGGCCCGTATTCATCAATACGACTATTTACGTATTTCACGTATTTTCACATTTTAAAAGTATTTTATAATGGTTGGTCAGGAGTTTTATATCAAAAACGATTTCAAAACTCTTTGTAAAAAATATTTTGAAGCATCAAACTAGTTATGGTGTATTTCAGCAAGTTAGAGTATCATCAAATACCTCTAAATAATTTTTATAATAATTCATATTCAATTGTTACTGATTTAGCTGTATCAATTAACTTCTATATAAACATTATCAAACCGATTTCAAACTTATATAGTATGATTCTACGACCATTTAGTGCTCCCCATATTAATTTCGTAATTTTCTGGAGTCAAATCGATCTAGAACCCGCAAACCAGCATCCCAAACATTTTGGCCCAAAACTCGTAACTTTGTAGCTCAAAATTTGAAATGGATCTCGTATTCACGCTCCTTGCGACGATACGAACCCGTGGCTAGGATTTCGTATTTTTTCGGAGTCGTATGTGAAAACGGCGTAGTATTACGTCATTTTTACTAATTACAATCACTAATCAATTTCACCTTCACTAATTACATTTACCATTTACCCCTAACACCACTTAATCAATATCCTAACCCACCTATTTAATCCACCCCACTAAAGTTGGCAGATCCAACATATGAATTCAATGCCATCAATATTATTATTATTATTACTAATTATATTATACATATTAATTCTAAACCCTATATAATCTCCCCCATCCTCAGGAACACACATGCATCACTCTCGCACACATCGCCTCTTTCTCCTCTCTTTCTCTCTCTTCTCCTTCCCAACAAACCTACTCCCTCTGCTCTTTCGTTTCCGCCCCTCCTCCCATCTCCAGAGGCGCCACGGCCGGCAAGTAGCATAGCCCCGCGAGGCCTCCCACACGTCACCCCGCCGCCCAACTCCCCTCCTTCGCCTACACCCTCCTCTGACGAAGATGCCACCGATGCTCTTCCTCTCAAAAACGACACCGCCCCTCGACTGCCTCCTTCTCTGACGTCCCCGTCACCCCACAATGACCCCGACGGCGTCGCGAGCCCCGTTAAGGAGCAGCTCCGCAGCCTCCGTACGATGCCTCATGGCGACGTCCCGAAGCTCCATCCCTTGTCTTTGACCCCTGCGTGGCCACCAACAACGATGCCTCCACGTCGAAGTAGCAGCTGCTGCTGTCGATCTGCCACACCGCTCAACGCCCCTTCACGCTCTCCCTCCCTTCGACGAGAAGTCACCATGCCATCGTCACCCTACTCCGACTGCCCTCGCCATCCCTCACGGTGCCCCAGCCCTCCACGACGCCACTCGCCACTGCCTTCTGCCGTACGCCGTCGCCGCCGATCCCCCGCACTGCCCCGACATCCCTGCGCTCCGCCACGGCCGCTCCCCTGCCGTCGTTCATCATTACGCCACCACGCATTCGTGTTTGAGGAGGTGAGAACGAAGAGTTTAAGTTAAATACGAAAATACTGATTAAATACGTATAACAATACATATGTGTATAGGCTGATCATAATACATTATTTACAAATTGTATAGGCCTCAAAAAAATACGAGACAAGACCCAGAAAATCAGAAAGAACGAAACAGACTCTTTGGTGATGCTTTCATCGCCAAAAGGCAAGTACATTTCCCGCGGGGAATTTTTAAAGATAAAATTTAAATAGCTACTTTCACTTAAAAATTTGTAACACATGATTTTTACATACACTGACGTACGAGAAAAATATATGTTGTAGTACTAGTTAATACGGTCGTTTTGACGTCTTGTTGAAAGAATTCCGATGTATGGTTTGTCCTAGAGAAATCTTTGAAAAATATAATAAAAAATCATTTTCTCGTTTTTAATTAGTTTTTGGGTCGTACAAATTAAGAAAAATCTCCATTAATTATTTTAAGATCTTGAAAGATGTTTACTAGCCTTAGAAAAATATTTTAAACTTATTCATCCTCAATTGCTTAGTCAAAACCGTTTTTTATGCTCGTTTCTTTAAATTATTGTGCATTTCTATACTTCGTATAATTGTGTAACTAAATCACAAAACTGTGAAATTGATTGAGATTATTGAATGGATTGATAAGACATCTTACGCTTCTAATACGATGCAACTGAACTGAATAAACTGAATGGAAGATGGAACTTCAATATAAATGAATGGAAGATGGAACTTCAATAAAAATGAATGGAAGATGGAACTTCAATTAAATAGATAGTACACGTACTTTTGACCCAGCACTTGACTTGACCCGTGGGATTGGGGTAGTCTATGATCACAAGTGTTACGGAGTGGTAGGATGCACCCATGCCGAATACCACCAACACATTACAGAGGTTAGTGCTTGACCGTCGTCATTTAGGGTCGGTGAGCAGCGTCACAGATTGGCTCCCGTCACAGGGCGCATGTTGGTCATCTCTCGTACTCTTGGACATGGACTTATCACTAGAATAGACTGGTTATTAAATATTGCTCTAACCTCTTTTTGTACAGGTTGCTACAACATTACAGTTTTGTTATCAAATGCTAAATTGTTACAGCGTGCAAATAGTATTGCAGATGGATATCAAATGATTAAATTGCTGCAGGTTGTAAATTGCTGCGAATGTTTAACTGCTATAACTCTTTTTAAATTAAATTTATTGCTTGTCTTTAACTCTTTTAAATTAAAATTATTGCTCGTCTTTAACCCTTTTAAATTAAACTTATTTCTTGTCTTTAAAGTTTAGCTTGGTTCAATTTTAAATACCTAACGTTTTTGTTTTGGAGATTATCTTGCCGAGTAAACCTCGCTAACGAACATTTCACTTTGTTGTTTTACGAAATGTCCATCAGGTATCGATAGTGAGTTCTTTGACGACATTGCTGCATAAGTCGAGCCAGTGCTCAAAGAATACGTGGAGTACCTACCCGATGAAGTCTAGACGATTACCTTCGCGACTGCACCTTATATTTGAAATAATGTAATTTGTGTACTTTTGTTTGTATTGGCCATGCTAGGCCCAAGATATATCTTAATTATTATGCGCTGGATATGTAATAATATTGTTTGGACTGCTTCTTAAATTCGCATGCATGGACTTGCAGTTTTTACACTGATGCTTAGTGTTTTTAAGCCAAGGAGGAAGAAAATAAAAGAAAAAGAAAAGAAAAGAAATTACTCCTCCTTGTTTTAAGTACATCGCGGACCCGCTCACGTCCTCGCTCCCGGTAGAATGGGAAGCGGGGCATGACACGATGGCTGAACATCATCACACTGCTGGATTGCTTCAACCTCTGCCTATTCCAGAATGGAAATGGCAGCACTTCCCCATGGATTTCTTAACTGGACTCCTCAGAGTACTAAAAATGATGCAATTTGGGTGATCGTTGATCGATTAACCAAATCAGCACATTTCATACCTTTCCGAGTGGGACAATTTACGGAATTACTTGCAAAGTAGTATATGGAGGTAGTTGTGATGTAATTGATAACCATGCAGGAGATCATTCGATTGCATGGAGTTCCAGTGACAATTGTCTCTGATCGAGACACTAGATTCACATCTCAATTCTGGAATGGTCTACAGTCTAATCTGGGTACCTGTCTTAGTTTCAGCACTGCGTATCACCTGTAAACTGATGGTCAATCAGAGCGTACCATCCAAATATTGGAAGACATGTTATGAGTTTGTATGCTGGATTTCAAAGGCTCGTGGGAAGATCACATACACTTGGTAGAGTTTGCCTACAACAATAGCTACCAAGCCAGCATTGGCATGGCCCCATTTGCAGCACTCTATGAGAGGAAATGCCGATCTCTGTTGAGTTGGGATGACATTGGTGATCAAGAATTACTGGGTCCTTAGATGATTGTTGAAATAATGGACGTGGAGCGTAATATCAGGGACAAGCTACCCATTGCACAAGACCGGTACAAGCACTGGGCTGATGCCAAGCATCGTCATTTGGAGTTTCAACCAGGAGATCATGTTTTCGTAAAGATATCCCCAATTAAACCGAGGAGTGAAACGTTTTGGGAAGCGAGGAAAGCTTAGTCTGAGATTCATTGGACCTTTGATGTGCTTGAGTGATTTGGAGAAGTGGCTTATCGTTTAGCTCTGCCGCCTTCATTGGAGGGAGTACATAATGTTTTCCATGTCTCCCAATTGCGTCGTTACTTCAGTGACCCTACTCATGCGATTGAATACTCTGAGATTACTGTACGACCAGATCTGACCTATGAGCAGCAGCCAGTTCAGATCTTAGACAGAAGACAGAAGACCCCCAGGAATAAAGTCGTCAATCTGGGAAGAGTGATGTGGCATCACGGCTCACCTAGAGAATCCACCTAGGAACGGGAAGAAAAAATGTGTGAGATATCCTTATTTATTCCATGCATCCTAGCTGATAGAAATTCCGAGGGCAGAATTTTAATATGGTGGGTAGAATGTAATGACCTGTTTTTATCGTACGTATTTCGTATGTATATTATTAATAAATTGATTTATTTGAGTAATTACTATATGATTTTATTTGTTAATTTCCTAGCTCGAACACGTGATCGGACCCCATATTCACGGTCCTCACGACTTCATGATCGCTCCGGTATTTTCCTTATAATTTTTGGATGACGTTGATTGTAAGGGCGATATCGTAAACTTGAATTCATAACCAAATCTAAATTAAATCTAATAAATCTAAATTCATTAACCAAATTGATTCCCTAATCTAATCATAACTAGATTCATTTTCTTAATCAGATTTAAAACCTAATAAAATCTTAATAAATCCTAAATATTAACTAATCTATCTGATCTCAGTTAGTAGGATCACATTCCATCTCTCATAATTATTGCAACAGATCATATCACATCTCCACGACTATGCCCATGATTTTTACATGATTTGTTGCAACAGAGTATCTCGTTCTTTTTTTATCTCTTCGCAAAATATGACGTTCTCTGCTTCACAAGCCAAAATGAAGAAAACAAAAACACTAAACTAAAACTCACGACAACTTCCTCTCTTCCCCGGTCTCTCTTCCCCGTTCACGCCACCTGCTTCTCTCCCCAACTTTTCTATCCCCCTCAACTTCACACCCGCAACTCCTCCTTGTGCTGTCACTGCACATGGTCACCACCTTCCCCTCACCATCCACCAACACCCGCGATAACTCCAATGCCACCACCTCTCTTTCACCTGCAACGACAGCCCGACGACCCCCTCAACTCACGACTTCTCCCTACTTCAAACTTTCGACTGCAACTCCTCCTGCTAGCAAACACCTGCCAGCACCTCAAACCCACAGCTGTCACTTTTCTTTCCCATCCTCTTCCGATCTCCAGGGACCACCACTCGCAACTCTGACGCTGCACCAACCCTCCCACCTTCTTCCTTCTCCTATCCAACTACCGGTGGCCATACTCAACAGCAACCTCCCCTACCACAATCCCGACACCCCCTAACTCCCCTCGCTTTCGACGGCCAGTAAACCCAATGCCACGCACCTCAGCCTCGTCGTCGCCACCAAAACCAACTTCGACATCCCCTTGCTCCAACAGCGCCCCCGCTCCGCCTCTGCCACCGCTCGCGACGACTCCACAATGACATGCCCCTCCGACAGCCCCAGTCGCAATTAGGAAGCCCCATGCATGGGCATTTTTACCTCTACCACCGCCGGATGCTCGCTGGACCGTCGCCACCTTGCGCTGCCAGACCTCCGCAGCCGCAGCCGCCTCTGCTCGTCATTGTCCAAGGCTGCCGTCTGTCGCTGCCGTCTGTCGCTGCCACCTGCAAGCATACTAACGGCAACGAAGAGAAACGCAAGCTATGAGTTTTATATAAACTGCAAATTATGTTATATATGCAGTAGAATATATTATATAATATTAAATATTATTTTATTAAGTTAAACATTTTAGCTTGATAATATAAATCCAATGACGCAGAAAAATTCACGCCTTTCATACGAACGACTGAACACCAAAATCGCCTCAATCAGGAATGTATATTATTTTATATGAATTTTTGAAGTTACGCATATTTGTCATCACATGTGTAATTAAACCGTTTTAGTGCTTTTCACGTAAACGCCTCTCTGAAACATACGTGTCCTAAAAGTACTCATCACGAGAAAAATTATGACCCTAAATACATAAAAATCTAATGTGTAGATTGTAAGATATTAATTTTGCAAGTTTAGGGATTTTATAATTTTAATTTCTGAAAATGCTATTAGTGCTTTTAAAATTCCAGAAAATTGCTATTAATGGCTTAAAAATTCAAAAAAATTGTATCTAAACCTCAGAAAAATATTGCTCTCATAATAAAATCATTACGTGACTTATGTTGTTATAATTTGTTATGTTGTTATGTAAATTCATATGTGTAAATTGTTCCTACCATTGTAAAAATGTTCATAAAGTGCCTTCACTGCATGTTTGTGCTATTACTTGTGCCACACCATCTTTGGATGGTTTACCCTAAATAAATTGTGATGTAGAGCCGTCGGGGCATATGTGAAACCATCGAATACAGATGGAATGAAAACTAGTCGATGACTAGTCAAGACACTTTGGGGTGGGGTTGGTTCACCGTAGTAGAGTTTATGAGTGTAGCTTGACCACCTTACGACTACCTCCATACCACGCTAATGGAGGCAAGACTCTTGACCATTGCCCAGGTTAGGGATAGCAAGAAGTGTCTCGGTAAACCCCTGATGATAGGGTGCACCAAGAACATTACACTTACTCAGACATGAACTTTTCCACTAACACTGATGACTGAAAAATACTCAACTTGCAAACCACTGTTACTTTATTTGAAATGCAAATTATGTGTTAACTGTTGATAAATTTCATGTCATTACTTTCAGTATGTTCATATCTTTTTGCCATGCACATGTTTTTCCTTATATGTTCTAACGCTCTCTTTTGTTTTCTTATTTTAAAAGCAGAATACATTAATTTACTAAATCTTGCCGAGCTATATCGCTGACATATATGTCAAATATAATTGTGAAATATATGTTAGGTTCAGGGTCAGACTATACTGAAGAATCCGTTTTGAGGATACCTTCCTGGAGGTAGACCCCGTAGATAGAGCTATGAGGACACTGAGGTCCTCTCCGCTGAAGACTAGAGAATTACTATAATTTTTCTTTATTAATAATATAGTTGCTTTCAGGTGTGTTGCTTTCAGCATTAGTTGTATGGCCATGCTTGGCCTTAATTTATTTGTGTACTCTGTTTGGACGCTGGAATAAAATTTGTAATAATATGTATGTTGTTTATGGGTTTGCATGCAAGAAACTGATTTGCTAAACACAACGCTTATTGTGCTTAAGTCAAAGAAGAAAGAAAAAAATACTCCTTCTTTGCTTTAAGCACATGCAGACCCGCTCACGTTCTCGGTCCCAAGTACAATGGGAAGCGGTGGGTGACAAATAAGGTGAAATGCAAATAAAATTCATGACTTAGGAGTTATGATGTGTTGAGTATTGGGCTTCTCCCTACTTTGTGTTAATGATGAGCAAACATAAGTACTTGTGACTAATCCCCTATTTGCAGTTAATCCATTGCCTAAGTATTTCATTAAGATCATTTAGCAATGGATGTCACTCAAAGATCAATGAAAGCAAGAATAGTGGATTGGATGATCAAAGATGGTGATTAAAGCTCCTAGAAGACTTCAAGCTCATACTTTGGAAAAAAAAGAGATAGTTCTACAAAGGTAATCTTCTTTTTATCTTCTAGTATGTAGCTTAGAAGTAGAACTATGATGGAGCACACACACACACACACATCTTCATTTCAGTCATAGGAAATCATTAGATCATTTTTCCTTTGACTCCAATTTATATTATATGCTTAGTGTGATCTCAACAGTCGATTGCTGAACGATATACAATCGCCTGTCTAAAAACAGTCGCATGTGTTTTGTTCTACAGTTGCCTGTTATGCACATATCTAATCAGTTGATTTTTGGGCTTCTAAGCTTTAACTCTAGCAGGCGACTGCTATACGTTTCACAGGCGCCTGTCGAGAGACAGTCGACTGTGATTTATAAGTCAGTCGCCTGTCTACCTTCAGCCCAAGATTATTCTCAGTTTGATCAGGCTAGTCGACTGATGTTGTATTTACAGTTGACCGTCCAATGGCCCAGTCGACTGTCAATGCTTCAACAGTCGTCTGTCTTTGAGCCTCTTTGCAGACTCAACTCTCTGGAAAATGTCAAGGTTTATGACAGTCGTCTGTAGCATGAACTATAGTCGCTTGTTGAATTTACAGTCGATTGTCTTCTCTTCAACAGTCACATGTCCTGTATTCCCAGAATTTTCTGAGACTTTCTCAACTTACCCAGATTACGGTCAGTCGCCTGTAGAAGGATTTACAGTCGCTTGTTGGTTTAACAGTCGACTGTCTACTTCTCCTCAGTCGACTGTCCACGTGGTAAGTTACAGTTTGAATTCCCACCTACCCTCTAACACAGTGCAGCAGTTGACTGTGTTTTGTTCAACAGTCGACTGTCGCATGTGCAGATTCTATCTGTTGGCTGTTTCTCAACGGATTTCAAAGGGGCTTTTGGGGATTTTGTTTGAGGGCTTTAGGGAAACTATAAAGGCAGCCTCTACTGTTCCATTGAGAGGTTACTCATTTGATTACTCGCTTGCTCATTCATTCAAGATTTCATTCTTCCAAGATCAAAGTTCTCAAAATCATAAAGCGCTAGAATTCTTGTCTTTAATCTCTTGCTCTCCAACCTAGAACCAAAGAGAAATCTTTTAGGCATTTGGTGCAGTCAAGAGAAAGGGCTTTCCTCTCATCCAAGAGAGTCATTCAATAAACAACACACTCTCCTTCAAGTTCTACTTCAAGGCATAGGTGATTGTAAGTGTTGTGTAATTTCATATTTCATAACTTTCGTTATTTGATTTACTCTTGGGTTGTGAGAGTGATTTGCTTGCTCCCAAGTTATGGGAGTTAAGGACATCGAGTGTATTTTGATTTCACTTGTATGGTTGCTACAAGTGGTTTAAAGGAAACCTTAAGTTAGGGTTCTAACTTGAGTATCCATTTGTATCCAGGTGGAAGGGACGTAGGATTACCGGGAACAAGTCGGGAAGTGACTTGGGTAATCCGAACCCTTGAAACATCCTTGCGTTTGCATTGTTTCATTATAGGGTTTACATTCATTCCGCATTAAATGTTGGTTAGGAATTTAATTTGGTGTAACTATCTTTTTAATTTGCATAAACTCTATTCAACCACCCTTCTAGTGTTTTCCTAATAGCCATGGACCTTACAATTGGTATCAGATCAATGGTTTATTGCTATGGCATCCACAACAACAACGTTCCTCCACCGACTTCGTACGATTGTGATGGTGCATCAACCGTCTTTGAAGGTCAATCAACGGTGCGTCCTTCGCGTTTCAATGGCACGAATTTTGGCTATTGGAAATGCCGGATGGAGACGTTCCTAAGGAGTGCTTCTCTTTGGAGAACCCTCCACAAGGAATACGTAGAGCCCACCGAAGAGGATTTCGATAAGTGGACGTCCTCCAAGAAATCTGTCGAAGTCAACAACGCAAAGGCAATGAATGCTCTTCATTGTACGTTGGACCCGGATGAGTTCAACAAGATATGCACATGTAAGAGTGCTTATCAAATTTGCAACCATCTTGTCGTTACCCATGAGGGAACGAACAAGGTAAAACTTTCTAAACTATATGTTGTCGTGCAAAATTTCGATATGTTTCACATGCAGGAAATGAAAGCATAGCAACGATGTACGGACGTTTTACCGACATCACCAATGAACTGGAAGCTCTTGGGCAAGTCTACTCCCAACAAGATAAGGTAAGGAAGATCATAATGGGAATGACCTCCAAATGGAATAGAATAGTTATCGCCATCGAGGAGGTCAACGACTTGAAGACTTACACAGTTGTGAATCTCATCGGCACTCTCATGTCTTACGAAGTAAGACGGGAGAACCGATTGAAGATTCGAGCTATGATGAACCCTTCAGAGGCAAAGAAAAAAGCTTTAGCATTCAAAGCTAATTCTTCATCCTCCGATAGTGAAGAATCAGAAAATGAGATGGACTTGGAGGAGATGGCCCAAATGGCGAAGAAGTTCCAACGCTTCTTTCGCAAAGGTAAATTTCCCTCCAAGAAAAAATTTGATTCTACTAATAACGCTTCCTATCTTTGTTTTAAGTGTAATACACCTGGGCACATCAAGAAGGATTGTCCAATGCTCCGAAACAAAGAGAAGTGGAAGGCACCAAAGTACCACAAGTCGGACAAATTCAAGAAGGACAAGAAGAAAGGACGTGTCGGTACATTTGATGACTCAAGTGGAGATTCCTCAAGCGAATCTGAGGATGAGAAGGATGAAAGCGTCCATATGTGTTTCATGGCCCAGGAAGATCCACTCTCTGAGAAGAGTGATTTCGACATCGATGAACCCGAGGTAACAATGGATGAATTGTGTATTGCTAATGAAGAACTATTTGCTAAGTATCAATTTTTAATACTTAGATATACTAGTTTAAAGAAATTGAATGTTAGCAAGCCATCCATTCCATGCATTATCAACAATGGCACCATTGTTGATACACTAACTCTTGAGAAAGCAAATTTGGCTTCTCAAAATGTCACTTTGAGAAATGAAGTGAATACCCTCAAATCTCAACTAGATCAAACGTATCCTAAGGATAATAGTGATCTAGCTTCATAAAACACACAATTGGGTTTAGAGAATGATTCTCTTAAAACCCAAGTGCACGAGCTCAAAGCACGGGTGTCCACCTTGGATACCAATATTTCTTCTCTTAAGGAGAAATATGAGGTTATGTCCGTTCGTATTATGAGATTTAATAAGGGGAAAGGACAATTGGATGATTTGCTAGCAAACCAATTTCCGGCCACGCATCGTGTTGGTCTTGGTTTTGTGAAAGCAAATTCATCTAATGCTCGCACCTCCTATAGTGGTGTTACTATAGAATTTGTGAGGCCATCCTCCGGTGGATCCACCAGTGGTGTCAAAGACATTATGGGTAGCAAACCTACCAAGAAATCCACCACTTCACCTTCACTCCCTTTTGGCAAGACACCCGCTAAGGGTGGAAACCAAAAGAGTTGCCATGCTTAAATGTACACCAACCTTCATCAGGAAATCTCCTACTTCACAAGTGGACACACATAACACATTTTATGCTCCACACCCACAGACACGTGCAAAAACACACATGAGAAATACTCATGCACGTGACCCTATACACTCATATGCTCATGCGCATCATTCTTACATGTATGCACATCCACAACATGTCATGCATGCTCCATATGTTTCATACAACATGGATGTTCCTAAGCATGCATACAACCCACATATGTCTAATGCATATCATCCTCCTCATTTTTATGCTATAACTCATGTTCCTAAGATGCACACACCACATATAAATCAATCAAACGTGCATGAGACTAGGAAAAGGATTCCCAAAACATACACAATTTGGGGTTCTAAGAACACAAGCCTAAATGATAGGAATGCATATATTGATTCCTATTTTCATGATAATATTAATAGTGGTAATTATGTTGGGAAGCGGAAGTCCACTTGGACTTGGCTTCCAAAGGGCTAATCCCCTTTGACCCAACAAAAATTGGGTACCATGAGCTTATGGTATACTATGTAGGTACCCAAGAGAAAGAAAGAGAGCAATAAAGGTCAAATTAGCTCTAAAAGGAAAGGATGAATACTCGACAGTGGTTGCTCCAAACACATGACAGGAGATCCCCCATTGCTCTCCGAATTGATTAGCATCAAGAATGGTGCAACGGTCACTTTTGGAGGTAATCAAAAGGGAACCATCATTGGTGTAGGTATAGTCGGTAATTCCTCCAAACCTTTAATTACTAATGTATATTTAGTTAGTGGTTTGTGTCATAACCTCATCTCCATTAGTCAACTTTGTGACAAATGTTACAAGGTTAACTTTGAAGAAGGTTTGTGTAAAATTGTTGATTCTTATTCACATGTTTTATTTACCGGTATTAGGCGTAAAAATATTTATTATTTGAGCTTGCCTACAACCGTAGAACATTGCTTAGTTGCTAATACAAATGAACAACTATTATGGCATCGCCGTTTTGGTCATGTTCATTTTAAGCACTTATATAAGTTAGCTAAGCATGATCTTGTCAAAAGTTTTCCAAAAATTACTTTTAGTAAGAAAAACTTTTGTGATTGTCAAAGAGGTAAACTTAGTAAATCATCTTTCAAACTTAAAGAAGGCATAACTTCTAAGAGGCCCCTAGAGTTACTTCATCTAGATTTGTTTGGGCCAACTAGAACCGCTTCTTTAGGCAATGCTCATTATGGATTAGTTGTCGTTGACGACTTCTCTAGATTTACTTGGGTCTCATTTTTAACTAATAAGAATGAAGCCTTTGAAGAGTTTACCATATTTGCAAAGAAGATTCAAAATTTCTTAGGATCCACCATTATCACTATTTGTAGTGATCATGGAGGAGAATTTGAGAATGAGTCTTTTACAAAGTTTTGTGATGACACCGGGATAACGCATAATTTTTCTTTTCCTCATGCATCACCACAAAATGGTGTTGTAGAGAGAAAGAATAGGACCCTAATTATGTGTTCTTGTACCATGCTCCATGATAGTCATCTTGGACTACAATTTTGGGCAGAGGCGGTGCACACGGCATGTTATGTGCTTAATAGGATCCTAATGAGACCCCAAATGAACAAAACTTGTTTTGAGCTATTTTATGACAAAAAGCCAAAACTTAAATATTTTCGTGTTTTTGGTTCAAAATGTTTTAACAAGAACACCTTTGGTAACTTAGATAAATTTGAGCCAAGTTCCGATGAAGGAATTTTTGTTGGATATTTCACACGTAGCAAAGCCTATTGGATATACAACAAAACCTCATCAATGATCGAGGAATCACTACACGTATCATTTTATGAAGATTTTGATTTTTCTCAAGTTATTGATGATAGTGTAGATGCCAAATGTGATTCTCTTAGTAATGTCAAGATTAATGATTCTATTAATGAGACTAACACTACTAATGAGATTGTTAAAGATGTTCCAAGTGATGCAGGGATTCCCAAAGCTTACCCAACTGTTCGCAATCACCCACATAACCAAATTATTGGAGATATTGGTGTGGGTGTTCGAACGAGGTCTAGAATTGAATAATTCTCTCATTGCGCATTCGTCTCTACCATTGAGCCAAAGAACATCTATCATAGTGGCATCTGGATGACTAAGGCAATCATGCCAGAGTCCGAACTCATCAGTGTCACCAATTTGTAGGGCATAATAGCATAAGATTCTGTAGCTCATTCAGGAAATGAATATAATCCCATGTTAGAAGCTTCCAGCTTCTCATCGGTGGTCTTCTGGCCCATCTTATAAGAGGTAATACAAAGATATTCCTTATTTTGTTCATCTGAAGTCTCAAGATGATACCCATTGCTGTGTACATCTTTATAACTAAGTAGATTTCTCATTGATTTGTCACTTAATAATGCATCTTAAAGATGTAAGACGGTGCCATTAGGCAAAACAACAATGGCATCCTCATTGCCATCAATGAGCTTAATAGGACCAGAAATTGTATAGACATTTACCTTGCACAATGGCATACTTGAGAAAACTTGTTTTTTACGAAGAACTGTATGTGTAGTACCACTATCTAACAAACATACATCTTCAATTTTCTCAACATTTTTCATTTGCATGTATGGTGACAACTTCAGGTGTAAAATAAAAAATAGTCGAATTAGTATTCAATCAACATATTGATTCAACAAATATGAAATGGAATTCTTGACTTTATTTATAAATGTATTTAGTGCAAACCATCTTTAGGGACATATCCACCCAAGGTAAATACATATTAGAGCATAGTCTCATGGGAATACTAGGCTGTCATTAACCATACTTTTTCATAGACTTTCGCCTATGGATTATTTTGAGAGTTAATAACATTGGATCTCCCATTACCCTTTCGAGAAAATTTGCAATGCTTGCACTCACTGCCTTTAGAATGGCCAATAATCTTGATTACTCTGGCATTTGCTTCAGGAAGTGCCTTAGATCTAGCATGCCTCAATTCATGATTTTAAGCAACAATTCGTTTGTTTGCTTAGTAATCAACAAGACTGATATGAGCTCAGGACAAGTCTTTGCCATTAAAGATGCAATTCAATATCAAGGCACCATGAGAGATATCTATTTTCATTCACATCCAACATTTGGAATTTGCGCTTCTCAATATGAGCCATAACCATACAATATAATGATTCAAAAATGCTTGGATTTAGTATGACAACTTCAGGTGTCAAAATGATAATAGAAAACTTGGCAACAATTTTGTTTTGCTCAAAACCAAAATTAGTATAACAACTTCAAGTGTTAAAATGATAATAATACTACATGTTGATAATACCAAAATGAATATTAGTATGACAACTTCAAGTATCAACAACGAATCAAAGTGATGGTTGTTGGATCTGGATCGTAGCCTGGGGGGTGAATAGGCTAATAAAAAATATTTATGCAACCCACGAACAATCACACGCATTTATAAGCACAGGCAGAGTAAATGAAATGTAATCACAGAGACGCACAGATTTACCCTGGTTCGGTCGTCCCTATGACCTACGTCCAGCCCCCGAAAGCAAATACTAGATTAATATGTAATCAAGGTACAAGTAGCATGAGTCCCGAGCCTCCAGCTTCCCACCTAGTTCGTACGCACTCTCGCGTGCTCTACACTATCAACCTAGTCAGTTGCTCTCACTCTTGACGAGTCCCAACTCGTCAAGTCCCCAAAAAGCCACAACAATGGTAAAAGAATTTCCCCTATGAAGATCAAGACACTACTGCACAAAATAATAATAATAGAGTTTAGAGATCTCAGTTTGTATAGCCTTGGTCGTCTCCGTCAATCAGCGGTGGTCAGATCTGAATCTGATGTGATGTAGTCGTCGGCAACTCAAGTTACGGCTAGCCCCTTGGTAGATGCTTGCGGCTTTGGACTCCCTCTAGGATGTTGTGACGCGCCCAGAACTTACACCTAAAATCCACTTGGCGGTGTTACGGTCACCAGGCGCGGTATGGTTCCTAGGTGTCGACTCTGGGTTCTATCCACAAGCGGACGGTGTCAAATTATAGTATAAAAGATTGTCAAATCCCACAGGGATAGTGACAGTGTATTGAGGTCTCAGATTATTTCTAAATCTCAGAATGAGATAGCAGTCGGTTGGAGGATTATTTGTATGATGTTGTTGTTGGTTCAATATAAAGAAGCTAGGGCCTTAGGGATCAGCGCTAGGACTGTCAGAGGTCGATGTTAGACTAGGATTCTTACGTTGCATTGGGTTTATGGGGATGGTCTCTCAGCTCGTACCACTCTCGTGGGTTAGAGCTTCGAGGTACTTCGGTAGCTCTCATTGACGCAATGGTGGCAGCCGTCAATGTAATGATATAGTTCGTCGGTGGATCCCCTCAAGGCACGAGCCGGGCATGGTTACGAGCCTTGGTTGGATCCACTAACTCCCTAATTAAATCCTAAGGATACTCCTTAAGCTAATCAATTCCACCGACCGTGGGCATGATCTCAGTACGAGTTCTCTTAGGGATTTGGCTGGATCGACCAAAATACTCCCCCTTTATTCCCAATACAGCCTAAAAATCCAGATCTACATTGTTTTCCTAGGGTCTTAGGGCTAACCCATCAGCCCTAGAGAAGACTACTCACACATGGCAATTAGAACAAATAAAGATGTAATTTTTACCATGGAAAACATCGTAGACTTTAAAACAAGTAAGAGATGAGAATTTTACGTACCAAAACCAAGAGAGAATAATACCCAATAGAAAATAAGCGAGCTCCAATAGATTCCAAGGCGCAAGAGACAAAAAAAATCCAATCTTTTGCAACGATGGCTCAATAGAAACCCTAGATCTAAAAAGCACTAATTAAATCTCTCCTCTCCTAAAATTAATTTAAAAAGCTCCCTAAAACGTCAGGAAAATTGTCTTAAATACATAGAGGGTGGACCCCACAAGAAAATCTGTAATTCTGGAAGTTTGGGGCCCACAAGTCACCGACCGAGTCGGCTACTCGGTCGAGTAGACGCCTGCTCGGTCGAGCAGGCACCTTAACTGCTGCTTGCTTGGAAACGGACCTGGGCTACTCGGTCAAGTAGCCCGCCTACTCGTTTGAGTTGTCAGTAGGTTGGAACTCCTCTCCAAAATGTCGCTCTGCCTACTCAGGTCGAGTAGGCCTTGCTAAGTCGAGTCGTCAGAGGATCAAGTATTCTTCTCCAAAACGTCACTCTGCCTGCTCGGGTCGAGTAGGTCTTGCTCGGTTGAGTAGGATGCTGGTGGGAGGAAGCTCAAACTGGATCGACTCGGGTCGAGTCGTCACTCTACCCGGTCGAGTAGAACGTGCATTTCCTGCTGGATTCACGTGTCAGCTCGACCGAGCAGCAGGTGCTACTTGGGTCGAGTCGCCTGGGAAAACTGCGTGGGTTTGGGCTTTGGCTCCTTTTTCTCGCTCGCTTCTTCTCCTCTCCTCCCATATGCTTCCAAACCTCGGCAAACTCCTATATAGCCTCGCCAATGGCGTCACGGACATGCTGGGTGTGTCCATGTCCCAAAATGGCTCCAAATCGCTCCAAAATCCCTGAAAATCCACAAAGCTCTACGAAACTCGAATATAGCGTTAGAAGTATAGTATCATATGAAAATACGGGATTTGGATGCGGATATGACATGAAATGCAATGAAATGATGCTATGAAAAGATGGAAAATATGGACACATCATGTTGCGGCTTACGGCAATGACAAAGCACTTAGCTAGCTTGATGGCACATGATGGTATGGGTCGGCAAGGCTTCAGCTTGGGTGCCCCTTGGGTCGGCAAGGGTCTTTGGTTGCTACAGCTATATGGTCGGTTAGCAACTTGCTTGGGCTGCAGCTTATTTCACCCGCGTGATTGCTTACAGTATGCTTGCAACAAGTCCCTGCCAAGAACCCTTTATCTCTGTCGATTTTGTTTGATTACTATAATGATTACTATGACATGAATCAAGGAGTATTACTTTGACTTGTTAAGAAAAAAACAGTACCTTGATTACTATAATGATGGCTCTTTAAAGCATTACATCACATGAAAGGTTTTGGATTCTCCCCAGTAATTGCTCTATTCAACACCTCTGTTTTTGTTGTAGCCGCACACAATTCTTTTTGAGAGGGGGTGATTAATGGCCGGCCTCATCTATGTATTTATACGGTATTAAAATTAAACCTAGCCATATTTACAAGATTGCCACTCATGCTTCCATATCGCATAACTTAGTCGTTTTAGACCCGTTTTCAAAATCGAAAATTTCTGTGACTTCCTCGTTGTCTCCCCCATAATTTCTCGTTGTCACCCTTTTGATTTTCCGTACTCTTTTTGACCTAAAAACACTTAGCACACACATTAAAATGTTCACACATGTTTGTTATCATCAAACACGAAGTCATCGATCGTTGTATCCAACTACGCGTTGTATCCAACAATCTCCCCCTTTTGATGATGACAAACCAATATAAGATTTGAGCAATAACGATCCAAATAATATCATCGTGACATGTGTGTGTGAAGTGTAATGAAGGAGGAAGTATGCAACAAGTATGACAATGATGTTCAACATACAAGCATGCAACAATATAACAATCATGTTTCTAGCATGCTTCCCCTATTTTTATGCTCCCACTTGAACATATATTCACCCCATTCATTAAGCACCATTATTCACATATACCACAAATCGCTTTCCCAAATATTTCTCCCCCTTTTGTTATCATTAAAAGTGTATAAAGAAGTCAAATTCATACCACAAGCAAACAAAGAGTATTATAAACTACAACTACCACTTGCATGTAGATGTTCATAGAATAGGCAATTCAAAATCAATGAATCACAACAAGACTCCTACACCATTGTGTAAGTGTAATGATTAAATTATTGAAGTACAAAGGGAGAAACTTTCATGAAAAAACAACCAAATTCAATCCACATTTTCCATGTAACATGAATTCACTATGATTGATTTTTCTCACCTCATTAAAAATGAGTTCAAGGTGCCATACCCTAAAACATAGCCTATAAGGACTCTTAGATGTAGGGGTGGCATTGCTTGACGAATATAACACCAACGCTAAAGATTACCCATAAAGCATTGTTGGATACTCGTGGGTAGTGTACTTGCCATGAATTGTATCCATTTTTCATACGGAGCTATATTTATGTATTTGTTTTCTTATCAATTCTTTTTGTGCTCAATTTTTATTCATGGCAATACACATCATATCCCTTAGATTTTCAGTTATTTTCATCCTACATTCGCTTTCCAATATTTCATTAAAAAGTTCTCCAAAAGTACAACAAGAATTTAATGCACGTGGAAGTGAAGGTGTAGGTGTAGAAATCGTAATTCTAGTCATTAAACATGTCATGGCTATTATGAAATCAAACATGCACATGTAGACATAATAATAATACAACAATTTCTACATGGATATGATTATCATTCAATAGTATCACTTCATTGCTTCAAAAGTGAAGATAGACATTAAGCACTTTTTTTATTTTTGACTTTTTCATTTATTTTTTTTCTTTATAAAGAACTAAAGCAAACTAGAATCAATCAAACAAGCACAAAAAATAAAAATAAGTCAAGCACACAAAAAATGCTATGAAGGTATGCATTAATTTCAAAGAAAAAATATACCTTCGCTCGTCGTTTGGCTAAGGAACTAAATAAATGAAGCATTCAATTCATAGCTTCTCGCCAAATCTCCATCTTACCTACACGGTAGATGTTATGTGTGACCTTGGAATCCAACAAGGTCCACTCATGTTAGTCATCAAAGATTTAGGAACCCATATTTGCTTGAATTTAATATTGGTGCTCCTATATTTGCAATAATAAGAGGTGTGACCAATACTATCACATGTAACGCACTTTGCATAAACATTTTTAGCAATGGTGGGCACATTGTGAAATTTCTTATACTTAGGCTTTTCAACATTTTTAGATTAAATCCAAGTCCACGTCTATTGTTTCCATATAATTGTTTCCCAAGAATAATATCCAAAGATTGTTTTCCTATGGAAAATTTCTTAATAGACAACTCTAGACTAGTGACTTTGGATTTAAATATAGCATTTTCATTCACAAGCAAAGTGCATTTACTTATAAAAGCTCTCTTATTTTCCTCTTCTTTATTTTCAAAACAAGCATTTTTCTTTTAAGATCATTATTTAACATGCACAATTTATCATTAAGCTCTCTAATCACGTATTATTTTTCAGTTTCAAGCTTAATCAAGTCTTGTTTAAGCATGCTAATTTCATTTAACAAAGAGGGACAAGAAAGACAATCAATTTTTTCGTGCGTGTGAGCTTTTCCCCTTTTCAATGTGGTGATGGTGGATTTGCATGCAACAAGTTCTTCTTTAAGCTTATCAATTTCGTTAGACATATCATAGTTTTCTTGTTGCAATTCAAAGCGACCATCCCTATAATCATCTACGGTAGATTCTAGCTCATCTATTTTATCTTGCATGCCTTTACAAATACTCAAAAGTTCAGTTTTAGAGAAAGATTGTACCCCATCGTGTCTTCCTATAAAGCAGATGCCAGTGTGGACTTCATTCTCCTCATCCTCATCTTCACTATCCACATCCCACGTTTGCACCACAACTTTTCCTTTCTTCTCCGTGACATTAGCCGTATCTTGTGGACAATTTCTCATCAAGTGTCCCTTCTTCCTGCATTTAAAACATTCATGTTTATTAATATATTTCTGCTCAGAAGAATTTCTATCAGAATTAAATTTATTAGAACGAATAAACCTTTTTGCCATCTCAGATCCTCCTTGGTCAGTATGAATGTATCTTCTGAAGTTTCTGACCATTAGCTTGAAGAGCTAATGGTTTGGGAGCTTGAAGAGCTAATGGTGTGGGAGCTTTGGCTTTTTCTTCAGGTTTCTCCCTAGCTTCTATACTTTGCAGCTCAAGCTCGTGGGACATCAGGTTGCCTATTAAGTCCTCCACTCTCATCGTTGATAGATCTTTGGCTTCTTGTATAGCGATGACTTTAAGCTGAAAGGAGTTTGGCAGCGCCCTTTTCAATCAATAGATATAAGTGGAGCATAAAGAGATCACACCAACATGCAATAAAGAATGGAAGTAGGTCATGGCATTCAAATATTCACTTCAAATCATAGAAAAATCTCCAAAGCTAAAATATTTCGTAAAGTTTAAGCATTATCGAATCTCCCCATTGTGCACCATCTCCACTCTAATGTCATACTCACTCATATAATCAAATGGTTCACCCCCCCAAGATTAGCTTGAGGCATCGCATCTAGGAATAGGATGTGGAATTTTTGTCTTTTCCCAAGTATTTGCAGTAGATTCTAATAAAGAGATAGGAAATATTTTTCTTTTCTTTTTCTTTTTCTCATTTTTTTTCATTATTTTTTTTTCTTTTTGATATTTTTGGGTCTTTGGAAGCTATCTTTTTCTTTTGGGATTTTTGGGAGGTAGGTGCGGTAAAAGTAGCTGTAGGAGGTGAAACCAAATGATATGTAGAGAATCATAAGGATATGTGGAGAAGGAAGATAATAAATCACTCGATTCACTCATCAGATGTGCACAATGGTTCAATGGGATAATACTCTAACTAAACTCATAGCTATCATGGATATTATCATTCATCTTAACGAATAATGAAAGCATGCGGTATAAAGCACAATAATATCAGGCATGCAAATAGAAGTGGATAAGATAACATACAGATGCTTCAAATATTCTAATGATGCTTGAACCTAGGTGCATTACCCAACAAAGAACATACTAGATACTACTTCATGCATTCAGTTTCAATTCATATCAGGCATTAAATTAGAAAGATCAGCAAGAGAATATGCACGCATATAGATAGCAAGACTGAGATTACTCTAAATAGCACGTCAAAAGATATAAGCATCGTGAGTAGCTACTGAGGGCTATAAGAGATATCATCATGTAGAACAATTCTAGCAAAAGGGAAAAAAGGCAGAGAAAGTAAGAAAATGAAAACAAGCATGCAAGCATGGCAAAAAGTGGAAAACGAGATGCTGAATGAAAAAAAAGATGGAAAGGTGGAAAATGGGTGGAAAAGTCAAGTAAAAAGATGCGAAATGAAAGAAAAATGTAAAAATAAAAAATAAAGCGGTAGCGCTCATCCCCCAAGCTAAACGCAGCAGTGTCCCCACTTCTAAAAACACGCGGGCAAGTGGAAAATGAGGCGAGGGTGGGTGGGTGGGTAAGGAGATAGGGCGTGAATGGAAAATAAAATGGTGTGAATGAAAGAAAAAGTGATATGATGCATGTGAAAGTGATGATGTAAATGTATGGAATGATGAAAAGTGATGGGGAAGTGAAAAATGAAAAATGGGTCCTCCCCCCAAACTGTGTACGACTAAGGCCCCAAAAAGACAGATGGGCACGAAATAGGATGAGGGAAGGACCCTAGCAAAAGAGTGAAAAGTGCGTCAGACAGGGGCACCACCCTCTGAAGGTGGTGATGGGTCCCCCTGCTATGGACCAGAAACTGTGGCTGAGGAAGTGGTGGATCGAGGGGGTCGCTGACGTCTAATGACATCTAGAAGGATGGAAAGGTCCTGCTCAGCAGATTGCTGAGAGCTCCCACCCCCTTGTCCGGAGAGGAGGAGCTTGGCGACGAACCGGTCGCCCTGCTCCTTGTCCATGAAGGTTAAGTCATACACTGCATCGTTGAGGTACAGACAGTCGGTAGGGATGGAAGTGGGGATGGTCTGAGGGAAGGGAGATGAGGATTCGCCAACATTATGTGCTCGTGTGGGCGAGTGTGTACGACAAGGGCGTCGAGGCGGCCTAGAGGAGGGTGCGCCAGTGTCAGCGTTCCCCGGCCTAGCTCGGCATGGGGGCATCGTGCAAGCAATCAAACAACGTATGTCAGGAGGTAAGGTATACAGTGGAAAGAGTGTACCAACACGAGTGACGTGAAGAGTGCGGAAAAATCATGTGCGAGTTGAGCCGAGAATCGAATGTGATCCCCCAAGTTGTCCCAATCCAAATTCGTCTCGGTAAGCGCAGTGCACCTGAAATAGAAAGATAAAATAATAGCAGTGGGTGCAAAAGTGACATGTAGGGGGAGACAAGTGTGGGAAGATGCGACTGTGAGGGGATGGATGCTGACCAAGCAAAGGCTGTGCTCGGTCGAGTATGTCGGGCGGGGGGTGTTGTGGTGGGAGGGTTCCTCAACCGAGCACTAAGTGTGCTCAATCGAGTAAGCCGTGCTGCCCTAGGGCTATCGAAGGGGGGGGAGTTTCAATAGGGGAGGGGGAGGGGGAAGTTTCAATATGGCAGCGTTGCTCCGGTGATGACCAGGGCAGAGGGGGTGAATATTGAAAGTGTCACGACCCGCTTCCCAGGATACCCGATAAGTACGAATCTGTATCAGGTATTCCCGAAACTATGAGTGTGAAGAAAAACAAGGAGAGAGAAGAGAGGTATTGCTCGGAACAGAAAACTCTGCAGGCCACTGCGCACGTGCTGGGAAGTACAAGTAAAACTCCATCATAGATATAACACTGAGAAATAAACAAAAGTACAATATTTCATTTATTTAATACATTGATACAGTCTTTTACATACACCATCTGTTCAAGGGGTACAAATAAGGAAAGCTACACTGAGACAGCGATAATCTTATACAACTCCAAGTCCAATTCCAACTTATACAATTCAAACATTTCATCATCACAACTCTAGCTACAAAGGTCTACCCGAAAAAGAAACACCAAAAGTACAAGTCTCTCATCATACCCCTCGCCACCCAATCTTACAACCGATCACCAACTCCAAGGCTCCAGCCGCTATCCCCAACCTGAAAAGTCAACGGGAACACGTCAACGCGTGACCCAGTAGAAATTCCTAACACTCTAGTAGAACCCAGTTTTAGAACTGGTCTGCCTATCTAAGGATGGTGGTCTAACAAGTAAGGTTCATGGTGCATAAAAGTGATACATTCCAACATGTGAACTTAGTTATAAGAACTTACAAAACATGCATATGAAACCACATTATGAAATGCAGGTATTGAAAGGAAGCATAAGAACATGTTACCATCGGATAGCAGCATTAAAGTAAACAAAACTAAGGACACATGAGATAATAACATTTATAAATTAAAGACAATTACTTTAAGTTATTGATTCACATATTTGGAAACTCGTGTAAACCGCATGACGCTAAGGAGTCAGACTTCACCCAAGGTGGGTGAAAAATGGTACCTCAACCAGCGACACGAGCACTGGAGGGGCCTCTCGTAACTCCATACCCGAACAAGGCAATGTACTAGAGCGAGACTCATCTCGGTTTTTCTGTCGGACAAACGGAGCAAACCATCATTTACCGTCATGGTGCGACACGAGCACACCGGCGGCCTCTCTAGCCCTCTCCAACTCCCCTTCTGGGGCAACACATCGGACGAGAAATCATAATTCATACGTCAGCTCCTTAACCCCTAAAGTTTACCCGCGTTTCCCCCAAACCCACATCCGGAGTCTCACCCATTTTAGAATGGACTGAGCTCCCGATGTCAAACTCTTATCCTCACTCGCAGTTTTTAAAGTATTTCTTCGTTTGTCAACAAATCATCTAGCGGTCTCGACTACCGCTTTTTCATCTCTCCATCTCTTTCATAATTACACCGATGTCGTAATTCAACAACGACCATCGTCTTTATCTCATTTCAACATCGCATAGTTCCATCAATTCCATTATCTTTCTTAATGAAGTTACAACACTAATATGATACACTAAACAAGATGAAACTACAACACTAGCAAATGTCTCAAGTTGACATACTCAATCAAAATAAAGCTACATGCTAGCATAATGGAAAGTAATGGAGTAATAACACAACCATGTATACTAGCTTGTTGTATGTTAGTAAATGACATAAGACGTTCTTTAACATAACAAAATATACTAGCTTTTATTTGGACATAGCAAACATGTTAATATGCACTTTAACTTGAACACAATTTCATTTACTACAACAAATTGGAAAGCTTGTGAACATAGCTACTAATTATCACATAAATCATGACAAATAATAGCATGATAACTGAATTTGAACAAAACATAAAAGAGTAATGCATGGTATGGCAATAGTGTAAAATTTGAATCTGTCTAAACTGTTACAGCAGAAAGAACATAATTTTTAGCCTATCTACAATCAGAATTGGTCTCTGGTCCCTTCACGAAAGTTGTAGATATGGGTGTTTTCCTTTCACTGACCAATTTTCATAAACTCAGTTGATATATGTGATTTATGGTGGATTTTCTCCTGACAGGTATAATTTCAGCATTCTGAACCAGAAACTGAGTTCAGTTCAAGTCCATTTTTCTATTATTTACAAGCAGATATAGGATTTTCGAAAAATTACAAATGAAAAATTACAAGCTGAAGATCTTGAAGCCAGCTTTCCAACGGCACCAAGATCATTATGTTTCATTAAGTATGCATGGAGTTCAACTCGTTTTACTGAAAGGTGTCAAAACTGTCTAAAAACAGAGCAGTTTTAGAAACTGAATTTTTATTCTATTTTTTAGTTTGAATTTGCGAAACTTACAATAATGAAAGTTGTTAAGGACTTCAATATGTACAATGTAAATTTTTTTCATGAATTTCTACGTAGCCAATTAAGTGCAGCAAGTTACCAAAGTATCAGCCAATTCTGTGTAAATTTCAGCATCAAGTTCAAAACTTAATTTCTACACAAAATATAAAGAACTTGCTAATTAGTTAAACCCTTAGTTCTAAAACTAAACCCTACTAAGCTGATAAGAATTTCTACCTCCAAAAGTCCTTCAAAATTCTTTGGCCCTTCTTAGTCCTTGAAGAACTTGAGCCTCTCCTAATCTTCCTCCTTCAAGCTCCAAACTTTTCTTCCAATTGTTGGATTTTGGTGAGAGTTTTTGGGATGAAATTGGTGTTAAAAGGATAAGGGAAAAGGGTGGTGTTCTTGGTGGTGCAAGGATGGTGCTAAGGGAGGAGTATGGTGGTGGAAGGGAGAGAGAGTGAGAGATGAGAGAATGAGGGATTTTTTTGGGTTTTTGGTTTCTCTTTTGGTTTTGTTTTTCCATTTTCTTTTCTTTTCTTTCTTTGAAAATTTCTCCATCCTCCACCTCACCCCTCAAAATCCTCATCAAGAGACCCCTAGCTTTGTGGTAGGTGTAGATTACCATGGGGATGACACCTAATTGTAAGTTAGGTAGGAATAAACCTCCTTATGACACCTAACCTAATGAGGTGTCATTACATGACAAATTAGGGTTTTCAATTTTTTTATAAATAAGAATACATGTCATAATACTAGGTACCATCCATTATACATGTATTCATTTATGTATTCTTCATTTAATAATTCCAAATGATGAGTTAAAATCATTTAAAAATAATTCATTCACTATAAAAATTAAAGAAAAATATGTAAGGATGCCCAAAAATTATACACACAAATATACTCCCAAAAATACGTACATATACACGTATATATGGATACTAGGTATTACAGAAAGGGAGAGGGAGAAATAGGGAAAGATATGTGGGGGAAGAAAGATAAGGAGAGAGAGAGAGAGAGAGAGAGAGAGAGAGAGAGAGAGAGAGAGAGAGAGAGAGAGAGAGAGAAGGAGGGCAGACCGGAGTGGTGATACGGCCGACGGCACAGACGACGGAGGAGTTGGTGGCGGCAGTGGGTCGGGTCGAGTAGGTGAGGTGGTCGGGGGTGGTCGGGGTAGCGGGATTTGGAGGAAATACTAGTAGGATTAGGGTAAACAAGTCGAGTTGTGTTTTAACAAACCTGACTCGATCAGAATGTGTGCCCCGCTCGCAAGTCAGCCACTACTCGGGCCAAGCAGAATCGCCTGCTCAGTCAAGCCAAATAATCAGAAATATATAGAAATTTAGGTTTAGAATACTCCCTCAGCTGCTCGACCGAGTAGGGGCTACTCAGGCCGCATAGGCAGAACGCCATTTTTCACCAATTGTTTGCGCTTCTCTTAGCTCGATCGAGCAGATAATACTCGGTCGAGTAAGCGGCTACTTGACCGAGTAGTGTCTACTCGGCCCGCGTAGACAGAACATTAATGTCTGTGATTTTCATGTGCCTTCTGTTTACTCGACCGAGTAGGGGTCTACTCGATCGAGTCTCCTATAGCTCCTTTATCCCCCAAGCTTGTTCTTCTATCGGCTGCATCTTCTCCTGGCTCCCTTCCATTC
This sequence comes from Scilla litardierei, assembly GCA_030789695.1. Taxonomy (NCBI): domain Eukaryota; kingdom Viridiplantae; phylum Streptophyta; class Magnoliopsida; order Asparagales; family Asparagaceae; genus Scilla; species Scilla litardierei. The sequence continues at coordinate 131,917,446 of CM061142.1, forward strand.
AATACATCGTTTTGTGTGCTCCCCTCAACGTTCGACCTGTAGGAAGGAAGAATTTGTCAGATTTTTTCAATCTTGTATTTTTATTGAATAGAAAGCGTTTTTACTTGGCGTTTGGAATAGATAAAGAAAAAAAAACTTGAAAAAGAAAATCTAAGATATAGAAAGCCGGGTTACTTCCCGATAAGCGCTCGTTTTGAGTCATGAGCTCGACTCCCTCAAGTTCTTTAATGGATAGTGGGGCATTCCTCGAGGAAGCATGTCTCCTCTCGCCCAATTGGCTCTCCCGACATATACGACTTTATCCTCTGGCCTTTTACCTTGAACCTGTCGTTCTTTCCCTCAAGTTCTACGGCACCCCCTGAGATAAACTTACTATCTTATAAGGGCCGGACCACCTCGATTTTAATTTCCCGGGAAGGGGCATAATCTTGAATTGTAAAGGAGTACCTGGTCACTGACATCGCGATGAACCACTGTGATGTTCTTGTCATGATAGACTTTGGTCCTCTCCTTATATATCTTTGCATTCTCGTAGGCGTGTCAACGGATTTTATCAAGCTCGTTGCTGTGCAATGCTCGTCTCGTGGCGGCGCTCTTGTAGTCAAAGTTCATCTTCTTTATTAGCCTAATATGCTCTGTATTTCAATTCTACTGGAAGGTGACAGGCTTTTCCATACACTAGCCTGTAGGGGGTTGTTCTGATGGGAGTCTTGAATGCGGTGCGGTATGCCCAAAGAGTGTCACTCAACTTGTGGGACCAATCTTTCCTTGAGGCGCTCACTATCTTTTCTAGGATGCTCTTGATTTCCCCGTTGAACACTTACACTTGGCCACTTGTTTGAGGGTGATAAGCAAGGCCGACCTTGTGATGAACTCCATATTTCTTGAGCATGTCTCAAACTTCTTCTCGATGAAATGGCTGCCTCCATCACTTATAATTGTCCTCGGGACGCCAAAACGGGGAAAGATTGTATTCTTAAAGAATTTGGCTATAACCCTTATGTCATTTGTCAGGGTGGCTATGGCCTATACCCACTTTGAGGCGTAATCAACGGAAACCAAGATGTACTTGTTGCCGTTACTCGATGGAAAGGGTCCCATAAAGTCAACACCCCAACAGTCAAATAGTTCTATCTCCAAGATGCCTTGAAGGGGTGTTTCATTCTTTTTCATGATGTTTTCCGTCCTTTGGCACCTGTCGCATTTTCTGATGTACTCATTCGCATCTCTAAAGATGGTGGGCCAATAGAAACCACTTTGGAGGCTTTTTGTTGTGGTTTTGGTGACCGTTGCGTGTCCCTGTATGGTTGATCGTGGCAATGTGATATGATGGAGGTCACATCTTCTTTTGGGATACATCGTTTGATGATCCCATCGGCGCATGTTCTGAATAGGTATGGGTCATCCCAAAAGTAGCTCTTGGCGTCATGTAAGAATTTCCTCCTCGAGTAGGTCGCCAACCTTTGCGGGACTATGCCTCTTACCAAGTAGTTGACTATATCCGCATACCAAGGGGCTTCAGAGGATGTTGTTGCAAATAGGTGCTCGCCAATGAAGGAGTCATCGATCGGCAAACTTGTTGGATCTGGATCCTAGCCTAAAGGGGGTGAATAGGCTTATAAAAATAATTTGTGCAACCCACGAATAATCACACGCAGTTATAGTAGCAATAGGGTAAATAAAAAGCAGACACAGAGTACACAGCAGATTTACCCTGGTTCGGTCGTCCCAACAACCTACTCCAGCCCCCAAAGCAGAACTAGTATTGAATAGCGCAATAGGTACAAAACCACAAGTTAGAGCACGCTCAGAGCACCCTCTACGTCTCTACACTCGCCAGGCTCTCAGTACCCCACACACAGTGTTTTCTCTCACTATCAATCCTAGTAAAGCTTTCTACCAGCTAGTCCCAAACTAGCTGGGTCCCACTTGTCTAGTCCCAACTAGACAAGTCCCAAAATAGTCCCTAAAAATGGTAAAGTTTCCCCTACAAAGATCTAACACAACAACTACACAAAATAATAAAGAACAGAGTTTAGGAAGCTCAGTTTGTGTAGCGGTGTTGTCTTCGTCAATTAGTACTGGTCAGATCTCGTCTGACGTAGATGTGGATGTCTCCCTGTCGTGCAACACAAGTTGCAGCTATGTCTTTGCACAAGGATGGATGGCACTTGATGTTGCAACACCAAACTATAAGCCTGCGGCTGAGAGGATTGGTGTGCCTTATGTTTTTTGATGCATGCGTACTTGAAGACCCTGCAAAAAAACAGAGTTCACAAACACATTAAAAAGAAAACCATGTAACGTTTTAATAATAAGTGCATGCAAGTGTTTTATTATTTCTTAGTGCTTGGGTGAATGAAACATTTAGAAACTAAGTGGAGAGCTCAAAACCCAAAGATCACATTAAATAATAAGGCTATCAATTAAAATAGGAGGATGCTTTGAGAGGTGCGGCACTCAAAAGTTACGGCCTGTGTTTCAATTTTCGGCACTCAATTTGCTTTATGTTACGGCCTGCACAACAAGAATACCAACAGGTTAACTATTAAAAAAATATAATTGAAGTGCTATCAGATAATAATGAAGAGGGAACGAGTTGCTTTGTGTTGGCCCCTCTCTCTCAGATTTCGGCCTGCTCTCAAAAATAGGTTATGGTTATAATTTTTGAGCACACAAATTAATTTGACCCCAAGACTTCGGCTGCCAAAGAGCAGGGTGCACACGTACGGTGCTCAAAAGATGTGGCCGGCTCTGTTCGTTGATGATTGCCCCACTTGAAAGAAATTTTGCATGTGCCTTGAGGATTGTAATTTTCCGCACACCCTTGATGATTGCCTGCACAAAAGAAATATATTAATAGTTAGCTTAACACCAAGTCAAAAAGTAAGGAGGAAAAAAAATACAAGTGCTCTGAATTTTCTCCCCCTTCGTTCATTAATTGGACTTGGATCTTGCAGTCAACAATTGCAGCTCTAGCTTTTGACCGACAGTGTTTTTCACATGGGCAAGCTTTGAACTAATTTGTATGTGCTCTTTGTCAAACTTGCGGCTGAGAGAGATGGCTTCAAAAAATTGCGGCCTGATGTGTCTCCTTTTATTTGCCAAGATAGGTGTGGTTCGGCTCTTGATTTTGTACCCATGTGAGATTTTTTTAATGGCCGATGGCTGATACTTTGATTATTTTTGATGCTCTTGAGAATTGGAGCTCTTGGGAATTGGAGCTCTTGGCTCTCGGAGATTTTCAAAGTAGAGAGATGATTCGGCCTCTTGAGGTTTTCCCTAAAACTTGCGGCTCTCACTTTGATGCATACGGCTTTGAGATGATAGGCGCCGAATTTTTCCTTTCTCGTTTTTTACGTATGCCGCGCGTTTCTTCAACCCTAGAAGATGGGTTTTTATATGGAGATGCTAGGGTGATGCTGTTATGGGGAATCCTATTTTGAATAGGAGTTTAGAGATTTGGTTATATCTCTTTGCACCTCAAATAGGAGATTTGATTTGATCAAATTGGGATTTGATAGCAATTCAAATAGAATAGGAAATTGAAATTAATCTCTAATTGATTTGACCATATCCCAAATAGATTCCATCTCTCTCCTCATTGACCAAGTCAAATCTTCTTTAGGCACACACACTCCCTCTCTCCCAATATGCTATACGAATAGCAATTCCGCCAACAGGTGAAAATATATTGTTTCGCCAATCCTGAAACACACTAGCACACACATTAGATATCACGACACGTTTGTCATCATCAAACAAAGAGATTCTAGATCGTTGCGTCCAACAATCTCCCCTTTTTGGTGATGACAAACCCATAAAAGATTTTGAGCAATAGATGGGTGTGTGAAGTGTGTTGAAGGGTGTAATGGAATATGATGTATGGATGAGCCATTCAAGCATTACATAGTATGCACAACAAATAGTGAATATAAAAGCAGTATGGATGAGCCATTCAAGCATTACATAGTATGCACAACAAATAGTGAATATAAAAGCATGCTCCCCCTTCTCTCAAGCTCCCCCTTCAATATTTATTCAAGTATTTTTCTCAAACTCCCCCTTCAACAAATAATACCGACAAAAAACAAATCTTTCATTTTCATTCTCTTTCTCCCCCTTTGTAATCACCAAAAGTGGAGTAATGAAGTCACAAAAATATTCCACGCAAAAATAAACCATTATTAAATGTAGCGTGCAATTTGCATGAGTTTTCCACAAAATAGACAATCTACGCTCATAGGATTTCATAACAAGACTTCTCCACCTTAGTGTAAGTGTAGTGATATAGACAATAAAGTACTAAGAGAGATTCAATTTCAGAAAATCAACCAAATCAATCCACATTTTCCAATTTTTCATGAATATCACTAGGATTGATTTTTCCCACCTCATCAAAGATGAGTTCAAGTTACCGAACCCCAAAACATAGCCTAAAAGGACTTTTAAATGTGGGGCGGCATTGCTTGACGAGTTATATACACCAACGCTAATGATTACCCATGTAGCACAAGTTGGATACTTGTGGGTTGTGTATTAGCCATGAAGTGTATCCATTTTTCATACGGAGCAAATATCGTTTTTTTTTGTTTTTTTTCATTTGCAATTCTTTTGTGCTCAATTTTAATTCATGGCTAAACACATCATATCCCTTAGAAAATTCAGGAATTAATCATTCCTACATTCACTTTCCATTATTCTTCAAAAGGATCTCCAAAAGTACTTAAGAAGTCAAATATCGTGAAAGTGCAAATGTAGGTATAAAAGTCAAGTTTAAAACTTATGAGACATGTCATGGCTACTAAAAAGAATAACATCATGTTCATGTAGCTACAACAATAATGAATTGACTTCTACAAGGGATAGAATGATCATTCATACAATACCACTTAAGAGATTCATAAGAGGATAATCAATACGCACAATTTTTTTTTATTTTTGGTTTTTCAAATTTTTTTTTCAGAAATAAAACCATTTTAAAAATCATGCATGCAAGCACACAAATCAAAATAAATCAAGCACACAAACAAATCAATGAAGGTATGCAATGAAATGCAAAGAGGGATAAAAATTCTACCTTCTCGTCGCTTTTTGACGAAGGAGCTAAAAGAATGAGATATTGAATTTAACGCTCCTCGCCAAAACTCCATCACACCTACATGAAAGGTGTTAAGTGTGACCTTGGAATCCAACAAGGTCCACTAGTGTTAGCCAATATTGTTTTAGGAACCCACACTTGTTTAAACTTGATGTTTGTGTTCCTAAATTTACAATAATATGAAGTGTGGCCTACACTATCACAAGTAAAGCACTTTGCATATGTGTTCTTTGCAATAAAAGGTGCATTGTGGAATTTCTTGAATTTTGACTTTTCAACGTTTTTCAAACCGAATCCAAGTCCTCTTCTATTATTTCCATATAATTGATTCTCTAAAATAGTATCCAACGATTGTTTTCCTATAGAGAATTTCTTAATGGCCAATTCAAGATTAGAGACTTTGGATTTCAACAATTTATTTTCTTCCACAAGCAATGTGCATTTACTTATAAAAGTTCTCTTGTTTTCCTCTTCCTTCTTTTCAAATTCAATCATTTTTCTTTTAAAGTCATTGTCCAACATGCAGAATTTATCATTAAGCTCTCTAATCACATAGTCTTTTTCAGTTTCGAGCTTAATCAAATCAATTTTAAGCATGCTAATATTATTCATCAAGGAAGGACAAGAGAGGCAAGGTGCTTCATCATTAAAACTGGACTTTTCCTTTTTCAAAGTGTCAATAGTAGAGTCACGAGCAACAATATCAATTTTGAGTTTTTCAATCTCTTTAGACATTTCATATTCAGATTGTTGCATTTCAAAGTTCTCATTTTGATAATCATCTATAGTGGATTCAAGCTCTACTATTTTATCTTGCATTTCTTTACAAAGAGTAAGGAGTTCAGTTTTACTACCAGAAATTACATCATCGTGTATTCCCATCAATGACATGCATGAGTGGGCTTCATGTTCTTCCTCCTCACTCTCAGCTTCGCTGTCCATATCCCAAGTTAGCACCTTGGATTTTCCCTTTTCTTTAGCTACCTTACCTGTCTCATGTGGGCAATCCCTCATTCGATGTTTTCTTGCATTTAAAACAAGTTATTCTATTAGAAGCATTCTGATCATAATTTTGCTTAGAGGACTGAAAAAAGTTAGAGCGATTAAACCTGGGTGCCATTTCTGTTCTTCCTTTCTTGGTCTGGACATACTTTCTGAAATTTCTGACCATTAGCGCTATGTCATCATCATCATCTTCACTTTCGTCAGCTTTCAGAGCAAGTGGCTTGGTAGCTTTCTCCTTCTCCTCAGGTTTCTCCCTTTTATCCACGTTTTGCAATTCAAGCTCGTGGGACATTAGATTACCTATCAAGTCCTCCACCCTCATCTGTGACAGATCTTTCGCTTCTTGGATGGCAGTGACTTTAGGCCTGAAAGAGCTTGGCAGTGCTCTTAATATCTTTCTCACCTGCTCTAGGCTAGAATATGGCTTACCGAGTGAACTAGACTTGTAGACAATGTTGGTGAACCTCGCAAACATTTCTGATATGGTCTCTGACGGTAGCATGCGAAATCCCTCGTATTCCGTGCTCAGAAGTGCAAGTCTAGACTCCTTCACCTGTGACGTTCCCTCGTGCGTCACCTCCAATGTATGCCATATTTCCTGCGCAGTTAAACAATGTGAGATGCGATTGAATTCAGATTTATCTAATGCACAAATGAGAGCATTCATAGCTTTAGCATTAAGAGAATAAAGCTTCCAATCATTATCATCCCATTTATCATCAGGTTTAAGCATCTCAGTATTTTCAATTTTAATAACAGGTGATTTATAGCCTTTTTCAACAATTTGCCAAGCTTTATAATCAATAGAAATCAAGTAGATTCTCATACGATTTTTCCAATAAGCATAGTCTACTCCATTAAATCTAGGTGGACGTGAAATAGACTGACCCTAAGCAAAAGCACTATCAATGTGGTCCATGGTCAATCCTAGGCTAGATCCTAAAACCTGCTCTGATACCACTTGTTGGATCTGGATCCTAGCCTAGAGGGGGGGTGAATAGGCTTATAAAAATAATTCGTGCAACCCACGAATAATCACACGCAGTTATAGCAGCAACAGGTTAAATAAAAAGCAGACACAGAGTACACATCAGATTTACCCTGGTTCGGTCGTCCCAACGACCTACTCCAGCCCCCAAAGCAGAACTAGTATTGAATAGCGCAATAGGTACAAAACCACAAGTTAGAGCACGCTCAGAGCACCCTCTACGTCTCTACACTCGCCAGGCTCTCAGTACCCCACACACAGTGTTTTCTCTCACTATCAATCCTAGTAAAGCTTTCTACCAGCTAGTCCCAAACTAGCTGGGTCCCACTTGTCTAGTCCCAACTAGACAAGACCAAAATAGTCCCCAAAAATGGTAAAGTTTCCCCTACAAAGATCTAACACAACAACTACACAAAATAATAATGAACAGAGTTTAGGAAGCTCAGTTTGTGTAGCGGCGTTGTCTTCGTCAATTAGTACTGGTCAGATCTCGTCTGACGTAGATGTGGATGTCTCCCTGTCGTGCAACACAAGTTGCGGCTATGTCTTTGCACAAGGATGGATGGCACTTGATGTTGCAACACCAAACTATAAGCCTGCGGCTGAGAGGATTGGTGTGCCTTATGTTTTTTTATGCATGCATACTTGAAGACCCTGCAAAAAAAACAGAGTTCACAAACACATTAAAAAGAAAACCATGTAACGTTTTAATAATAAGTGCATGCAAGTGTTTTATTATTTCTTAGTGCCTGTGTGAATGAAACATTTAGAAACTAAGTGGAGAGCTCAAAACCCAAAGATCACATTAAATAATAAGGCTATCAATTAAAATAGGAGGATGCTTTGAGAGGTGCGGCACTCAAAAGTTACGGCCTGTGTTTCAATTTTCGGCACTCAATTTGCTTTATGTTACGGCCTGCACAACAAGAATACCAACAGGTTAACTATTAAAAAAATATAATTGGAGTGCTATCAGATAATAATGAAGAGGGAATGAGTTGCTTTGTGTTGGCCCTTCTCTCTCTCAGATTTCGGCCTGCTCTCAAAAATAGGTTAGGTTATAATTTTTGAGCACACAAATTAATTTGACCCCAAGACTTCAGCTGCCAAATAGCAGGGTGCACACGTACGGTGCTCAAAAGATGTGGCCGGCTCTGTTCGTTGATGATTGCCCCACTTGAAAGAAATTTTGCATGTGCCTTGAGGATTGTAATTTTCCGCACACCCTTGATGATTGCCTGCACAAAAGAAATATATTAATAGTTAGCTTAACACCAAGTCAAAAAGTAAGGAGGAAAAAAAAATACAAGTGCTCTGAATTTTCTCCCCCTTCGTTCATTAATTGGACTTGGATCTTGCAGTCAACAATTGCAGCTCTAGCTTTTGACCGACAGTGTTTTTCACATGGGCAAGCTTTGAACTAATTTGTATGTGCTCTTTGTCAAACTTGCGGCTGAGAGAGATGGCTTCAAAAAAATTGCAGCCTGATGTGTCTCCTTTTATTTGCCAAGATAGGTGAGGGCCGGCTCTTGATTTTGTACCCAGGTGAGATTTTATTAATGGCCGGTGGCTGATACTTTGATTATTTTTTGATGCTCTTGAGAATTGGAGCTCTTGGGAATTGGAGCTCTTGGCTCTCGGAGATTTTCAAAGTAGAGAGATGATTCGGCCTCTTGAGGATTTCCCTAAAACTTGCGGCTCTCCCTTTGATGCATACGGCTTTGAGATGATAGGAGCCGAATTTTTCCTTTCTCGTTTTTTGTGTATGCCGTGCGTTTCTTCAACCCTAGAAGATGGGTTTTTATAGGGTGATGCTAGGGTGATGCGGTTATGGGGAATCCTATTTTGAATAGGAGTTTAGAGATTTGGTTATATCTCTTTGCACCTCAAAGAGGAGATTTGATTTGATCAAATTGGGATTTGATAGCAATTCAAATAGAATAGGAAATTGAAATTAATCTCTAATTGATTTGACCACATCCCAAATAGATTCCATCTCTCTCCTCATTGACCAAGTCAAATCTTCTTTGGGCACACACACTCCCTCTCTCCCAATATGCTATACGAATAGCAATTCCGCCAACAGGTGAAAATATATTGTTTCGCCAATCCTGAAACACACTAGCACACACATTAGATATCATGACACGTTTTTCATCATCAAACAAAGAGATTCTAGATCGTTGCGTCCAACAAAACTGTCATCCCCATGCTTTTGAATCAACCGCGAAAGGTGATCCGCCACTACATTCTCAGCTCCTTTCTTGTCCTTGATCTCTATATCAAATTCTTGAAGGAGGAGGATCCTTTGTATTAAGCGCGGCTTTGCATCCTTCTTGCTCAATAGGTATTTCAGTGCCACGTAGTCCATGTGAATAATTGCCTTGGACCTAAAGAGATACGATCTGAACTTCTCGATAAAGTATACCACAGCCAGTAGCTCCTTCTCCGTAGTAGTGTAGTTCTTTTGAGCATCATCTAGAGTCTTGCTAGCATAGTATATCGCATGAAGCTTTCCTTCTTTTCTTTGGCCAAGGATGACTCACATCACCTGGTCACTAGCGTTGCACATAAGCTCAAATGGTAGATTCCAATCCGGAGGTTGTATGATTGGTGCTGGGATGAGAGCTTCCTTTAACCTGTTAAAAGCTAGCAAGCATGCGTCAGAAAACACAAAAGAAGCGTCCTTAGCAAGGAGCTCCGTGAGAGGGCGAGCAATGTTAGAGAAATCCTTTATGAAGCGACGGTAAAAACCCGCATGCCCTAGAAAACCATGGATACCCTTAAAGTTAGTGGGAGGCGGTAGATCCTTGATGACTTCGATTTAGGCTTTATCAACCTCGATTCCCTTAGAGGTGTTGACATGGCCAAGCACAACTCCTTCAATCACCATGAAATGGCACTTTTCCCAATTTAAGGTCAGGTTATTATCATGGCACCCTTCTAAAACTTTAAACAAATTGGCTAGACAATCATCAAATTCGGTGCCATATACAGAAAATTCGTCCATGAAGACTTCCACTATGTTTTTGATGAAATCCGAGAAAATAGACGTCATGCACCTTTGAAATGTTGCAGGTGCATTACATAGCCCAAATGGCATTCTTCGGTAAGCGAATGTGTCATATGGGCATGTAAACGTTGTCTTTTCTTGGTCTTCTCGATGCAATGGGATTTGGAAGAATACGGAGTACCCATCGAGGTGACAAAAGTAATTGCGCTTGGCTAGTTGCTCAAGCATTTGACCAATAAAGGGTAATGGATAATGTTCCTTTCTGGTGGCTTTATTAAGTTTCCTATAGTCGATGCACATGCGCCAACCAGTGACAGTTCTAGTGGATATTAATTCATCCTTGTCGTTTCTAACAACGGGCATGCCCCCTTTCTTGGGGACAACCTGAACAGGGCTAACCCATTTACTGTCGAAAATGGGATAGATAATGTCGGCCTCTAGTAGTCTCAAACCCTCCTTTTTCACTACCTCCTTCATGTTGGGATTTAATCGTCTTTGAGGTTCAATAGAGGTAGCTTCCTTATCCTCAAGGTGGATTCTATGGGTGCATATGGTTTCGCTAATGCCTTTTAGGTCGGCAATGCTATATCCTATCACCTTCCTATGGGCCCTAAGGATTTTGAGGAGGCTTTCTGGTTGTGGTTGTGTGAGGGTCGCGTTAACAACGACGGGGTAAGTGGACTTCTCCCCCCAAGAATGCATATTTTAAATTGGCAGGAAGAGGTTTTAGTTCTACCTGAGGGGGCATTGCACTCCCATCATCGCTTGCTTGTGAGAATGATGCATCCTCAACTGTCGGTTCAGAAACTGGAAATTCTTCATTGGCAGATTTATAGGATGAACAGGGGGACGATGGTGCATCGTGGTAGACATTTGCAGAATCTGTTTCCATAGCGATTTGTTCTGTAGTGCACATGTCAGCCGAGGTAAAGTATTCAGGTATGCATTCAGTATCAAGTGTAGAGTTAAGAGAACTTCATTGATCAATGTCGCTCTGGAAAGGTCTGGGATCTGTGTATCCCTCGCAGACGTGGTCTTTACATGTCGCGGTATGTGGGATATTATCATTGTAGAAGCGTAGAGTGTCTCCCTTGTACTACACATAGACTCCATCAGCGATGGGGATGCCATCCAGGGTATCTGCATTGTGGAAGGTGTTCGCGATAAAGACTGAAAGTTCTTGTATAACCGGGTCATCTGCAGGAAATTCCACCGGACCATTGGTCCATACATCAATCACTGCTTAGCCCAAAAATGTGCTACTCTCAAGTGTGAGAGTCCGTGCATGTAATATTGATCTAGGAGTCCAGATGTCGAATCCTCGGGAGAAAACCTGTTGCAACCACAAAGCTCAAATCAAATAGGGATTAAACGTAAAGAGAACAACCACTTTTGATGATGATGGTTTGAATGGGGTTTAATTGTGGTTTTTTTAATTTATGGACAATACGAGCAAAAGAAAGTTTTGTTTATGTAAATATCTATGAGAAGTATGCACATGATATGGGTTCATTAGGGTCCATGATTTATATTAATTTGGTTGATTAAAGATAACTCAATGATATCTCTTTTGAGAGAAATTCATCGGAAAATACCCTTGTAGGGATTAAAGCAAAAAATCGAATAAAGTTGTTGCTAAAGCAATAATGTAACTCCCCGCTCCCCAGGATACCCTGAGCAGCGAGTGTTACGGAGGAAAATACCTAACACAACACAAACAGGCCCACTACGCGCTGCTGGGATAGTACATGTAGCATTCCAGATGTCACAGAAACACAAGAGGGATAGTCAAACCAAACACTGATACACATACACTAGCTGATTATACAATTTCTGAGTACAACATCACTCATCCAAAACCCATATACAACATATAGTCAAATCTCATGTAAAATAGGATACCCACATCTCGTCGAAGTATAATAACACCCACCTTAAAACTCTCATACTCTCTCAAACCCTCAACTCTAACCAAAACCATCCAAATGGACTAGTGGGCCTACAACTCCACGAACCAGCACCTGAAAAATATCAACGAGGCACATCACATCGTGACCCAGTAAGAATCCCAAACCCAACTCACATGGTGCACAAAATGCTATGCACAAAGTAACAATGGAAAACTAACTCTTGGCATAACACGGCAATTGCATACGGAATGTAAATGTGTCATTACCATACACGTACCTACGGCAAGAGGATGACCTGCAAAACCAAGTGAGTAGGACATATAGAGAAGTGAACAGCAATATCAAGGATCTGAAACCTAGCTTTGGCTTAGATGGCATGTAGTACTAGAGGGGTGCCATCTTTGGGCCCAACATGGTTTGCTACTCAACAAGATACTAACTTTGAATTGTTCTTATTTAGAAATCGCAACTTGCTAAGGGTAAGTAATAATTAAACCTACAACACTATGGAAACTCAGTCTTTTCATGTTCCATAATAAAGAGTGACAACTCCCATCATAGCAACATTACTACAAACACATGGCAAGCATGATGACCAATCCTTAATTTAATAGAATTCAACATGAAATCAAAAGCAAGGCAACAACTAACAAGATGTTATCTTGAAGATATATTGGTCTGCTTCATGATATAGAAAGAGATGCCTACCTTTAATTAAGATTTGTCTCTTTAACAAGCTTGGAAGAGTTGTAGAAGTAATAACCCTTATGAAGAGGGGTTCCTACACTCACAAAGCTTCCAACTTGCAAGTTATCAAACCCTCTTACTAACTTGCCATTTATACTAACTTTCCAAATGGGTGATTATTTAAGCATGGAAATTTAAAGGAGCTAGCAAGTGGCATTTTGTGTGATGTTCCTAGCTTAAGTTTCTAATGCTTGGGAAGTTGTGGAAATGCTTATAAAAATTTCGGCAGAGTTTCTCTTGTATTTATCAAAGTGTACAACATAAGTAATATTTCTAAAAGAAAATATAAATAGTATTTCAAAGAGAATATGGTATATTCACAACATCCCCACAACACCACCAACACCACTAACACTACTATAAGCATCAACATAACCTTTCCAACTTCTAAATGAGGGCCATTTATTTGAACAATGTAATAAAGGAGAACAATTTCGTTTACTTCATGAAACAAAATGAGATCTATTCTATTTACCCAAGGAACCAACTTGAGATTAATTTCATAAAGGGGAGCATTTCCATCTTCTCATGCAATGGGAAGAATAATAATGCTTCCATGTTTCAAAATGAGAGCACTTTGCATAATTATTGGGACAAAACATTCAAGCAACATGGGACATGTTCATTGCATCAAATAATTCAAATTAGCATCCCAATTCAACCATGAATGCTTCATGGTAACTTGGATGTTAAAATTCCAACATTCCATAATACTTCCAACATCCCAATATTTCCTAATAACATTAATGATCACCAATACCAACATCAATATCATTCATATCACTACTAGCAATAACAACAAAAATAACAACATTTACTAACTAACAACCCAGACTCTCCAACATTCCATCATACAAGCACCAAATGATTCCATGGCAACATGCATCCTCAAAGGTTAACCATCACACGAATACAACCACAAATCACCCAACAATGCTACATGATGCCATGTGCACATGATGCACAAGTAATGCGATGCAATGCAATGCAAGGGGATCCCGTGAATGAGCCGACGTGCACGTGCAAGAGCTTCTACTCCGTTATCAACGTGGAGCCACCTAATGGATCAAGAGGTGGCCAACGGCATATTCACCCGCCTCCTACCGTGGCACTTTGTCCATGCCCGTGCACTCCACCTCGTGTCCTAACGTGACCATGTCACACATTCCATATTCCGCATGTTTCCAACATCACCTTTCCAATTTTCCAATTCATTTCATTTTCGCATGTTTCTCATTTCATACATATTAAATTGAATAAATAGTTTCCAACACCCCAATATGAGAACAATTTCTTAAAAGTGGGCAATTATAGCTTCCAACAAGGTTAATGAAGGCAAAATAGGAGCAAATTCACCCGTCATTGAAACATGACGTTATAGATCATCATGATCTTACAAGGAATATGGAAGCAATCTAATTTAATCCATAAGACAAAATGAGAGCTATTTCATGCAAGGTAAATTGAATGTTAAACTTCCAACATTTCATACTAACATCCAATACCCCAACATGTCATACCAACTTCCAACATTCAAAAGAGAGCAACTTCTCAAGATAATGAATCAAAACAGTTATGAACAAAATGAACTCTTTCATGGCAACAAATAACATCAAATAGCATAGCATCCCTTAGCCACTAAAATTAAGGATGAAACATCCAACTGTTTCCAAAAAATGAAGGCAATTCCACACACGTTGTAATACACACATGTTCCCACCACTTGAGTTGAAATACAATTAAGACATGTATTGAAATGCAAGTGGATGCCAAATGCAACTTGAGGCGTTTTGCATTCTTTAACAAATTTCATTAAGCACCTGCATGAAGCATGCAACTTGAGGGAAGGGTATCATTGTGATTCATAATAAGAGGATTTCTTCTTATAACGACTAGTGATGAACTTAGTAACATCTCATTCTCATACAAGGGTTGATAATCCTCAACATTACAAGGGGTTCATTATCAACTTAATTCATGAAAGGTGACTATCAAGGCAAAATAAATCTACCACATGGCATCCAGGAAATTAGACCACATCATATGAATTTATTTAACTAACTTCCATCTCCACATACAAGGGATTTGGATAATGACTACCAACATACAAAAAGTGGGCAATTCTCACAAAAGAGAACAACTATTGCTCCCAATAGAATTAATGAAAGCAAAGTTAATTGCAACTATTTGAATCTAATTAATGGAAGCAATTTGAATAACACCATGTGTTGACTTTAATTAACGAGAGTAAATTGCTTAGTACACTCCCAACATTTCCTATTGAACTCCCACCATCTCTTCATCTCACAAGAACTAAATTGAATAACAATTTTCCCACATCCCACCATGAGTGCCATTTATCAACAACTTCAACGACATACTAAGTAAGGGCTACATCACAATATTAGTAAGGCAAAGCATTCATTTGCATCAAGATGAGGGCAATTTTACATATGAATACGATCATTCAAAATGAGAAGGATTTCATTCAAAATGAATAAAACATAGCATCCCCTAGCATCATGAATATTTTGTTAGCTCCATATAGCCCAACATCTCATAAGGATTCAACACCAAAACTTCATATCAAGAAATTTCATAGAGAACCCTAAAAATGCCAACTTGCAAGCCAAATTCCAATGAATTGAAAACATATGAGTAGGGTTGGATTCGTACCTCATCCAAGATGCAAAGATCTTCTTCCAATTTCAAGCTCAAGCCCTGGTTTCGACATTCCCCCATGATTTCACCTTCAAGCTCCAACTCCATGGATCCCTCATAAGAGAAGCAAACCCATCTACAATTTCCATGGCACTCCTCCATCCTCTTCAAGTTCCCTAAATCCCCAAACCCTAGCTTTCTCTTCTCCCTTCCTCCTTCCTCTTTCTAATTCTTTCTCTTCCCTTCAATCTCCTCTCTTCCTTCTTTTTGTTGTTGGCTGAAACATTTCTTGAAATTTAGGCCTGGGGATGTTTTTTGGGGAAAAAGGTAGAAGGCTAAAAGAAGTTAAGAAGAAGAGGAGGATGAGGAGGAAGCTAGCAAGGAGACCCTTTCTCCTTTCTCTCCCCTTTTTTTGATTGCCTAAGGATTCAGCCATGGCAGCTTGGAATTTTCGGCCAAGAGGAAAGCTTCGGCCTGGGTTTTTTTGGGGAAAACGGGGAGAAAACGCACAGGGGAAAAAATTAGAAGAAGGAGAAGAAGTTTTGAGAAGAAGGGGGAGAAAGGACTTGGGTATTACAAGTTTGCCATCCTCTCTTCTAATTAAATGGGAACTACATCTTTCTCTTCTCTCTTCTAATAGTCTAGCCCAATTATTAAAGCCAAATCAACATCAACTAACAATAATCCAAGCCCAACTCTCGCTACCAATTTAACTAAGGCCTTCACAATAATACAAATAATATTAATCAACATCACCAATAATAAACATATTAATACCAAAAATAAGACCAACGTCACCAAAACTAACAACCAAGCATCAATAATAATAATGGTATTCATTAATAAATATATCAGCATCACCAATTATCATGAACATACCGTTTTCCTTTACACACTCACCAACGAAAATCGCTAAGCACGCTAATAAACACTAATAGCTGCTAACAGTAATATCAATTCACTATCCAACCACATGCATTCACTCATATATCTAAAGCATATCATAGTCACCGCTCAGCCACTCATGTAGGAATTTACTATACGCACAACAAAATTACTATACACACACACGTCAACAGTATTTCAACATACTGGCGTTACAAATAATCTTTTAAATATAAGAGATAAAACTCCCTTTTGGGGAGATCCAGACTCACCCTTGTGAGGCGATCATCAACTCAATCATGTTCTTGTAAAAGATAAAGAGGAGATTTTAAGTAAAGATTATAACTTTATCAACGTCAACAATTATAGCATGAAGATTCAACCAAATAAACACGCATCATGTCCCCTAACTACACCATATCATGCACAATCAGAATTTAGCCACCCATACTGAAAATAACAAAGGGATCCATCATATTAAACATGGTTATAATCAATAGAAGTAGATGGAATTGAACGAAAATAATTAAGTTCAAGAGATATCACCAAAACACTCCTCTTTTTGCCTATGAAACCTCTTCTTCTTCCTCTAAAAGCTCTCTGAAAATCCCTCAGATTGTTCTCTGTAAACTTAGAAAAGTACTGCAAAAAACGCCACCAAAGTCGCCCTTCTATAGCTCCAAATACGCCAGAATATGCAACAAAACCCTAGAATACGCTTAAATAATAGGCATTGCGGGTTTCCAAGTGCTAACTGGTCTAAAATCCGCTTCAAATCGCATCCAAACCCGAACCCGCGAGCGGCGCGTCTCTTAGCCATTGATCTAATGCGGGATCTAATATGGTGATGCCACGTGTCAGCGGGTCGGATCCTTTCATGCGCGCGCCCGCTTTGTATCTGAGTACAGATCGGATCAACTGCTGACCGTCCGATTGAGAGATCGAACGGCTCTTCGTAAGCCACGTAGCTGCTCCGATTTGCTTCAGGCGGGATTAATTCTGGCCGTTGGATATATGATCAACAGACCACAGCCGGCCATGTCGCCCGCAAATTCCCTGTGATCCGCATTCGAGCGGGTGTATTTTGCACCGTTCGATCGAAATCGAACGCACGTAAGATTGCCACGTCGCCCCGATTTGTGATTTCATCGCCATTCGTTCGTGGCCGTCGGATGGGAGCAGGAGAGCGCAAGATTACACCACGTGGCTTGCTTTTTGGTCGACACACAGTATAAGAAATCGTATTTCAGCGCGTATTTGCGTATTTTCGACCGTATTTCTCCATTTAAAGTGTATTCTGCATTCAAAAATTCACAGTAATTAGCACAGATCTCAGGAAAATATAAATAAATAGTCGTTGGAATCGTGAGATCAAGATCTAGCCATGAAAACTATAAAAAGCAGAAATCTCAGTAAAAATCATATTTTGTGCACAAATCAATGGTTTGCTCTAATAAATGATGATATAGAAAATACGAACGTATTAGAGACCAATCAAGCATCATATACACATAAAATAGTGCAAGATAAGGGGTTAAATATGCAATATTCACCCCGAATCAGTCACAATGCTTTCCATTATACTCAAGAGCTAGGAATCGTTCAATGGCGCAAATTGACGAGTCTCTCTCCAGCTTGCGTCAACAGGTAGGGCTTCGATAGTCTGGAGAAACATCATGTCCCCTTCGAAGCTTATGTAGATGTCTCCCTCGATGGTAGATGCATCAAAAACCTATTCGTTATATGATCCATGACCATTTGTTGATTTACATTACCTGCCACATAGGTTCCTGCTCCGATAAATCGGACCGCATCAATCAATTCTCTAGCTGCACATTCGACCATGGCTTCATCCATGCGCGAGTCCTGGAGAACATGTAAATGATACGGAGAAAAGCTAATCGCATCCGAGTCATTGTCAGATTCACTGGTCCATTGTACTTGCATCACCATCTCCATCATGTCTGATTTCTTGAGTTTGATTACTGACTGGAGAGAGGTGTTAGTAGCAATGTAACAATAAAAGAGAATAAAAAGGGTGGAAAGATAGGAAATGATAAGAGTTGCTAGCAGATTCTTCAAAATAAAAATAAACTAAGTAACACTGTAACTGTCCTCTGCAATGGCGCCAAAACTTAACGCGCCCAGAACTTACACCTAAAATCCACCTGGCGGTGTCACGGTCGCCAGGCACGGTATGGTTCCTAGGTGTCGACTCTGGGTTCTATCCGCAAGCGGACGATGTCAAATTATAGTATAAAAGATTGTTGAATCCCACAGGGCTAGGGACAGTGTATTGAGGTCTTAGATTATTTCTAAATCTCAGAATGAGATAGCAGTCGGTTGGAGGATTGTTTGTTTGATGTTGTTGTTGGTTCAATATAAAGATGTTTGGGCCTTAGGGATCACCGCTAGGACCATCAGAGGCGATGTTAGACTAGGATTCTTACGTTGCATTGGGTTTATGGGGATGGTCTCTCAGCTCGTACCACTCTCGTGGGTTAGAGCTTCGAGGTACTTCGGTTGCTCTCATTGACGCAATGGTGGTAGCCGTCAATGTAGTGATATAGTTCAGCGGTGGATCCCCTCAAGGCACGAGCCGGGCATGGTCACGAGCCTTGGTTGGATCCACTAACTCCCTAATTATATCCTATTGATACTCCTTAAGCTAATCAATTCCACCGACTGTGGGCATGATCTCAGTACGAGTTCTCCTAGGGATTTGACTGGATCGACCAAAATACTCCTCCTTTATTCCCAACACAACCTAAAAATCCAGATCTACATCTTTTTCCTATGGTCTTAGGGCTAACCCATCATCCCTAGAGAAGATTACTCACGCATGGCAATTAGAACAAATAAAGATGCAATTTTTACCGTGGAAAACATCGTAGCAATTAAAACAAGAGATGAGAATTTTACGTACCAAAACCAAGAGAGAACAATACCCAATAGAAAATAAGCGAGCTCCAATAGATTCCAAGGCGCAAGAGACAATAAAAATCCAATCTTTTGCAATGACGCTCAATAGAAACCCTAGATCTAAAAAGCACTAATTAAATCTCTCCTCTCCTAAAATTAATTAAAAAGCTGCATAAAAATTAGGAAGAATGTCTTAAATACATAGAAGGTGGACCCCACAAGAAAATCTGTAATTCTGGAAGTTTGGGGCCCACAAGTCGTCGACCGAGTCGGCTGCTCGGTCGAGTAGGTGCCTGCTCAGTCGAGCATGCCCCTTAGCTGCTGCTTGCTTAGAAACAGATCCCAGTCGAGTAGCCCACCTACTCGGTCGAGTTGTCAGTAGGTTGGAACTCCTCTCCAAAATGTCACTCTGCCTACTCAGGTTGAGTAGGCCCTGCTCGGTCGAGTCGACAGAGGATCAAGTATTTTTATCCAAAACGTCACTCTGCCTGCTCGGGTCGAGTAGGTCTTGTTCAGTTGAGTAGGATGCTGATAGGAGGAAGCTCGAAACTGGATCGACTCGGGTCGAGTCGTCACTCTGCCCGGTCAAGTAGAACGTGCATTTCCTACTGGATTCGCGTGTCAGCTCGACCGAGCAACAGGTGCTCCTCGGGTCGAGTCGCTTGGGAAAACTACGTGGGTTTGGGCTTTGGCTCCTTTCTCTCGTTCGCTTCTCCTCCTCTCCTCCTATATGCTTCCAAACCTCGGTGAACTCCTGTAGAGCCTCATCAACGGTGTCACGGACGTGCTGGGTGTGTCCATGTCACAAAATGGCTCCAAATCGCTCCAAAATCCCTGAAAATCTACAAAGCTCTACGAAACTCAAATATAGAATTAGAAGCAAGTATCGTATGAAAATACGGGATTTGGATGCGGATATGACATGAAATGCAATGAAATGATGCTATGAAAAGATAGAAAATATGGACATATCATGTTGCGGCTTGCGGCAATAACAAAGCACTTAGCTAGCTTGATGGCACATGATGTTATGGGTTGGCAAGGCTTCAGCTTGGGTGCCCCTTGGATCAGCAAGGGTCTTTGGTTGTTGCAAGGGTCTTTTTCAGTTTCAAGCTTAATCAAGTCTTGATTAAGCATGCTAATTTCAATTTACAAAGAGGGACAAGAAAGACAATCAATTTTTTCATGTGTGTGAGCTTTTCCCCTTTTCAATGTGGTGATGGTGGATTTGCATGCAACAATTTCTTCTTTAAGATTATCAATTTCGTTAGACATATCATACTTTTCTTGTTGCAATTCAAAGTGACCATCCCTATAATCATCTACGATAGATTCTAGCTCATCCATTTTATCTTGCATGCCTTTACAAATACTCAAAAGTTCAGTTTTAGAGTAAGATTGTACCTCATCGTGTCTTCCTATAAAGTAGAGGCCAGTGTGGACTTCATTCTCCTCATCCTCATCTTCACTATCCATGTCCCACGTTCGCACCACAGCTTTTCCTTTCTTCTCCGCAACATTAGCCATTTCTTGTGGGCAATTTCTCATCAAGTGTCCCTTCTTCCTGCATTTAAAAAATTCAAGTTTATTAGTAGATTTCTACTCAAAAGACTTTCTATCAGAATTAAAATTATTAGAACGAATAACCCTTTTTGCCATCTCAGATCTTCCTTGGTCAGTATGAATGTATCTTTTGAAGTTTCTGACCATTAGTGCTTGCTCCTTATCAAGATCGTTGTCGTTAGCTTGAAGAGCTAATGGTGTGGGAGCTTTGTCTTTTTCTTCAGGTTTCTATCTAGCTTCTATACTTTGCAGCTCAAGCTCGTGGGACATCAGGTTGCCTATTAAGTCCTCCACTTTCATCGTTGATAGATCTTTGGCTTCTTGTATAGCGATGACTTTAGGCAGGAATGAGCTTGGCAGTGCCCATAATATCTTTCTCACATGCTCATGGCTAGAATATGGCTTACCGAGTGAGCTGGATTTATATACAATGTCCGTGAATCTCGCGAACATCTCCTTGATGGACTCAGATGTCAGCATGCAAAAACTCTCATATTTTGTACTCAGCAGCGCAAGTCTGGATTCCTTCACTTGCGATGTTTCCTCGTGCGTCACCTCCAGCGTATGCCATATTTCCTGCACAGTTAAAAAATGTGAGATACGATTAAATTCAGGTTTATCAAGAAAACATATAAGCACATTCATAGCTCTACCATTTAGAGAATAGAGTTTCTTATCAGAGTCATCCCACTTACCTTTAGGCTTAATCATTACAGTGTCTTCAATTTTAATAATGGAAAGATTATAACCATTTTCGAAAATATCCCACACATCATAGTCTACAGACACTAAATAGATTTTCATCCTAGCCTTCCAATATGCAAAGTCTACTCCATTAAACTTTGTTGGATGGGCTATGGACTGACCTTCAGCAAATGCAGAATCAGATATATTCATGGTCATACTAGACTAGATCCTCTAAACTGGCTTTGATACCACTTGTTGGATCTGGATCGTAGCCTAGAGGGGGGTGAATATGCTAATAAAAAATATTCGTGCAACCCACGAATAATCACACGCATTTATAAGCACATGCAGAGTAAATGAAATGCAATCATAGAGTACGCACAGATTTACCCTGGTTCGATCGTCCCCACGACCTACATCCAGCCTCTGAAAGCAAATACTAGATTAATATGTAATCAAGGTACAACTAGCATGAGTCCGGAGCCTTCAGCTCCCCACCTAGTTCGTACACACTCACGTGTGCTCTACACTATCAACCTAGTCAGAACCTCTCACTCTTGACGAGTCCCAACTCGTCAAGACAACGGTAAAAGAATTTCCCCTACGAAGATCAAGACACTACTACGCAAAATAATAATAATAGAGTTTAGATATCTCAGTTTGTATAGCCGTGGTCATCTTCGTCAATCAGCACTGGTCAGATCTGAATCTGACGTGATGTAGTCGTCGGTAACTCAAGTTGCGGCTAGCCGCTTGGTAGATGCTTGCGGCTTTGGACTCCCTCTAGGATGTTGTGGCTTGTGGCAATGACAAAGCACTTGGCTAGCTGGATGGCACATGATAGTATGGGTCGGAAAGGCTTCAGCTTGGGTGCCTCTTAGGTCGGCAAGGGTCTTTGGTTGTTGTAGCCATGTGGTCGGTTTGCAACTTGCTTGGGCTGCAGCTTATTTCACCCGCGTGATTGCTTGCAGTGTGCTTGCAACAAGTCCCTGACAAGAACCCTCTATCTCTACCGATTTTGTTTCTTCCACTGACACCAAAACAATAGAAATCAGTGCTTTATTTAATTAGATTTACCTCTGTTTGTGTCTCCACTGCCGATTGTTTCTAGCCTCTAAGGGTTTTGTGCTTGGTTGAAGGCCATGGGGATTGATTGTTAGGGCAATAGCTTTATGTTGCTTTTTCAAAAGGAATCTCAAGCACTTCTATTTGTAACATGCCCCGTACAAAGCTCCGTAAGATTTATTTTTGTTCTACCTGCACACATGAATCAAGGAGTATTACTTTGACTTGTTAAGAAAAAAACAGTACCTTGATTACTATAATGATGGCTCTTTAAAGAATTCCATCGCATGAAAGGTTTTGGATTCTCCCTTGTAATAGCTCTCTTCAACACCTCTGTTTTTGTTGTAGCCGCACACAATTCTTTTTGAGAGGGGGTGATTAATGGCCAGTCTTATCTATGTATTTATAGGGTGTTAAAATTAAACCTAGCCATATTTACAAGATTGCCACTCATGCTTCCATATCACATAACTTAGTCGTTTTAGACCCGTTTTCAAAACCGAAAATTTCTATGACTTCTTCGTTGTCACCCTTTTGATTTTTCGTACTCTTTTTGACCTGAAAACACTTAGCACACACATTAAAACGTTCACATATGTTTGTTATCATCAAACACGAAGTCATCGATCGTTGTATCCAACTACACATTGTATCCAACAATGGTTTATATTACAACTTCTAGTGTCAACATCACTTATATGATAAGCAACAATTTCATAATTAAATAGATCTATTCTCAATGTGACAACTTAAGGTGTCAGTACTAATTTAAAATAGTAATTTTAATATGACAACTTCTGGTGTCAGTAAAGAATAAAAAATGAAGAAAGGAGAAGAATAATAATAATTTCAACAATCTAATTTGAACTTTGAAGAAAACCAAACCTTACTACATTGTACTGCCTTAGAGGAGAAGATCAAGACTTAGATTTTGTAGAGCCTTCGTGATGATAACATGTTGTTGAACAATGAAGAACTAAAAACAATTGTAGTAAGGAAACTAACAAGAATAAGAATATGTGAAAGAGGAGAACAAAATATTATACGTGTAGAGAACAATCTTGATGTGTTTACAAGTAAGAGAACCTCTATTTATACTACAAAATCATATGTGATGGTAGACAAAAACTCTTCATCTCCTTGTAACATATACATTAAACAATGATTTCTTCATCTCCTTGTAATATTTCCATTAAACATTGGTTTAATGGCTATAAGTACGATTGTCTCTACAAATTCCTATCCATCAAATGTATGAATGTGGATATGGTGTGCAAGTCCATTTATTTGTAATTGTTTCGGGGTGTTTTCTCACCGCTGGTTGGTAGTATGGAGGTCCAAGTGTCATCAGGGTCTTTGAGAGACGGGGACGACTCTCGAGGTCGGTCGGCTGAGCGTACGGGAAGGCACCAGTCTAAGCGATAATGCAGCAAAGGATAGCTTCGGTGGGTTGATAGCCTTCGGGATCATTCGGTTGGATGGGCTCCGACACGAGGGCATTCGGATTCGAGTGATGGTACGCCGAAGGGAAGCTTCGGCTAAGTTCTCTTCAGATCTGCAAAATGAACAGCTCGTTTGGGAGATCGGACCTTGGTTCCGACCAAGTCCCCTCTGATGCCTAAGTCAGACCTTAGCTGTGAGGTGCTTCGGTGGAACCGAGCTTGGCTCAAGGAGAGACCAAGCGCGAGTTCTCGACCGATCTGTGGAGGAGAAATATAAGGTGGAAGAAGGTCACAGAGGATTCGGTATACCTGAGTGTCAAGTATCCAGAATTCGGTCCTTTGCATTCTGTTCTTCGGGTCTCTTATAGGAGTCTGCTGACGTCACGCGGGTGATGCCCCCGGTTCGCTTGGCCGCAAATGGCCGTGGGACCCGCGTGGGGGTTTAGATATTTGTAACCGCAAGTGCACGGTGTTGTAGTGTGGCTTGGGGGTTGAACACAGGGAGGCTAGGATGGGCTTGTGTCAAGGAGGACCAAAATCACCCCGTGGGCGAGCTAGCCCGAATCGGTTGGTGGGTTGTCACGGAAAGGAATGCAAGGTATGAACAATAAGAAAATAAACCCGGGACTTTGGTTTCCACTCCAACGAGCGACTCTCGCCGATACGGCCTACGGGTAGGATAGCGATCGGAATTGGGGTCTAATGGTGAGACGTTGCCTCTGAAAGGGGTACCGGCATCCCATGGGCTTGATATTCCGGTCGGTGCCCAGGATGATACACCGGACTTCCCGGATTCGATCAGTGGGCACTCCCGTGTCCATTAACACTGATCGATTCCGGGAGCACTAAGCTCGCAACGATAACTCCCAACGTCTCATCCTGCCGCTCCCACGCGCTAGGATTCGGCGTCTACGCTAAGGGCGTGAGCTATGGCTAGGGAGTCAGCCGCCAAGTTTATTCCCCCTTGGCCCAACGGTCAAAGGCGGTCTTTTTCCCGCCGATGACAATAAAACACCCCGCGTAACCGTTAGATTCCTAATCCCTATCGATTTCCTAACCCTATGGATGCATCGGGAAGAGCCCCCGAAGGGGTTTCCGCCAAAATCCCAGATTTGGGAACTACTCACAAATATTCATTAAAAAGCGATCTAAACGAAAATGAACCGTTGAAATCATAATCAGACGATTGGAATGCGAAGGTAGTAGAGCAATTAAGATAATACTAAAGTTTAAGAAAGATCCGAAAACTTACAATAGAAAAGTAATTACAGCCGTCACAATAGGAGAAAACAGTAAAAACTAACAGCTCCCCCGTTTCTGGAACCCTAGGGGTCCTATTTATAGGATCTCGTATCACCCGATCGGTTGACAAGTCAACCGATCGGGTGATCCGTTACAGATAATAAATAGAAAACGGCGGACTTTCACCCGGTCATATGAACCGGTCGGTTGAGTTCTTGGAGTGACCGGTTGGATCTTGGCGCCATCGGGTGAAGGGATCGGTTGGGTGCTCGTGTCTCGACTCCTCAGCATCAGCTACAGATGAACCGATCGGGTGAGAGTCACCCGATCGGTTGGAATTTGGCTCGAGAAGACAGAGAGTTGGCCCCCCGTTGAACCGGCCTGTGAACCGGTCGGGTGACTTCCACTTGAGCTCCGGCTGAGACCGGGTGGTGCACGCGTGCATCACCCGATCGGTTGGAGATGACCAACCGACCGGGTGAGGGGCTGAAGATGTAATATTCGTCGTTTGACCCCCTGGATCACGCGTGACTCCTCCCGTTGCTCCGGAGACTTGAGATATCGTCGTTAAACGTCCCCTACGCGGGCAATCTCCTGCAAACATGGAGAAACAGAGAAAAGTGAAAGAAAACGAGAAAATACGAGAGAACGAATAAAAGACGGCGGAAAATACGGAGAAACACAAAAGAAAACGTGCGTGAATATATGAAATATAAACGCACATCAAAATCCCCCAAGCTGAACTCTTCCTCGTCCTCGAGGAAGACGAGTGAGAGTAGGAGCTCGGAGGGGAAAAATAGAGAGAAAGAGAGAAAAAGAAAACTCTATATCCTAGATCGTCCGTCAGAGCCAACAAAATCGAAAACGACACACCAAGCAAGCAAACGTCAAATCACATCACAAAACCTAGGAAAACCAGTCCAAATAAGTGCCGTGGGCCCACGCGGTGAAGCGCGAGTGAGTGTGGTCGTGCGCTAGCAGTCGGTGTCGCTATCTACGAAGTGCAATAAAGCTCGATATACACAGACCCAGGAAACGACCCAAATACCAATTCGAATTTGAAATTGCGGTGAATATTAGTTCAAGCATGCATGAGAATAGTATAAGAATAGAAGCGTATCATGCATCAGGGACTCCACAACTATGGTTAAGGAAATCACCACACTAAAGCCTAGATAATAGCTAGAAAGTTCCTAAGCCAAGTGTTTTCGAAAACAATGGGGGTTGAGATGATGTGGAGTAGAACACTCGGTGCAAATTCTCGCCTTCCCTTTATTCTCGGTAGATAGAAAAAATATTCACACTTGAATTTTTTGGGTTTTGGGTATTTGTATTTTTTTTGGATTTTGGGCTATACAAAATTTTTCTTTTCTTTTCTTTTTGGGTTTTTCTTTTCTTTTCTCCCTTTTTTTGGATTTTTTTGATTTTTGGCTATACACATGTGTACTCTCCCAAGTGGGAGAACGGTACACGACGAGTGGATTTGCACGAAGTAAAACAAAAAAGAAGTCGGAATCTAAACACTTGGGCAAAGGAAACTATTCTCGCTAAATAGAGCATGGGCTAAATGGGTTATCCTAGTCCTTAATTGTGGAATCCCGACACATGCGAAATGAAGTACACGATATATATATATAGCATGCAGAAGCAGACAGGGAAAATAAATACCGCATATTCAAATCGAAGCATGATAATCTAGGGGTCATTCCTGGACAGGTATATAATGTAAAATCACAAAGTAGAAGCACACTAAACAGCTAGGCACGACGCACGACTCACAAAAAGCTAAGTGGACCCACGATGCGTGAAATGCAAGAGAACTCGAAATCCTAGGGTTAGTGAGTGTGATTATCGATGCCATGCTAGGTATGTGTGATTTTGTGGCGATTCATCATAGGGTTCATCTCTAGGAGAAAGAGATAAAAAGAAGAAAACAAAAAAGAAAAAGAAAAACACGG
The DNA here is from genome assembly GCA_030789695.1 of Scilla litardierei. Lineage (NCBI taxonomy): Eukaryota > Viridiplantae > Streptophyta > Magnoliopsida > Asparagales > Asparagaceae > Scilla > Scilla litardierei. The sequence goes on from CM061142.1 coordinate 131,944,635, forward strand.
AGAAAGACGACTCAAATAACGAAGAAAAAGAGACAAAAGACGCACGAAGTGCGACTCCCCCAAGCTAAAACTTGCATTGTCCTCAATGCAATAGTAGTGAATACGGGAGGGCAATGAAAATGTAGGGGAGTTACGCACCGACACAAAAAGTGAAAAACATGAAAAATACACGAACGAAACTGGAAAATAAAGAAAAAGAAACACACAGAATAAAAGATATAAAACGCAACGAAGGACTCAAAGACACGAACACACGACAACGACACATGAAAACATGCACACAAAGTCGATTTCCCCCAAGCTGAACATGATGAACCTAGCAAAATGATATGATCAATGTGATGCAGAAATATGCGAGGGGGGAGTCGAAAACAAACAAGGTGAAATTAAGAAAAATAAAAAGGAAGTGATGCGACTCGTGAACGGGTCCTCCCCCTGACAGAGACAAAGTAGGGCCCCGCAAGGACAGATGGGCAAAAACATAGGGGGGACAAAGGCGGGATGGGAAAAATCAAGCGGGGGCACCACCCTCTGGGGGTGGTGATGGGGGCCTGCGCTGGGGTCCAGGAGTCGTGGGGGGTGGAATGTGGAGCTCGGAGACATCGGGTGGGTCTTCACGGATGTGGCGAATGAAGCTTTGAAGAAAGGGGAGGTCTCGGTCGACGGACTCCTCGGTTATCCGACCACCCTATCCAGCTAGGAGGATCATGGCCGTGAATCGGTCGGCTTGGTCGTCGGCTTGGAATTGAGCGGGGACAGATGGGTTGGAGGTGGTGGGTTGAGCGGGGGGCTGTGTGCGACGAGTACGACGGGTGGGCCTAGGGTTCGAAGAGCTGGTGTCGGTGGGCTTAACACGGCGGGGAGGCATTGTACGGGTGTCGTGTGTGTGCGTGAGTATGCAAAATACAATGAATCAACACAAACTCGAAACACGACCAACGAGCAAATGGAATATTTGGGGCAAAATTAAAATTGAGCTAAGGAGCGAGTTTACCCAAATGAGATGAAGATCGTTGCTCGTAGACGCCCCGATGCTACTCGATAGGAGCACGTTGTGAATCCGCGGTGATTTCTTCAGTAAGTTTCGAAATTTAGGAGAATGGGTGGAAGTTAGGGTTTTGGGTGCGGGTGAAATCGAGGAGAATGGAGAGAAATCGATGGTGGGATGGATAGGGAAATGGGGGGAGGTCGATTGGGGTTGATTTTGGGGAAGATAGCAGTCCGGCGCAAGAGGAGGAGGCCAAACGTCGGGTTGGGATTCGAAAATGGCGAGCGTGGAATGAACGGGTGGTCGGGGGTATTTATAGGGTTTTAAGTCGAACCGATCGGGTGACTTGTCACCCGATCGGTTGACTGTTAGGTCGAAAATTCTTGTCGAAGAAGTGCTACAGGAGAACCGGTCGGTTGACTTGTCAACCGATCGGTTGGTCGCTCCACTCATTTTCCCGAGAATTGAGGGTTGCTCACCCGGTCGCCTCAACCGATCGCGCTCTAACTCAACCGATCGGTTGATTGTTCCCAAAAATTTCCCGAGAATCCTCCCCAGATCACCCAGTCTGTCACACGGTCTCTCCATTCTTCAACCGATCGGTTCATTTGGGGACAGTTGCGGCTTGTATCTGATACATCCCAACCGATCGGTTGAGTTATCAACCGATCTATTGGGGCTTTGTTTCCTGCAAAAACCAACAGATTGTCTAAGTCCCTGAACGGATGTTCTTGCGGCTGATTTTATTTATAAAAATAGATAAAATAAAGTAAAAAATAACACTAAAAAGTGGGGCAAAAGTTTAGAGCATGGGTTACCTCCCATGAAGCGCACTTGTTTAACGTCGTTGGCTCGACGCCCGCAAGTGATGTTCACGGTGGTTGATAAGGGTGATGCCCGAAGTTCGGCATCTCTTCTTCATCGGAGCTTACGGTCTTTGGAGTAGTCAGCAGCTGGAGAAAGATTTGCTCGACTACCCTCTCCTTGTTTTTGGGATCCGGGGGCTTCTCTTTCGTATTGGCGTTTACCGCCATCTTCTTAAGGATCCAGACCTCGTCTTTGGTGAGGTCCATGGGTTCTTTCCCCGTTTTTCTCGCAGGAGGAGCCTTGGGGAACCCGAGAGGGGTCGTACGTGCTGCATTCGCTTTTCCATCAGCATCATTGTTCTTGGGGCCGTCTTGGTCTTCTGAATCCCCCAAGTTATCGGGGGGATTTCTTAAGAGAATCTCCCAGGAGCTCTCTTCAGCAGCTTTGTCTTCTTCCACCTCCAGCAAATTACACCGATGGTCATCTGGGGGATCGGGGTACTTCATGGACAACCCCAGATCAAATTCAACATTTTCTCCGCTGACGTTTAGCGAAAGTTTTCTGTTCTTCACATCAATCAAAACGCCAGCAGTGGCCATGAAAGGCCGTCCCAGGATGATGGGGGTGTGTGCGTCTTCAGGCATGTCCATGACAACGAAGTCCACTGGCACATGCACCCCTTTTACATTGACGGGGAGGTCATCCACAATCCCCATCGGATATTTGACCGATCGGTCAGCAAGTTGTAGGGTCATACCGGTGGGCTCCAGATCACCCATTCCTATCCTCTTATACATCGATAAGGGCATCAAACTGACACTCGCTCCGAGATCGACGAGTGCACGATGAATCTTTACTGCCCCGATCGTGCAAGGGATTGAGAAGCTCCCTGGGTCTTTAAGTTTCGGCGGATTTGCCCTCTGGATGATAGCGCTACACTCCGCCGTCAACACTACTTTCTCCTTTCTAGACCCTCTCGTCACCAAATCCTTCAGGAATTTTGCATAGGAGGGGATTGTTTCGATTGCTTCCAGGAAGGGGATTTGCAAGCTCAGGTCCTTGACTATCGCGAAGAACTTGCCATATTTCTCGTCGATTTTGGCCTGAGCTAACCGTTGTGGAAAAGGCACAACGGGTTTGAACACTTTCCGGCTCCCTTCCTCGTTCTTCTTCTTCTCTTCTTCAGAGACTCCCTCCGGAGTCGTAGGATTTGATGACGAAGCACCGGCGTTGTTTGATTTTTCGATCGGTCGCTCGACGACCAACGGTGCTTCCGGTCTGTTAGGGGGCACTCTAGTAGGGTTTGTGTCCCGCTTCTCAGAACGATAGCGGACACATTTGCGTGCTCGTGCACGAGTGCCGACGTTTGGGTTGCTCCCCTCGGGTTCACCTCAGGTTGTGGCGGCAATTGGTTTTGTGACCTTGAAAGGTTCACCACTTGTAACCCCAGCTGGGTTACTTGGTCCGTGAGGGCCCACTGACCCATTTCCAGCTTTTGATTGATCTTCTCCTGGTTGGTTATATATTGAATCAAGAGAGACTCAACCGGAGAGACGGCCCTCTGTTGGCCATACTGCTGCTGCTGCTGGATTGGCTGCTGATTCCTGGGGGCGTAATATTGTTGCTGAGGCTGCTGCTGATATTGTTGCTACTGAAACTGACTCTGCTGTGGCCTAGTCGGTTGATACGTTTGTTGCTGCGGCTGCTGAGGCGGCGAGGGCTGGAATGGTGCCCGGTAACCAAAGTTAGGGTGGTTCCGGTTGTTTGGAGAGTAGGCCGGGTTGGAATTGGTTCTTGGTGGATACAGCGCATTTCCCGTGGGGTTGTAAAATAGTGCACTCGCCTGATCCAACGGTGGTGAGACGTCACCACCGTCGAATTCCCCAAAAATTTCGGATTCTACCGGTGCAATCTGTTGTGCACCGGCCCCACCGGCTCCTACCATTAGTGCGGAGATCTGGGTCGAAAGCAAGTCGAACTTGCTTGAAAGTTTGTCGACGTCCTCGACTCTGTGTATACCCCCAGACCTGGGTGTGGCTCTCTCGTCACACCACCGCTCATTGTTGGATGCCATATTTTCCAGAATATGTCCGGCATCTTCCTCGCTCCTTGACATGAAGGAACCCCCAGCCGCGGCATCCATAGAAGATTTTAGGTCATCACTCAGCCCATTGTAGAACAGATTAATAATCTGCCACTTCGGAAGCTCATGGTGAGGGCATCTTCTCTGCATCTCCTTGTATCTCGTCCAAGCTTCATGCAAGGACTCGTGGCTGGCCTGGGAGAAGGAGGAGATCTCACTCCTCAACTTCATGGTCTTCCCCGGAGGAAAGAACTTCGTCAGAAAAGCGTTGGAGAGCTTCTCCCAGGTATTAAAAGTGTTGGGGTCCTTCCCCCTAAGCCATTGCTTGGCTTTGTCTCGCAACGAGAAGGGGAACAGCTTCAGACGGATCGCCTCAGTCATGACACCATTAATCCGGAAGGTGTCACATTTCTCCAAGAAGGAGTCTAGATGCTCGATCGGGCTCTCCATGGGTGCACCCGAAAACTGGTCCTGCTGGATCCATGTCATCAAAGACGGCTTTAGCTCAAAGCTTTGGGCCGTAATAGCTGGACGACGGATGGCGGAAGTGGACTCGATAGATGGCATCGAGTACTCCAACAGGGACTTGCGAGGCGGGGTGTTCTCCTCCATGGATTCGGGATCCTCTCTTCTTCGCTTCTCAGCGGCCAAACGCCTAAGGGTGGCGTTAATCTCTGGATCAACGGGGATCAAGTCGTCGAGACTTCTTGAACTCCTGCGCATGAAAAACAACAAACACCCGTGAAGCGACAAGTGGGAAAGAAACAGATAAGATAAGAAATAAAAATAAGAAAATAAAAAAGAAAAAGGAAGAATGCGAAAATTATCGCAAGGCAGGGACAAGAGCTAGACACTAGGGTTCAAGAGATCCTAAAATAACAAGGACGTTGCCTCCCGGCAACAGCGCCATAAACTTGACGTCACGCGGGTGATGCCCCCGGTTCGCTTGGCCGCAAATGGCCGGGGGACCCGCGTGGGGGTTTAGATATTTGTAACCGCAAGCGCACGGTGTTGTAGTGTGGCTTGGGGGTCGAACACAGGGAGGCTAGGATGTGCTTGTGTCAAGGAGGACCAAAATCACCCCGTGGGCGAGCTAGCCCGAATCAGTTGGTGGGTTGTCACGGAAAGGAATGCAAGGTATGAACAATAAGAAAATAAACCCGGGACTTTGGTTTCCACTCCAACGAGCGACTCTCACCGATACGGCCTACGGGTAGGATAGCGATCGGAATTGGGGTCTAATGGTGAGACGTTGCCTCTGAAAGGGGTACCGGCATCCCATGGGCCCGATATTCCGGTCGGTGCCCAGGATGATACACCGGACTTCCCAGATTCGATCAGTGGGCACTCCCGTGTCCATTAACACTGATCGATTCTGGGAGCACTAAGCTCGCAACGATAACTCCGAACGTCTCATCCTGCCGCTCCCGCGCGCTAGGATTCGGCGTCTACGCTAAGGGCGTGAGCTATGGCAAGGGATTCAACCGCCAAGTTTATTCCCCCTTGGCCCAACGGTCAAAGGCGGTCTTTTTCCCGCCGATGACAATAAAACACCCCGCGTAACCGTTAGATTCCTAATCCCTATCGATTTCCTAACCCTATGGATGCATCGGGAAGAGCCCCCGAAGGGGTTTCCGCCAAAATCCCAGATTTGGGAACTACTCACAAATATTCATTAAAAGCGATCTAAACGAAAATGAACCGTTGAAATCATAATCAGACGATTGGAATGCGAAGGTAGTAGAGCAATTAAGATAATACTAAAGTTTAAGAAAGATCCAAAAACTTACAATAGAAAAGTAATTACAGCCGTCACAATAGGAGAAAACAGTAAAAACTAACAGCTCCCCCGTTTCTGGAACCCTAGGGGTCCTATTTATAGGATCTCGTATCACCCGATCGGTTGACAAGTCAACCGATCGGGTGATCCGTTACAGATAATAAACAGAAAACGGCGGACTTTCACCCGATCATATGAACCGGTCGATTGAGTTCTTGGAGTGACCGGTTGGATCTTGGCGCCATCGGGTGAAGGGATCGGTTGGGTGCCCGTGTCTCAACTCCTCAGCATCAGCTACAGATGAACCGATCGGGTGAGAGTCACTCGATCGATTGGAATTTGGCTCGAGAAGACAGGGAGTTGGCCCCCGTTGAACCGACCTATGAACCGGTCGGGTGACTTCCACTTGAGCTCCGGCTGAGACCGGGTGGTGCACGCGTGCATCACCCGATCGGTTGGAGATGACCAACCGACCGGGTGAGGGGTTGAAAGATGTAATCTTCGTCGTTTGACCCCCTGGATCACGCGTGACTCCTCCCGTTGCTCCGGGGACTTGAGATATCGTCGTTAAACGTCCCCTACGTGGGCAATCTCCTGCAAACATGGAGAAACAGAGAAAAGTGAAAGAAAACGAGAAAATACGAGAGAACGAATAAAAGACGGCGGAAAATACGGAGAAACTCAAAATAAAACATGCGTGAATATATGAAATATAAACGCACGTCATCTGCATGTCAATGCTTTCATGGCGTTTATCATTCCTTCCTCTGTACCAGCCCACATTGATGGTCTCTTGAATGGCGATCAAGGCGATCGTAATGGCGGCTTCAATGGTGATCAAGGCGGGTGTGATCAGGGGAGCGGTTTCCCCCATCGATCATGGTCAACTGTCTATCGGATTGTGATCTTGGGCCGCTATACCCCATCCTGCCTTTGGGCCCCTTTGAGCCAGAGCCCGACGTTGTTTTGGGCCTAATGGTCAGCCTGTATATCTCCAGCCCATTTTGGGGGCTGTATCAATTGCCTCCATCACTCGGGTCATTTGGCTTGTGGCGGTTCGGTCCAAGGAATGTGTGGATTTGATGGGCGCATCAGTCGAGTCGACGCATTAAATGAAAGTCATTATGGCGTTGGGCACCAAGAATTCTCCTGCCCCTTTGGTGCAGGAGTTGGAGAGTCATTTCCTCCGAGATATCGACACGTGCCCAATCTTGGACGGTTCAGATTTGGCTCGCTCCCAATATAAAACGGCAGGGTTTAGAGGGGTTCACTCTTCATGCTTCCTGATCCAGTTGTTGTTTCTTCCCGACTTTGGAGGGCTCCTATGTCCGTCCTACTTCGGTATCCCCTTCCGAATTCTTGCGAGGTAATTGCCCTCTTTGTCTTCGTCTTTTTTCTGGTTGATGGAGAGGGCATTGAGGATCAGGAATCCCCCTGAGACTATCGATCTTATCGCGACCATCGGAGCCCCTCTGTGTCTCGAGTCCAAAGTATCCCCTGAGAAGGGTAAGGGTTTGGTTTTTGACGACTTGATCCGGTGAAGAGGCCCTTCCGGAGCTGAGGGATCCTGCGTCCCTCCAGCGGTTCTTGACCCGGTTTTTTCTGTTCCATATTCTACAACCGAGAGGATTAGGGCGGAGTGTCTCTCTCATTCGTACAGGGCCCATGTCCCATTTCTTGACGAAAGGGTCTGCTTTCATAGGGTCCACGAGGTCGGGGTGTACACCACGATGTTTTGGCTAGGGCTTCGTTTTCTTCTTCACCCCATCCTTGTCCAGGTCTTTACCTCCCTACAGGTATCCATGTGCCAGCTGACCCATATTCGATCCCTTCATTGGTCGGCTTTATTGTGATCTGTCGGTTGCACAAGTTGATGCTGGCCTTGTCAATCTTCTTTCTATTTCCATCGAGTCTGGTCTATCTTTTCGGGCATATGGCTTCATATTGCCTCCAGGAGAGGCGGGGATTTTTTGTTTGGTTTGCCCCATTGGGTTAGCGACTAGAGGAATGACTACGTCTTCATCACCTTTAATGGGGATGATGAGATTCTTACTTGTTGGGGAAGCTCGGTCACTAGAGATGTGGCGGTGACTCTTTCTGAGGCCGACCAGGCGTCGGTTGATTTTTTGATGGCATTGCCTAGAGAAGAGAGATCGGTCTGGCCTTGCTGGACAATCTCCTCCTTAGGAATGCCATATGGTCCCCTGGTAAAGTCGATCTTTAGATTTCGTTCTTCTCCTTAGCTTACCCTGATTCTCTTTTCTTCTGCAGGAATGGTGGGTCAGGATTTTAAGCGTCCCTATGATGTGCACCAACTCATTTGATGGGGGCTTCCAGGGCTCTCATGGAAATCCCTCTGATCATGCCCCGCACCGTCTGGATGAGGAAATGCAATGGGTGGTCGAGGCACTGGTCGGGAGATTAAGGTCGATGGAAGCCCATCTGGTCGCAACTTCGGTAGCTGAGAACCCTCCCCCAGTTGCGGGAGGTCTAGTCATCATTCATGACGACCCGGCCCTTGTAGTGGAGGTCTCAGCCAGCTCTGAGGGCCCCTCTGAGCTAGTCAGTGGGCCAAAGGAAGAAGAGAGGGTGGTCTCCCTCGAGGTTTGAAACGACCGAGAAGAGGGTAAGGGAGTCAGGTGCCGACATGGTGGCCCCAGACCCATTGCCCATCCTCTGGAAGAGCTCACGGGCTCCGGGTGAGGTTTCCCAATCCTGCCAAGCTGAAGGGACTCCCATCGACCCGACTCAGATAATGTCGATGCTCGGGCATGTCCTTGAGACGCCGTCCGATGAGTCGGTCTTTGTGGACCGAGGTGTAGCCGTTTGTCTGACGCAGAGTTCTGCTCTTCCGAGGGATTGCTCCTTCATAGAAAAAGTCGGTCCAGTGGACCTAGAGGACTGCATGGTATGTGCGAGCCAACAGGTTGTTCCTTTTCCATCCTTTTTTGTCATTCAATAGTTTTGAGCGCGTTCAACCCTTTCGCTTTGGAGATTTATTCGATGTCGGGCGAGACCCGACGACGCTCAGTGCAAATGGTCGAGTTTATGATGGCCTTCGAGTGAGAGCGTCAGAGGGCGGAGTCGGCTGAGAAAGCGGCTGAGGGGGCTTGCACGAAGCTACGGTCTGTGCTTCTTCGGGTCACCGAATTGTCGTCGGAGGATGGGAGACTGAAAGAGGCGTTGACAGCTGCCGACATCTCTTGGGTAGCAGCAGTGGAGTCTGCGGAGGAGGCTTTATTCCTCGCCCGGGAGGCACATAGGAAGGAGAGGGACGAGCTTCGGTCTGAGATTGCTTCCTTACAGCAAGTGAGTCCCAAGTGTCTCGTCGCAGAAGTTGTAATGGGCTACGATAAGATCCTGGCCCAGCGTATCGCAAACTCCTTCCTGGAGGGTTTTTAGGCATACGAGGAGCGGTTTCGACGAATGCTTCCTCGTTCCTTGGCCCATCTCGACCAGCCTGTCGGGACGGGGGACTGGGAGATGCCGAACCGACTGGAGAAGTCCCTGCTAGAGCCGCTGCCCCATAGGCATCGTAGATTGTCTCTTCCTCCCTCCTCTTGTAAAATACCCCATTTTGATTTTCATGTAAAAACCCCCTTTTTGACCTTAAATGGAATTTCTGTGGTTGTGTTTTATCCTTTTTCATCGCATTGGACTTGTTTTGGTCTGCCACCCTTTCTGTGGCTCGTGTCAAAGTCGTTGGGTGGCTCGAGTTGGGGGAAGCATTTCCTAGGGGAGGTATTAACCGATCAGGGCCAGATATCTAAGCAATTTGTTATGGAAGTGGTTCCATGTCTTTTGGTCGACGGAATGGCTGGCCCACTGGGGGAGTTGTCCTCTGCATCGTGGTCGATCAGTTGATCAGCCTGCTGGGGGAGTTGCCCCCAGCCTTGCGGTCGATTGAAAGATCGCCATGCTAGGGGAGTTACCCCCAGCCTTACGGTCGATAGGTCGGTCAGCCTGCTGGGGGAGTTACCCCCAGCCTTATGGTCGATCGAAAGATCGGCCTATTGGGGGAGTTGCCCCAGTCTTACGATCGATAAGTAATTAGCCTACTGGGGGAGTTGCCACTAGCCTTACGGTTGATAGGTCGGTCAGCCTACTGGGGGAGTTGCTACCAGCCTTACGGTCGATCGAATGATCGGTCCACTTGGGGAGTTGCCCACACCCTTATGGTCGATAAGTAATCGGCCTACTGGGGGGTTGCACACAGCCTTACGGTCGATAGGTCGGTCGACCCGCTGGGGGAGCTACCACCAGTCTTATGGTCAATCGAATGATCGGCCCGCTGGGGTAGTTTCCCCAGCCTTACGATCGATAAGTAATCGGTCTACTGGGGGAGTTACCCCCAGCCTTACGGTCAATAAGTAGTCGGCCTGCTGGGGGCATTGCCCCAGCCTTACGGTCGATAGGACCGTGGACCTGGTGTGGGAGCTATCACCAGTCATATGGTCGATCAAATGATCGACCCGCTGGGAGAGTTGCTCCAGCCTTACTGTTGATAAGTAATCGGTCTGTTGGGAGAGTTTTCCCCAGCCTTATGGCGACCATGTGATCATCCTGTTGGGGGAAGTTGCCCCAGCCTTACAGCCGATCGAACAGTCGGTTCTCAACAGCAGGTATTAGATCCATGGCGCAGTCATTAAGTTTCGAAGGACAAATGGTTGTGCGCAAGAACTCTCGTTCATTAGGAGAAAAAAGGGAAGGTACATTGAAGACATAAAGCAGGTAAAATAATAAGGGGCAAGCATCACTTGCCCTGTAAGGGGGAGAATGGAATGTACATTGAAGCTGCTTCCCCTTTGCGCGGTTGTCCATGGGGTTCATTTCCCTTTTGTGGTCCTCCGGCTCGCAGCATGTGCCCTCATTGCGCCTTGAGCTCTTTTTGGCCCCCGTGGGGGGACCTTCTTCTTTCGTGGCGGGGGCTTCTTCAGTCAGCATAAATCGTTCCGATCGAGCTAAGACCTGGTCGAGTCCCTTGAGGGGATTCTGATGCAGTGATTTCTTCAGGCCCATATGTCGAAGTCCTTTCTTTAGGGCAGATATTATGACCACTTTGGGGCAGCTTTCCACGTTCAGCCTTTGGGCATTGCAGCGTGTAAGGTCCATGGCTATGAGGAAAACACTAGAAGGGGGGTTGAATAGTGTTTATGCAATTTAAAAAGATAGTTACACCAATTTAAATTTCTAACCAACAAATAGTGCAGAGTAGAAATAAACCCAAACTGAAACAAATACAAACGCAAGGATGTTTCAAGGGTTCGGATTACCCAAGTCACTTCCCGACTTGTTACCGGTAATCCTACGTCCCTTCCACCCGATTAACAACCGGATACTCAAGTTAGAACACTAACTTGAGGTTTCCTTAAAACCCACGTGTAGCAACCCTACGAGTGAAATCGAAATACAATCGATTGACCTTGACTCCCACAACTTGGGAGCAAGCAAACCACTCTCACAAACCGAGAGTAAATCCAAATAACGAAAGTTATGAAATATGAAATTAAGCAACACTTACAATCACATATGCCTTGAAGTAGAACTTGAAGGAGAAGTGTGTTGTGTGTTGAAAAGACTCTCTTGGAAGAGATGAAAGCCCTTTCTCTTGACTGCACCAAATGCCTAGAGGATATCTCTTTGGTTCTAGGTTGGAGAGCAAGAGAATGAAGATTGGAATTCTTGGGGCTTTAGGATTTGAGAGCTTTAATCTTGAGAGAATGAAAGCTTGAAATGATTTAGCAAAAATGAGTAGCTTGGGTAACCTCTCAATGGAACAGTAGAAGCTCCTTTTATAGGTTTCTTAAACCCTTCAAACGAAATCAGCAAAAACCCCTTTGAAATCCGTGAGGAAAAACTCAACAGATAGAATCTGCGCCCGCGACAATCGACTGTAGAAGAATTCACAGTCGACTGCTGCACAGTGACAGAGGGTAGGTGAGAATTTATAACGGTAACTTACCACATGGACAGTCGACTGATGAGGCATAGACAGTCGACTGTTGAACCAACATGCAACTGTAAATCCTACTACAGGTGACTGGCCATAAGTTGGGTAAGTTGATGAAATCTGGAAAACGTCTGAGAGAACAAGATGGACGAATAATGAAGAAAAGACAGTCGACTGTTAATCTGAACATGCGACTGTAATTCCTTCTACAAACGACTGTTAAAACCCTGAGATTTTCCAGAGAGTTGAGTCATCAAATAGGCTCAAGGACAGATGACTGTTGTAGCATTGACAGTCGATTGTTCTATTGGACAGTCGACTGTAAATCCAACATAAGTCGACTGGCCAGAGTAAACAGAGAAATAGATTTTGGGCTATAGATAGACAGGTGACTGATTAACAAAACACAGTCGACTGTCACTTGGACATGCGCCTCTGAATCGTTCATAAGTCGCCTGTGAGAGTTAAAAACTTAGAAGCCCAAAACTAGACTGTAAAAGTTTGTGCATAACAGGCGACTGTAGAACAAAACACAGTCGACTGTTTTGAGACAGGCGACTGTAAAATGTTCAGCAGTCGACTATTATAATCATGACATGCACAATCTAGATAGAAATGAATTGGAGTCTAAGGAAGGTTGAACTAAAAATAACCTAAGACTGAAATGAAGATGTGTGCATGCTCCAACAAAGTTCTACTTCTAAGCTACATACTAGAAGAGAAACAAGAAAGTTACATTTGACGAACTCTCTCTTCTATCCAACGTATGAGCTTGAAGTCTTTTAGGAGCTTCAATCACCATCTACGATCATACAATCCATTTCATTTGCTTTCAATGATCTTTGAGTGTCATCCATTGCAAGTAGATCTTCATAATAAGCTTAGGCAATGAATTAACTGTAAATAGGGGATTAGTCACAAGTATTTATATTTGCTCGTTATTAACACTAAGTAGGGAGAAGTCTAATACTCAACATTCTCCCCCTTTTTGATGATGACAAACAAACATAAACAAAAAGATAAATAATTGTGCTTAAAGAAAACTTACCTCCTACATAGATGCCAATCAAGTTGGTCAATACGTATTATGGCATCTATATATCAAATGAAGCAAATGAGTAAGATATGCATGAGTGAAATGAATTCATGAAATCTAGGATTTAAAATCTATATTCATTGTATCTTACTCCCCCAGAATGTAAGGCAACTTCAATCTTAGATTCAAGTGTTATTAGTATATACTTAGCACATTCATTATGAATCTATAAGTTTATTTCTCTCCCCCTATGGCATTATCCAAAAGGTGGGAGTAAAATAACAACAACAATCATGCTAAATAAGAACTAGTAACAATTACAAGCGTTTAAAGATATATAAATCAAAACTCATAAAACCATATCATAAACTTAGGTGATTAGAGGAATGGGAGTCCAATATCAACATTAAGATACACGAAGAAAACCTATTGTCTCAAATCACATCACATGAAGAATACAGCATATACGGAGACAATATCTCAAAATTCACACAGATATGATAAGCAATTATACATTGTGTGAAACAGACGAAGAAACTGCAACTTCATATATATATATATATATATATATATATATATATATATATATATATATATATATATAGGAAAATTTTCAAATGAGAACATTTCGCACCGTGCGAAAATGTTTTTATCTTTTTTTTGAAATTTTTTTTTCAAAATTTCTTTTTTCCACCCTCATTATATGTTGTTATACCCCCCTTAAAAAATAATGGTTGAGAAATAATGTCATTTGGCCTTCGATCAAGGCATTTCATCAAATTTGCACGTTTTGAGACCGTTAAATTTGTAACGGGTGGATGGATGCTCTAATGCCCAACGGGTTCACCCATTATTTTCCCTGGGGTATATAATTGTATGGATTAAACATCAAAAAAACAATTTTTGAAAAAAAAATTTCAAAAAAATAAAAAAAAGCTTTCGCACGGGTTTTTTCGCACCCGAAGATCAATCTATATATTTTTTTTTGAAAGATAAACGAGTATTATATTAATAATGAGCAAATATTTACAAAGTGATAGATCATAGGATACTAGGCACAGTAGAGAGAGGAGCGGACACAGGCGTCGTCACTCTCTACTACCAACTAGGCCCTAAGGTCTAACCACTCAAACACACCAAAAGAGAGGAACATCAAATATACAAAAACTACCAGCTGATGATATATAGATGCTGGCCAATAAAACCCCACACCCAGGCCCGGATCCAGCTTGCGGACTGAGACGTCACCCCATTACGGACCTCCAGTAGAATCCTGTGACTGAAATGAATAACGGCCACACAATATATAGGAGAGTACATTAAAAATATAAGCCCACATGTCGGTCTCCCAGCATAAGATTGCGACACAGTTTCATATAGTCGCACGGTCTCCCAGGCCAATGCCACACCAAGTATTCAGCCAGCATCTAGTATTCCCCAATTGTCAAGCGCAAGAGTAGTTGCACAATCGCATTTAGCCGTGTCATGGTTGCGCATCGCCACCTGAACGTCTGCCTCTATGTCAGCAAAGAGCACAGTTTTATTGCGGCTGGAATTATCAAAAACACGTCGATTTCGCTCCCGCCATACATGCCAGGTCATTGCCGAAAGAATAGTCTTAGCTAGCAAGCTCAGTGTACTTTTATTAGCCCATTTGCTAGAAATATAGTTGCCGCATTCCATCAAATTCAGAGTCTGGGGACCCATGGCGCCCAGTTTAAGCATGGATCTTTTGAAAATGTAGGAAGAATAATTGCATTTGAAGAAAATATGGTCTATACTCTCCTGACTGCCATCCTCACAAAGCACACAACCCGTAGGCGTGTTCATACCCCACTTAGCTAGCAAGTCCCGAGTAAGAAGTTTACCTTTGAATGCGCGGAGGAGAGTTAAGGACATCTTCGGGATGTTCTTGGTGTACCAGACTAGTTTGGTGAAAGGAAATGGGGTACCTTTTGAACGAATAAAGTCCCAAGCTTCTTTGAATTTGAACTCCGAACTTGGCACCCACTCCCAAGAGTCGGATCCAGGCGACAATTTGATATGCTGAAGCAATGGCATGATGTTTTGAGTTGAAGGGTCAGCTCGCCAACCCGCTCCATCCCAGTAATCTCGCACTCGCTTATTTGAAGCACCACTTGGTATATCGAATAGATTTTTGAGTGGGCCACATTGCAGCCAATTATCATGCCAGAATAGTGTCTCACTGCCATCTCTAAACTTCCTCTGATTAGCTTTTGGGATAAGCTCCTACAGTGGAGAAGAAACTTCCAGGTACCAGAATGTAGAACAGATGCTTTTGCCTCATAAAATGACGTCACATCTCTATATTTACGTCTCATATATTCTGCCCATAGACTATTAGACCTCAGTAGTCTCCAAGTAAGCTTAATTCCTGATGCTGCATTCAAGTCAGATAGAAGCCTAAGTCCAATCCCCCCCTCAGATTTTGGTTTGCAACAATCTTGCCAGGACCAAGATTTTGAAGAACCCCAAATGAAGTTCCTACACATGGAAGTAAGGGCCCGTAATACAGTAGCAGGAATTCTGTAGACTTGTAACCAGAAAGATATCATTCCATAAATCACAATTTTTACCAGCTCAATCCGACCTGCAATCGATAACGAAGTAGTAGTCCATCCACTAAGCCTCTTTTTGCATTTATCAATCATTCTGCCATACATATGGGTTTTTGGGTATTTTGAAGATAGGGGGAGACCCAAGTAAGTGGTAATGGTACTAGAGTGTTTTACTCCTAAATAATCTGCAAGTGATTCAGGGTTCTTTACCCCTTTGCTAAAGATTGCCGCACTTTTCCCCAAATTGGCCTCCAAACCTGTGAAATTTTTAAAATCCTCCAGCAAATTTTCCAGGCCCTTAAAGGATTTACGGTTAGCCCTACAAAACAAGAGCAAGTCATCTGCAAATAACAGATGTAAGATGGATCCAGACCTTCTCATGGGTTGAATGGACCCTTTAGAGATGTATCTTGCTATGAGGAGGGAGAAGGCTTCCATGACAATGACAAATAAGTAAGGAGAGAGAGGATCACCTTGTCGAAGACCTCTGTTGCCTCCAAAGTAGCCTACAGGGGAGCCATTGACCATCACAGAAAAAGTGGGAGTAGAGATGCATTCCTTGATCCAACCAATAAAAGTATAACCAAACCCCATCTGGTGCAGAATATAGTAGACAAATTCTCTGTTCACACTGTCAAAAGCCTTCCGGAGGTCCAGTTTAAGGCAGGCTCTAGCCCCCATAGGATTGCTGAAGTCTCTGATCTGCTCATGTGCAAGAAGGGTGCAATCGGAGAGGAGCCTTCCTTTTAGGAAAGCAGCTTGGTTGGGAGAAATCAAGTCATGAATAATCAGCTGGAGCCTGTTGCAGATGATCTTACTAATTATTTTGTAAATGACATTGCAGCAAGATATGGGTCTGTAGTCCCCTAAATCAGAGGCATTAGTACTTTTAGGAACCAGAGTAAGGAAGGTGTGGTTAACCTGCCTTAACAGGTAACCAGATCTGAAGAAAGATTGAACTGCCGCAACTACATCCTTACCAATAAGGTTTCAATGTTGCTGAAAGAAATATCTGTTGAAGCCGTCAGGACCTGGTGCTTTCCAAGGCCCAATCTGGAAGACCGCATCCTTAATTTCCCCCGAACCGACGACTCTTTCCATCCAGCTAGCAGCCTCAGAAGTAACCTTCCTTTTGGGGACAAGTTTGGGAAATACTTGCCAATAACTGCTTTGATTATAAAGCTTCTCATAATAGCCAGATGCTTCAGATTTTAGCTCCTCATAAGATTTGCACTGACCCCCAATAGAGTCCAAAAGGTGGCATAAGTTATTGTGACAGTATCGGGCACGCATGGCATTGTAAAAAAATTTGGTATTTCTGTCTCCCAACTCCAACCAGTCTTGCCTGCTCTTTTGTCTAAGCATTTCCTCTTCTAATGCAAGGAGATCAGCTAGCTCATTAGACAGGCGCCACTCTCTTTCTTGGATTTTCAAATCATAATGTAAAGCACCATGGGATCTGACCTCCTCCAATTGTTTCCGGCATAATAAGATTTGATTGCTAGCCTGTTGTTGATGAGCCCATTTGCGAAGAACATTTTTTAATCCACGCAACTTATGTACCAGGATGTAAATACGATTTCCAGAGATTGGCATACTCCAATTAGATTCCACAATTTCAGAATATCCTGGTAAGTTTACCCAATGGTTAAAGAATTTGAAAGGCTTCAAACCAGGTTGCATTTGAGAGTGGAGGTGAACTACCATGGGCGCATGGTCACTAGTTTGAGGGTCCAGGTACTCCACATAAGAATTTGGCAGCTTATCAATCCAGTTAACATTGGTAAGAATCCGGTCAAGCTGCGCAGCAATACGGCCCGCCCCTACACGTCTGTTACACCAGCTGAGCCGAGAACCCGTGCTCTTGAGCTCTTGGATGTCACAGTCCCTGACGCAGCAATTGAAATCACTGACCATGCTCTCATCAACTCTTCGTCCCCCGGTTTTATCTTTGGAAAATAAGACACAATTGAAATCTCCACCTACCAGCCAAGCTTCATTAGTGACACTTGCGGCAATCCCCTTCACTTGTTCCCATAAATCTCTTCTTTGTGTCTTACTATTGGACCCGTAGACTCCAGTGAGCATGAACACAAATCCCCCGTTATTAGTGCACCTAACATTGATATGTTGTGAGGAAATTGAAATAACACATAGCTTCCAAATACCAGGATCATAACCCACAAGAATGCGCCCATGACTAACAGCAGAGAAGTTGTCAATGGTCTTCCAAGTCTTGGGGAGGCAAGATTTGTTTGTAATGGAGGTGGCCTGTAACTTGGTTTCAAGCAACACAACAATAGAGGGCTTAATATATTTAAGCATATCTCTTAAGTCTCTTCACCGAACAGCATTGTTCAGCCCCCTCGTATTCCAGATAAATAAAGTCATTAATTAGGGATTGGGGGTGTTGGAAGTCGGCCAGAACTTCCATCCTTCAACCGTGAGCTCTTCCGTGTTGCAACTTGGTGTATTGAAGCTTGCTTCTTAATGCTTGCCCCTGCAGACTTTTGACATAAATCAATCTGTTCAGATTCCCAATCTGGATTATCATATACCATAACTGCCGGTGGGATCTCAGTTTCTTTTCCAGGAATTTCTTCAATCAACGATGCCGAGGCTGTATAGCTACTGGACAAACTTCCAGCTAATGACGGAGCAGTACTCTTCTCTGTAAGGACTTCACCTTGCACAGGTCGGTCTAAACCAATTGAGCATTCACCTATCTCATAAGTGCTGAAAGTCTCCAAGTGGGTAAAAAACGGCCTATTAGAAATAGGGCTCCCAGTAGATTCGGTAGTCTGAGTATCACTGGTTTGCAGGTCAGTTGATGCACCTACCCGTTTCAAAAGTTTGCATATCCTTAGTAGGGAGACAACACATTTAAATTTATCCAAGCAACTCCTGTAATTTATAGTGGCCTCAGTATTGGCTGTTGATGGATCTGCGCCTGCCGCCACATTCCCCACATTGCCTCCCACCTCGGGCCCTTCATTCCCAGGAGAAGAGGTCAAGTTTCCAGCACTAGACTTGGACTGCACTAGCGGTATTTGCAAATTTCTCTCAACTAATGTTTCACCTGCTTTATTTCCCAAAACTTGTGGATCCCCTACCATGGTACATTGTATATCAGAGTGCCCAAAGCTAATACAGTGACTGCACCTCGGTGGCTCGCATTCATACTTAGCATTCACAGTAAGTGTTGATCCATCATCAAGCTCAATTTCAACAACTCCAGGGAGAGGCTTCTTAGCTTCCACTTCGACGAGGCATCGAGCATATGTGATTCTTTCCATCTTAGCTGTGGCACGATCCAAACAGAGAGGTGTTCCAATAACCGAGCTTAAAATGTTGAGGACTCCCATATTAAACATATTCACAGGAATGCCATGGAGCTGAATCCACAACGGGACAGTTGTGAGGATGTCGCGATCATGCCGAATGAGAGGGTTCTAGCGTTTAAGAACCACCAGTCGGCCATCAAAAAGCCACGGGCCCCCATGAAGGACTCTTTCGCAGTCATCCTTGGCCTCGAATCTAAAGTAGAAGAAGCCATTCTCTTTGCTGTAGATTTGGACTCTGTGCCTGGGCTTCCATAGCCTCTCCTGCCATGCTTGAATCTGCCCATAAAATGGAACGTCTCCAAGAACATATCCTACTAAAGTGTACTCCCAATACTTTGATCCTTTCTCCAAAAGAGTGTTAGGGACTCGAGCAACACAAGTGCCATCATCTCTAATCTTAGGGGGTATGTAAGTCATGCCCATAGAGTCTCCATATTTCCGCCTATTAGAGCAAACCTCAGCCCAAGACACCTTGGTCGCAGTTGGATCAATGTTGATAGAACAACTAGATCTCTAAGGCATTTTCACAGCAACCTTATCTGCATTCCAAGAAGGAAGGTTGGAGGTAGTAGGACGCACCTTGCTGGAATTGCCTGCAAATCCCCGACCACGGGATCTAATGTCGTGGGAAGACACTTGCTTCGCCCTGCTTGGAAGAGATCCCCTGTTCCTAGATCCCCTTCTGTGAACAATCTGCCATCCCTCCCCTTCGACTGGTCCCGCTCCACCCTTAACGGGAAGATTAGCTTGTTGATCATCAGCAATAACGCCAGATGAACCAACCAAAGTTGACCTTTCTCCTCCCCCTCTCAAGGGACCCCCTCCCGAAGTGGAACCGCCCACTCCGTAAACAACCCTCTCTGCATCATGGGAGTTACCGAATGAAGATCCCTCCGCCGTTCGTTGATCCAAAGAGTCGCTGCTTTTCAATTGCCCGTCCGCCGGCCGCTGACCTAGGGAGCCGCCAGGATCGCCTCTCTGAAGGTCACGCATGACAACTTTTTTTATTATGATCACTCTATATATATATATATATATATATATATATATATATATATATATATATATATATATATATATATATATATATATATATATATATAAAAGACCACATGAGTAAAAAACATATGAACAACATCATGTGTCTCAAAATGAACAAAATACATGATAATCATATATCATCACTGCACAAAATATCCATCATACATACAGCACTCAAAAACTAAAAAAAATCTAGGAGTGAGTGTCTCGAGGTGCAGCAGAGGAGGCAGATGTCTCTGGGTCACGGGGGACATCCTCTGGAGGAGGAGCAGTATCAACAACACCCTGAGTAGCAGCTACACCAGGATGCAAAATAATCTCGGTAATGATAGGTGGTGGAGGCTGACGAGGCTGAGGTGGAACAAATCGTCTGAGGTGCTCAGGGAAGGGCATACCTTGATGCTGGAACGACAAAAATGCCAGCTCATAGAGACCAGAAACCATCTCAAACAGAATGTTATGAGCGGATGGAGCAGAGGAAGATGGTTGGTCAGCAGGAGGAACCATGGAGGACGACTGAGCAGTAGAGGATTTCCTCTTCTTAGATGCAGACTGCAGAGCCGAAGAGGACTTCGACTTTGCAGAAGCATCGAGAAGAGGACCAAAAGCCCGGGGATCGTATGGAGTCAAATCAATCCCAAAATGTCGAAAAACAAGTGTGAGAAGACCACCATAGGGAATGTGGGAGGAAGCAGTAGTAAACTCGACCTTGTCCATCCTATCAAGGAGGACGCCGGCCCAGTTTACTGACATGCCAGAAAAGGTCGCATGCATACACCTAAGAATATCCTGGGAAGGTTGGTCTGAAGATCCATATTTTGGCATGATGTTGGACTTCACTACAAGGTGAATAACTCAACCCCTCGCCGAGAACATGGAAGACTGAACACCAGAAGAAAGAGCAGAGGGTATCTCACGAAACATGTCCTGGAGGACAGACTGATCAAGCTCATCAACGTCTGAAATGGAAATATCAGCAGGAAGGGATCCAGTGGAGGGAATCCTATGAATGGTCCCTAAAAGAGCAGGATCAATGCGAATGGGGGTCCCCTGGACGACAGTGTCAATAACGTCAGTGGTAGCATACTCACCGTGAATGCGGTTAGCATAGAAAAGCTTAACCAAAACTGTATAAGCACGAGGAGATTCGCTCTGAGAGAAGCGAAAGAGGTCAGCCAAACAAGTAGTAGAAAGGATCTCAGATAATCTCTCAGCGGTGAAAAAAGACAATAAATCGCTCTCTAAGAAGTTTGATCCCGAGGAGAGAGTGAAATTTTTGCAAGCACAAATCATCTCGGCAAATGGGAATGAGGGATCAGAGGGTGGCATGGCAGTGGTTTCTTCTTTGGAGCTCGACACAGAGGGTGAAGGAGGAGCCTCAGTGCAAGGCTCATTGATGCGAACACCAACGGGCCTGCACTGACGCTTCAAGAGGCGCTCAGCTTCAGATGAAGAAGACACAGAAGAAGGAGAATAACCCCGTGAAGAAGATCAAGAGGGAGAATCGGCTTTCTTGGTACGGGCCTTATAGGGTTGTTTGTTTTTGGCAGTGGTAGGCTTGGGAACACTATCACGCTTAGAAGCAATAGTCTTTCCTTTGTTCTTGGTTTTGGGAGCCATTGCACAATCAAACGACGAATTTGAAAGAAAACGCACGAAAGAAGTACGAGAGAAGGCAAACCTAAGTCGAGACGAAGGATAGTCAGTCGACGAAGCACAAGATAGATGCAAACGACTTGTCAACGAGAGGAGATGACGGAAAGTCGATGGCGGAGAGATCGACAGGGTCGTTCGAATCAGAGGAGACGAAGGGTTTTTCAATCGGAGGAAAGAGAAAAAGTGCGATTGAAATGAAGTTTCTCGTTGAAATAACGAAGGGGTAAATGAATATGGGCCGTTGGATCGAAGAATCGACGGCTCAGATCAAATGTACGAACCGCCACAATAGGAGACGGTCGACTGATGAACAATATTCAGTCGACTGGTTGAAGTGATAAGAGATAAGCTTAGGTTGACAGACAGTCGTCTGTTGGGTAACATACAGTCGCCTGTCCGTGAGACAGTCGACTGTAATATGCTCACCGGTCGACTGATTGATAATCAATAAAATTGATGATAAAACAGAGACTACTGACGAAATTGACAGGCGCCTGATGACTGAAATGCAGTCGCATGTTGATCCAACAGTCGACTGTAAATTTGTCATCAGTCGCCTGGGCGAAAGATACAGTTTGCTGATAGAGAAGATAGAGTAGGGCAGTCGATTGTCGAAGGAAAGACAGTCGTCTGTCCTGGTCCAAAAATGCACAGTGAGGTTAAAATCCAGAGGATATGCACAACTCACCCTAGGACCTATACTCTAACACAAACTCATCATAAAATCAATAGCAAACGATAAATCATTTATAACATAAATCTCTTAAAATAATCTGAAAACTCATGTAATCAAAGAAATATCAATAGCCTTTCGTAAAACAAATATATGATATATCAAATGAAGAGAGGCAACATGATGATATGAGTTCAAAATAAGTTATAACAAGTAAGTTGAACTCCTAAATCTCATATTCACCCATAATCCCAAATTCTCCATGCAACCTCACAAATGAATCTTCTTTAAGAGGATTTGTGAAGATGTCAGCAATTTGTTTTTGGGTTTTAATGTACTCTAAGATGATGTCCTTCTTAGCTACATGATCATTGATAAAGTGGTGTCTCACATCTATGTGTTTGGTACGGGATTGATATACCGGATTCTTGGAAAGACATATAGCACTTTGGTTATCAACCATGATAGAGCTAGTATCACAATTGACATCATAGTCCTTAAGAGTATGTCTCATCCAAAGAACTTGTGCACATGCAAGACCCACAGTAATATATTCCGCTTCAGTCGTGGACAATGATACCGAATTCTGTTTCTTGGAGAACCAAGAGGCTAAGGAATTTCCTAGGAAATGGCAAGTGCCACTAGTACTTTCCTATCGGATTTGCATCCGGCAAAGTCGGCATCACTATATGAGATTAACTCATTTGTGCTAGATTTAGGGTAAAGTAACCCATAATCTAGTGAATGATTGAGATAACGAAAAATTCGTTTAACCGCAATCAAGTGTGACTCTTTAGGTCTAGCTTGATATCTAGCACACAAGCATACGGAAAACATGATATCGGGCCTACTAGCAGTTAAATAGAGTAAGCTACCGATTATACCTCGATATAGACGAATGTCTACATCTTTTCCGTTTTCATCCTTGTGTAGATGTGGTTTTGTACTCATGGGAGTCCTTTTGCTTGAAGACGATTCCATCCCGAATTGCTTGATGAGCTCCCCTGTGTACTTAGTTTGATGTATGAAAGTCATATCCTTCATTTGTTGAATTTGCAATCCAAGGTAATAGTTGAGCTCACCCATGTGGCTCATCTCGAATTCATCCTTCATGGACTTAGAAAATTCTTGACAAAGATTAAAGTTAGTAGAACCAAATATTATATCGTCTACATAAAATTGAATCAATAGAATGTCATTTTCATAATCCTTAATGAAAAGTGTTGAATCAACTTCACCCATTTTAAAACCTAAATCCAAAAGAAAGGTCTTGAGTCGATCATACCAAACTCTAGGAGCTTGTCTCAACCCATACAACGCCTTCTTAAGTTTGAAAACATGGTTTGGAAATTTTTCATGAATGAAACCGTGAGGTTGAGAAACATACACTTCTTCATTGACAATACCATTTAAAAATGCACTTTTAACATCCATTTGAAATAATTTGAAATTCTTATGAGATGCAAAAGATAAAAGCAATCTAATAGCTTCTAATCCAGCTACGGGGGCAAAGGATTCTTCGAAATCGATACCTTTCTCTTACCGGTAGCCTTGAGCTACTAACCTTGCTTTGTTCCTTGTGATGACCTCGTTCTCATCGGTCTTGTTCTTGAAGATCCATTTGGTCCCAATAACTTGATGACCACTTGGAAGAGGAACGAGCTTCCAAACTTCCTTTCTCTCGAATTGCATGAGTTCTTCTTCCATTGCCACTATCCAAGAGCTATCCTCACAAGCTTCTTGGATGTTCTTTGGCTCAATGGTAGAGACAAATGCGCATTGAGAGAATTCTTCAATTCTAGACCTCGTTTGAACACCCACACCAATATCTCCAATAATTTGGTCATGTGTATGGTTGCGAACGGTTGGGTAAGCTTTGGGTATTCATGCATCACTTAGAACATCTTCAACAATCTCATTAGTAGTGTTAATCTCAATAATTGAATCATTAATCTTGACATGACTAAGATAATCACATATAGCATCTACACTATCATCAATAACATGAGGAAAATCAAAATCTTCATAAAACGATATGTGTAGTGATTCCTCGATCGTTGAAGAGGTTTTGTTGTATATCCGGTAAGCTTTGCTACGTGTGGAATATCCAACAAAAATTCCTTCATCGGATCGTGGCTCAAATTTATATAAATTACCAAAAGTGTTCTTGATAAAACATTTTGAACCAAAAACTCGAAAATATTAAACTTGAGGCTTTTTGTCATAAAATAACTCAAAACAAGTTTTGTTCGTTCGGGGTCTCACTAGGATCCTATTGAGTACATAACATGACGTGTGCACCGCTTCTGTCCAAAATTGTAGTCCAAGATGACTATCATGCAGCATAGTACGAGCACACTTAATAAGAGTCCTATTCTTTCTCTCTACAACACCATTTTGTGGTGGTTCCCGAGGAAAAGAAAAATTGTGAGTTATCCCGGTGTCATCACAAAACTTTGTAAAAGACTCATTCTCAAATTCTCCTCCATAATCACTACGGATAGTGATAATGGTGGATCCTAAGAGATTCTGAATCTTCTTTGCAAATATGGCAAACTCTTCAAAAGCTTCATTCTTATTAGTTAAGAATGAAACCCAAGTAAACCTAGAGAAGTCGTCAACGACAACTAATCCATAATGAGCATTGCCTAAAGAAGCGATTCTAGTTGGCCCAAACAAATCTAGATGAAGTAGTTCTAGGGGCCTCTTAGAAGTAATGCCTTCTTTAAGCTTAAAAGATGATTTATTAAGTTTACCTCTTTGACATGAATCACAAAAGTTTTATTTACTAAAAGCATTTTTTGGAAAACCTTTGACTAGATCATGCTTAGCTAACTTATATAAGTGCTTGAAATGAACATGCCCAAAACGGCGAGGCCATAATAATTGTTCATTTGTATTAGCAACTAAGCAATGTTCTACGGTTTTAGGCAAGCTCAAATAATAAATATTTTTACGCCTAATACCGGTAAATAAAACATGTGAATTAGAATCAACAATTTTACACAATCCTTCTCCAAAGTTAACCTTGTAACCGTTCTCACAAAGTTGACTAATGGAAATGAGATTATGACACAACCCACTAACTAGAAATACATTAGTAATTAAAGGTTTGGAGGAGTTTCCGACTATACCTACTCCAATGATGGTTCCCTTTTGGTTACCTCTAAAAGTGACCGTTGCACCATTCTTGATGCTAATCACTTTGGAGAGTAATGAAGGATCTCATGTCATGTGTTTGGAGCAACCACTATCGAGAATCCATCTTTTCCTTTTAGAGCTAGTTTGACCTTTATAGATTTCTTTCTTTCTCTTGGGTACCTACATAGTATACCAAAAGCTCATGGTACCCAATTTTTGTTGGGTCCAAGGGGATTAGCCCTTTGGAAGCCAAGTCCAAGTGGACTTTCGCTTCCCAACATAATTACCATTATTAATAACATCATGAAAATAGGAATCAACATATGCATTCCTATCATTTAAGATAGTGTTCTTAGGACCCCAAATGGTGTATGTTTTGGGAGTCCTTTTCCTAGTTGCATGCATAGTTGTTAGGTTTCTATGTGGTGCATTCTCTAAACCCAATTGTGTGTTTCGTGAAACTAGATCACTATTATCCTTAGGATGTGTTTGATCTAGTTGAGATTTGAGGATATTCACCTCATTTCTCAACGTGACATTTTGGGAAGCTAAATTTGCTTTCTCAAGAGTTAAAGTATCAACAATGGTGTCTTTGTTGATAATTGTAACGACCACTTTTCGTCGTACGTTGTTCGTGCACGTGCTTTTGGCCGTGCACGTGTTTGTTTTAGACTTTATTTGTTTGTGAACACTTTCGTGTGATATGCCATTGTGAACGTCTCTGAGAGTATTAAATAGTGGCACTATCTTGGAACGACATTTCTCGAGTCGTTTTCCCACAATTTAATCTTACTCGATGAGACGTGACGATTTTCACTTTTGACGGGAGACGTTTCTATTTTTAGTTTCGTCGTCCGACGTCGAAATTGAGATCCGTCTTCTTAGTAAGCTCACATTCGTCATCACGATCACCCCGATATTTATTTTATAATTTTTGGAGTTTATTTGACCACTTTTATATTTTTAACAAGGTTTATAATATTTTTAATAATTTATTTTTAAATTAATTTCGGCCAAATAAAATTTATTTGAGTTTTGAACGTTTTAAAGAATTTTTGAGCCAATTTCCAGCTCATTTGGACCAGGTCAAATCCTTGGGTGAGTTGGAGAAGTTGAATTTCAAATTTTAAATTATTTTAAACTTCTAATCCTATTAGATTTAGCCCTAGACCAAGTCAACCCACCTACACTATATAAACAATCCCTAGGAAGACCTATTTTCGCAAGAAAACAAACCCTAGCCGCCCCATAACTCAAATTCTCTCTTGCGACGTTCGTCGCAACTCAGCCCCGCAGCCGCCCCCGCACGACCGACGTTTCCCCTCCATTTCCCTCGGTCTGACCGAGGCCCTCACTTGCATAAGCGCCCACTCCGCACCCAGTCTCCCGCCACTCCATTGCAACGCTCGCACCCCACTCCGACCGAGAGAACCCATCGATCTGACCGGCCCGTTCCACCGCTCCGCATCGCAACCCCCGCTCCGCTGCAGCCCAAGCGCCCGACCGACCCGCCCGCTGTGTCTGACCGACCCAAGCGCCCGCATCGCCCGCTCCCCCGCTCCGTTGCAACCCTCGCAGCGTTGCAACTCGTTTCTGCAGTCTGACCGAAGGATCCCCTCGCATAGGCCGCTGTGACCGACGATCGCATCTCCGCAAGTGCTGCACAGCCCCGCCACATGAGCCCGACCGATGGAATCCCCCGCATTGGCTGTGTACGACCGAGAGCCAAACGTCGCAACCCCGCACCCGTCGCACCACTTGCCTCCGTGGGCCCCCCAAGTTCTCCAGAGGTATTGTGGGTCCCCAAAAGTTCCCTAGGACTACTGTGGGCCCCACCTAGGTGCTTTCTCTCCGACGATTCGCCGTGCACGACGTTGCGACACGTTGAAGCCCGTCGTCGCACGTGCTAGCTTTGGAATCTGGAATCGTCGCTCCGGTTGATGCTCTGAATTTTCCAGCGAGGAATCTATATTGGAATCAGGACTTGGAGCGCGATCTTTTATTCCAACCCCCGGCGTCGCTACCCGACGCCGGTGTAGCTTTCGCGTCGTGTTGAGGTAACGCTTGGCACCTCTAGGACCCCCAACCCATTGCCTGCTAATCAAGACTAAAATCAGTATTTTTAAAGTATTTTAAATCTTTTAAATTCACTAATGAAGATTAATAATATGGACTTTAGGCCGGTGGACTTGTGCACGTAGGGTAATTGTGACTTTGGACTCGTTGGACGTGTTGCTCAGACGTGATACTTGCAGGCAAGTGAAACTTGCCAACTCTTGTTTAGGGCCATGTTTTTAGGCCACTTCCTTGTTTCTAGCGTAAAAGAGACTAGTCAGTGAAATGATAGCTGGCTAGACGCCTACTTGATCTAGTTTGACAACGAAACTAGATCCGTCACCTAATTGATCTAGCTTGACAACGAAGCTAGATCCAACCCTTTAAATTGTTGTTCATGCATACTAAACTGTCACGTTTACTTTCCTTATCTGTACGCACTTTTTAACTGCCATGCATTGCATCTTACATGTCATCCCAGTTGATTGGTGCATTCGTACCACACGCTGCAATACTTGTACTCCTTGAATACTACTTCCGGGGAAACGGGCCTCATGTGTTGGTCAAAAGCCAATGCCCGGTTTCCTGGTCCGGCTAGGTGCACCCCTATGCCATACTTGTTAAAAACACTTCCTGGCTCGTGATCCAGAAGCGAGCATTCCCGTTCGGGGGTAAGGCCCTGGCTCGATACACGTGGAGGGGTAGGGATAAACGGTCACTTGAGCTTAAGAGTTGGCCCGATCAGCCACTCTAGCCAAAAGACGGAATCTTTGTGCACGAGGTGCTTATTTTCCTTGTCTTGAACTTGTCTTGGGAATGATTCATGTAATACTTGTCATCCATGCCATGTTTAAATGCCATGCTCGTACTTTACTTTACTTTACTTTACCTGTTGCAATCATACTTTAACTGCCATGTCATCGCATTCATGCTAGAACTGCTAGGTTGCTTTACTTTTGCATACTTTCAGTTTCCTTGCACAAGTCTCTTGTAGACTTGCTGACATGTGCCCCTTGCTCTTTTGGGTGTCACATGTTAGACCCTGAGCCAGAGACCGTTGCTGTGTACGTGATGTGTTGCTGACGCTGAGCCTGAGTCCATGTCTGCCTAGGAGGAGTTTTGTGGACGTCAGTGATCTTTCTTGGTGACTTTGCTGAGCTTTCTTTTGTTATAGGGTTGTTGTTAGTTGTCGGTGCGTGTCACCTTTGCTTTGTACTCTGTACTTTTGTTGGCCATGTTTGGGCCTTTAGACTTTTTCTTTTCAGCCTGGTGGCTTTTTCTGCGATGTTGGAATTTATATTTATGGATATTCTGAGATTATTCTTTTGTCTCATTTCATTATTATTATCTTGTTTCGCTCGCGTTGCAAGGACCTGCAGTTTTAAATTTGATTGACGCTTATCGGACTTGCAGCTTTGTAGCTTCAAGTCTGAGCGGACCTTCTCACGCTTCGCCTCCATATTTTTGGGAAGCGGGGCGTGACAGGTTTTGTTGGTGGCCCATGCAGGTCCGTCTTGCAATTGCGAATTAACGGAACAACGATAATAACGGAATATCCATTAAATAAATTGCAACATCCGAGTCATGAGCCCTGAGTCTAGTCGTTTTCCTATGTCACTAGGTGGTAAGAAGACTTAGTTAGACGTCTGTGCTTGCTAGTTAGAGGCCTCTGATTGTTAGTTAGACTCCCTTCTAGCAATTGACTTGATCGTCGTAGGAGTTACCTTAGTGGCCCTTGTCTACCCCTGACCATATTAGACTTCTAGAATTTCCTTTAGTCGTTCGCTTGGGTTCATTGATTTCGGACCAAGCTGAACGCATTTCATTACCGTCTAGCTCCTTAGAAAGTCTTAGCGCTTATTTCTTAATCTTTAGTTGGTCGACCGTAGGAGTTCCCCGTAGATTCTCCTGATTCATATCCTAGGCGTATGTATGTCCTGATCATCCGACTAATTTCCTTGCCTCGATTCACGAGATCGCCTCATGACGATCGTCGTCAATTTTCGAACCTCTCCATTACAAACCTGAACCTTCTGAAAGTATTTTTCGATTTCCTCTTTCCCTAAGTTTAAATTTGTTCAAAATTTTTATATAAATATACTTAACTTTGTACTCCTCGTTGATTTAATTCTTTTTAAACTTTTGGCGAAAATTTTTGAACTCTAGCTTATAATATTTTTTCCAGCCTATATTTTTCGTACCTATGAAAATACATATTTCCTTTCATATATTAATTTCATTCTGAACCGTACTATTGCTTTGCCCAATTCGATTTATAATTTTCCTTCTATTTGTGTTATAAGAATGATACGTCGTGTTTACTTTAATATACTTTCAAGACACATGGACTTTCAGCTTTCAGCAAGTTGGCTTTTGCTCGTCGTTTTCGCTACTTCAGATTTTTGCAAAATTACTATTTTCATAACCACTTCCTGCTTTAGACCCTCCCTGGTTTGATTTTAAGGATTTGCTATTCGATCTTGAAAATTCCTATACTAAGCCATTATTATTATTTTTCCATGCACCATACATACTTTCAATTATTTTTATATCCGTACCAGACTTGTTGTGCTCGTATATTAAGAACCTTGTGTAAATCAGTTTCTCATTTTTAGCAAACCATGGTTTTCTAAAAGAAGTTTCAAAATTGATTATTTTAAAACTTCCGTAGCCTAAAAGTTTTGGAAGCATTTAACCTGAGTTTAAATTTTTCCGTTACTTGATTTCATTCTTCGACTTTCCAAAACTTTTGACAACATTATATTAAATTACTGACGGATAGAATTTTCTAAACCATGTCCTTAATATTCGTGTAAATGATTTTACTTCCTTTTAAAATTTTTAACCAATAGACCATTTTCTATTATTTTGAATATTCGACTCAGACTTATTTTGAACAACTCGTTTTTATCGATCTCCAAATATTTCTTTTAAGACTGGGATTTCAACTTTTGAAGTACGACAGTTTTCGAACTCCACGTATTTTAGCTTATGCTATTTACCCTATTTCCTTTTCTGTATCCTATTCAAGCATCACTACATCTCCCTTTCCTCTACCTAAACATTCACCAGTGAATCACAGTTTTCCCTAACCAAGCTGTCTCCTTGCATTCGTCCTATCTGAACTCGTGCTTATCGATCCTTCCCTCGTCACGCCTTCGACCTCGACCTCCCTTTGTTGCTTAGACTTTATTGCCCGTCAAGGTCTGTGTCCACTCTTAATTGTTAGTAGGCCCTTGGACCCTGTGAGGTAGTCGTAGTGCACATACCTAAGTTGTGTACGTGGGCTTGAATGAGTGTACCCCCATAGTATATTGATGCTTGCCTATTGTGTGGTATATATATATATATATATATATATATATATATATATATATATATACTCAGAGTTATTCGTGATAGTATGAAGTTGTTGCGTGTTAGTAGTTATAGATTGGGGTGTAGTTAGCTATACTATACTAGGGATGCCTGTGTATATAAGAGTTAGTGTTGGAATATCTAAGTTGTGTATGTAATTAGAGATACTTATAATGGTTGAAATAAAATGATTGGTAAAGCTATGTGTATGCTAGGTGTGATACTAATAAGTGTACGTATAGTTAAGTGAGTAGGCCTATTGAGTGATCCATATATTAGTACGTGTGAGTATGTGCTCGTAGGTAGATATGTATTGTGCTTAGACGTAAGTAGTTATGTTTTGTTGTCTGAGTATATAGGTGATATGCATATGATAGTAGAATTATAATTTTGATTGGTATTGCTTGCTTTTACGGGATGTTGCATGCGTGCATACCGTGAGGTATACACGACTATTGCACACCTCAATTATGTATGTATAGGTGTATTAGTATACTAATTATAGGTAGTAGGATATGGGGTGAATATATATGTTACATGTGTGTGACTATATGATGAATACGTATGCATGTATTAGGGAGAGTATTATAAATATACGTGTGCTGATGTCTGTATTATTATTATTATTATGGTATATAAAGTGATTGAACTATGTGAGTATTACCTGACTAAATATTAGGTGTGAATGACTTATGGTATGTATACGGTTGTATTGGTATATATATATATATATATATATAATGGAGTGGTATCGGTATAGGTATAAATGTCGTGTTACGTATATAGAATATTCTGATATGTGTATTGAGTCTCACTCAAGCTTGAGTGGGTATACTCTAAGTATATTGAATGTATGTCTGAAGTTTGAATATAGCAATGTTTGATGTATGTATAGTGATAGGAGTGCTTGTGCCTGGTTGTGCTACGCACATGATTGTGGGTCGCTACGCCAGTATATAGTTATAGGGTTGGTCTTGTGGTATAGTTATTTATTAGGACTTGTTGTGTGAACATATGTGTACTAGCTAAACTAGATGGGTAGTTGTGCTAAGTATATGATGGTATGATTGGTGTATGTAAATGAAATACTAACGTGTATGGGTGTGCACCATGCACGGGTAAGTATGTGCTTAGTTATAGTTATTGGTGACTATGATATATGTGGCGTGTCGTAAATACAGTTATAGGACCGTATGTGATGAGAATATATGGTGAACTAATTGCATGCATATGAATGACTATAAATTGTGAAACTATAGTAGTGGGGAATATATATATATAGTGAAACTGGCTTTAATAATGGTATGGTGTGACTACATGAGTTGATGTGTTTGGTGTTGGATGAATACTAGGAAATATTAGGGAGTAGTATACCCTAGATGTTTGTGCATAGGTAGCTATCTATACGTAGAGCAATGATTGTATTTGCTAAGTGAAAGACTATCCTTATGTGAGTATCTGAAATATTGTTTTGTGTAAGTAGTAGTTATATAAAGGATGCATGCTTATATATATGATTGAAATACATGTATGAATTTGACTGACAACAATAGGTATAAGTATATGGCGTACGTGAATGTATATATATACGTGTTGGTAGTGTTAATGTTTGACTACCTAGTGCGTATATGAGCACCTGTAATGACTATACCTGGTTTGAATTATAATGTGACTTATTTGGGGTAGTTATTAGAGCGACTAGATATATTAGAAAGTCCGAGGACGGACTTTATTCTAAGGTGGGGAGGATGTAACGACCACTTTTCGTCGTACGTTGTTCGTGCACGTGCTTTTGGCCGTGCACGTGTTTGTTTTAGACTTTATTTGTTTGTGAACACTTTCGTGTGATATGCCGTTGTGAACGTCTCTGAGAGTATTAAATAGTGGCACTATCTTGGAACGACATTTCTCGAGTCGTTTTCCCACAATTTAATCTTACTCGATGAGACGTGACGATTTTCACTTTTGACGGGAGACGTTTCTATTTTTAGTTTCGTCGTCCGACGTCGAAATTGAGATCCGTCTTCTTAGTAAGCTCACATTCATCATCACGATCACCCTGATATTTATTTTATAATTTTTGGAGTTTATTTGACCACTTTTATATTTTTAACAAGGTTTATAATATTTTTAATAATTTATTTTTAAATTAATTTCGGCCAAATAAAATTTATTTGAGTTTTGAACGTTTTAAAGAATTTTTGAGCCAATTTCCAGCTCACTTGGACCAGGTCAAATCCTTGGGTGAGTTGGAGAAGTTGAATTTCAAATTTTAAATTATTTTAAACTTCTAATCCTATTAGATTTAGCCCTAGACCAAGTCAACCCACCTATACTATATAAACAATCCCTAGGAAGACCTATTTTCGCAAGCAAACAAACCCTAGCCGCCCCATAACTCAAATTCTCGCTTGCGACGTTCGTCGCAACTCAGCCCCGCAGCCGCCCCCGCACGACCGACGTTTCCCCTCCATTTCCCTCGGTCTGACCGAGGCCCTCGCCCTCACAAGCGCCCGCTCCGCACCCAGTCGCCCGCCGCTCCATTGCAACGCTCGCACTCCACTCCGACCGAGAGAACCCATCGATCTGACCGGCCCGTTCCACCGCTCCGCATCGCAACCCCCGCTCCGCTGCAGCCCAAGCGCCCGACCGACCCGCCCGCTGTGTCTGACCGACCCAAGCGCCCGCATCGCCCGCTCCCCCGCTCCGTTGCAACCCTCGCAGCGTTGCAACCTGTTTCCGCAGTGTCTGACCGAAGGATCCCCTCGCAGCGGCCGCTGTGACCGACGACCGCATCTCCGCAAGCGCTGCACAGCCCCGCCACATAAGCCCGACCGATGGAATCCCCCGCATTGGCTGTGTACGACCGAGAGCCAAACGTCGCAACCCCGCACCCTTCGCACCACTTGCCTCCGTGGGCCCCCCAAGTTCTCCAGAGGTATTGTGGGTCCCCCAAAGGTCCCTAGGACTACTGTGGGCCCCACCTAGGTGCTTTCTCTCCGACGATTCGCCGTGCACGACGTTGCGACACGTTGAAGCCCGTCGTCGCACGTGCTAGCTTTGGAATCTGGAATCGTCACTCCGGTTGATGCTCTGAATTTTCCAGCGAGGAATCTATATTGGAATCAGGACTTGGAGCGCGATCTTTTATTCCAACCCCCGGCGTCGCTACCCGACGCCGGTGTAGCTTTCGCGTCGTGTTGAGGTAACGCTTTGCACCCCTAGGACCCCCAATCCATTGCCTGCTAATCAAGACTAAAATCAGTATTTTTAAAGTATTTTAAATGTTTTAAATTCACTAATGAAGATTAATAATATGGACTTTAGGCCGGTGGACTTGTGCACGTAGGGTAATTGTGACTTTGGACTCGTTGGACGTGTTGCTCAGACGTGATACTTGCAGGAAAGTGAAACTTGCCAACTCTTGTTTAGGGCCATGTTTTTAGGCCACTTCCTTGTTTCTAGCGTAAAAGAGACTAGTCAGTGAAATGATAGCTGGCTAGACGCCTACTTGATCTAGTTTGACAACGAAACTAGATCCGTCACCTAATTGATCTAGCTTGACAACGAAGCTAGATCCAACCCTTTAAATTGTTGTTCATGCATACTAAACTGTCACGTTTACTTTCCTTATCTGTACACACTTTTTAACTGCCATGCATTGCATCTTACATGTCATCCCAGTTGATTGTTGCATTCGTAGCACACGCTACAATACTTGTACTCCTTGAATACTACTTCCGGGGAAACGGGCCTCATGTGTTGGTCAAAAGCCAATGCCCGGTTTCCTGGTCCGGCTAGGTGCACCCCTATGCCATACTTGTTAAAAACACTTCCTGGCTCATGATCCAGAAGCGAGCATTCCCGTTCGGGGGTAAGGCCCTGGCTCGATACACGTGGAGGGGTAGGGATAAACGGTCACTTGAGCTTAGGAGTTGGCCCGATCAGCCACTCTAGCCAAAAGACGGAATCTCTGTGCACGAGGTGCTTATTTTCCTTGTCTTGAACTTGTCTTGGGAATGATTCATGTAATACTTGTCATCCATGCCATGTTTAAATGCCATGCTCGTACTTTACTTTACTTTACTTTACCTGTTGCAATCATACTTTAACTGCCATGTCATCGCATTCATGCTAGAACTGCTAGGTTGCTTTACTTTTGCATACTTTCAGTTTCCTTGCACAAGTCTCTTGTAGACTTGCTGACATGTGCCCCTTGCTCTTTTGGGTGTCACATGTTAGACCCTGAGCCAGAGACCGTTGCTGTGTACGTGATGTGTTGCTGATGCGGAGCCTGAGTCCATGTCTGCCTAGGAGGAGTTTTGTGGACGTCAGTGATCTTTCTTGGTGACTTTGCTGAGCTTTCTTTTGTTATAGGGTTGTTGTTAGTTGTCGGTGCGTGTCACCTTTGCTTTGTACTCTGTACTTTTGTTGGCCATGTTTGGGCCTTTAGACTTTTTCTTTTCAGCCTGGTGGCTTTTTCTGCGATGTTGGAATTTATATTTATGGATATTCTGAGATTATTCTTTTGTCTCATTTCATTATTATTATCTTGTTTCGCTCGTGTTGCAAGGACCTGCAGTTTTAAATTTGATTGACGCTTATCGGACTTGCAGCTTTGTAGCTTCAAGTCTGAGCGGACCTTCTCACGCTTCACCTTCATATTTTTGGGAAGCGGGGCGTGACAATAATGCATGGAATGGATGGATTGCTAACATTTAATTTCTTTAAACTAGTATATCTAAGCATTAAAGATTGATACTTAGCAAATAATTCTCCATTAGCAATATGCAATTCATCCATAGTTACCTCGGTATCATCCATGTCGGAATCACTTTCATCGGAGAGTGAGTCTTCTCGGGCCATAAAGCACATGTGGGCACTTTCACTGTAACGGCCTATATTTTTAGACGTATTTTTAGATCATGCGTGCCGGTAGTTTATTTCAGTCGTCTGGATAATCTTTTCGTCCGTGTGTTCTCTGCTACGAGTCGACGCGAGCGCGTCCCTGTTCTCGTTTTTACCGTGTCAAACATTAATTTACAATCAAGATTAACAAATTACGTTAACTAAATTATTTTGCAAAAATACGACATGCAACTCACTTTTAACTTTTACTAATCTTTAATTATTTTACAAATTACATTAATTTTACTTAATTACTTAATTACCCTAATCTCTTACATACCACTACAAACAACAAACACGTTTAATAAAACCAGTTCCTCCCCTCAAATTTGTCAAAGTTGGCATTTCACTTTCGTTTAAGCAAACAGACACGCCTCTACAAACCCATTAGTCAAAAGTTAGCTTTAAAACTCCCTTTTAAAATCAAAACAAACACGTAGCTATAACAGATTCCTCTCCCCTAAAACAATTAGTCAGGTTAGCATTAATTACTCGATTTATCAAACACACACGACTCTTCATCAGAAACCTAAATTAATTAAATTACTTGACTAATACATGACCCAATCCCCTGCTGATATCTTACTTAAGGATCATCAACGTAAACTCTTCTGCAAAACTATCATCTCCCAAAATCCCCATCAATTTCCGCTTCCCAAATCCTCCACCAAGTTCTCATCAACCAACAAATAATCAACCCCAAACCATTTTTTTCCCCAAAAATCAACCCATCTTCATTCCTGCAAACAATTCTCTGCCATCAGATTTATCAAAGCCAAGAACAAATCTCACTACCAAATTAGCCCCAAATCCATCATCTTCCCAACACAAATTTCTCAAACAAATCAGCCCTCCAACAAATACGATCAATCCCAAACTGATTTCTTTTTGAAAACAGAAAATCAAAGAGGAAAATCAAACCCAATAACAAATCTAAAAATAGTTTCAGATCCAAAACAACATCAAATCTGAAAGTAAACTCATCAAACTTCATCTTCTTCCCATCCTTCTTTCTCTTCCTCCTCCTCCCCTTGGCCGACCACCCCATCACCCTTGCCATCAGCCCATAGCCGGAGCGCCGTCGATTGCCTAAAGTTGCGCACGCAAACGTCGAAGGACAGCTGGTCGGAGCGCCGCCTGGCCGGACCCGCCGTCCGCCGCCCTGCAACCGACGTCCGCCCCTCCGTTCGTCCTCCCGAGCGCGCGAAGGTGAGGCCTCCACTCCCCTTCGTGAGTTTTGCCTGCAAACTTTGATGTGATAAAAAATGAAATGAAAGAGACAGGCTGAGAGATAAACAAACTGAGAATAAAATTGATTAAAGAATGAAGAGAGAGTAATAAGATAGCAATGAAAACATGTTGACAGCCAAGAGAAATAGAAATGAAGTGTGACAGCCTATAGACATGTAGTTAAGAGGGGAGGTTGAATGTGACAGCCTTTAGGGAATAGGAATGAAAGAGAGTGTTAAGATAATAATATTTGATAGGTAAAGGTTTTTTAAACATGTTGAATAAATAAAGAGGGTGCCAGCCTAGCCCTATTAAATAATGGAGAATAGGTAGAGTAGGTGGGGCAATCAGTATGTTTTTAACCTTATGTTAACCACGTAGATTAACTTAGTTTGTAGTTAGTATGATAAGTTGTTAGTGAAACTTTACTCGTTAGTTAGATATTAGTATTAACATGTTAGGGTGATAATATTAAATAAATGAGGCGTATCTTGTTAGTGGAACACAATAAAGACATTACCCTAGCCAGAGAACCCAATAAAATTAGACAAACCCAATTTAGGGATTAAATCGGTATTTTGATTTTCTCACAATAAATCTAATTCATTGAATTATTTAACCGAAACAAAGAACTAGCAGTACCAACACATAGTACCCGTCCAGACGAACCCACGACAACCGATACCACCGGAAACAGGCAAGTGAAACTTGCACAGTAACTTGTTTAGGCCATGTTTTAAGCCATTTTGTAAAATTGCGTAAAAGAGACTAGGAGGTGAAATGATAGTCGCCTAGATGGACATATTTTGATCTAGCTTGACAACGAAGCTAGATCTGACACCATTATTATGCTATCATTCATGCCGCCTGTCACATTTACTTTCAAATTAACTGTATGCACTCTTAATTGCTTATTGCCATGTCATCGCATGCATCTTGCCATGTCATTCCATGCATCTTATTATAAATGTGTAGCACACGCTACTTTAAAATGTAAGCTTCGGCAAGTATGATCTTGACTCCAAAATATTGATTGATGCTAGTGCACCCATATGCCAAATTGAAAAACACTTCCTGGCTCGTGATCCAGAAGCGAGCACAACGTAGTTGGGAAACCAACGCTCGATACACGTGGAGGTGTATGGTTAAGCGACCACTCAGCGTAGAAGTGTGCTCGTACAGCCACTTCAGCTGTAAGGCATAAACTCTGGGATTGGGTAGGGTTAAGCGACCACTCAGTGTAAAAGTATGCCAGATCAGCAACTTCAGCTGTAAGGCTTAAACCCTATGCACAATGTGAATGCATATTTTCATCGTGAAATCGTGATATCTTGTTTTGTAGCTTTTGCTACAACGTGTCGTGCAAATGTTAACTTTCATGCTCATGTTTAAACTGATGCATTCATTAAATAACATGTCAGGTCATCTCTATTATTTTAGAACTGCTAGTTGTACCCTTTTTGCTCTTATGTTTCCTTGCACAAAAGTCTCCCCTCCTTTTGGAGACTTTTGCTGACATGTGCCCTTTCCTCTTTGGGTGTCACATGTCAGGTTTTGAGCCTGAATTAGTTGCTGAGGACACAGTTTGCTGACATCCATTTCGAGGACCCGGAGTTCTACCCTTAGTCTCAGTTGGTGACATTCCTTAGTTGTTGTTTACTTTCTTAGTAGTTGTTGTTAAGTTGTTCGGTGCATTGCACCATTCCCTTTCTATTAGTTTCAGCCGCCTTCTTTTCAGACTCTGTACTTTACTTTATGACTATCTCTGTAATGTTTGGAATAAAAATCTGTGGATGTTGAATGTTGGATAAATTTTATTTGTCTATCCATCATTATTATTATTGTTGTTTCGTCGTAATGCAAAGAACCTGATAATGAATTAGATTACCAGACGCTTATCAGACTGTAGCTTCACTGCTCCAAGTCTGAGCGGACCTCTTCACGTCTCGCCTTCCATACTTGGAAAGCGGGGCGTGACAGGTTTTAATGGTGGCCCAAGCAGGTCCCTCTTTGCATCTGTAAAATATCGGAACAACAATAATGATAACAACATCCATTTAAATATTCAGCACATTCAAGCCGTGAATTGAGTCTAATTGAAGGTTTTCCTTGTCTTAGATGGTAGGAAGACTTAGATAGACGTCCAGGTTTGATAGTCAGGCGCTTTCGTTGAGACTTAATTGTACTCGTCTTAGGTTACCTTAGTAGTCTCCCACCCAGCCCTGACTATATTAGATCCCTAGAGCTTTTCCTTTAGTCGTTCATTGAGTCCATAAATTTCGGGCCAGCAAAACGAAATTTTGATACTCTTAGGACCCTTCCCTGGACCTCTATTACAATCTAGTTCATTAGAAAGTCTTAGTGCTAAGTGTAATGCCCTACGTAGCTATTGCACAAGTACTAGAGGGGGGGGTGAATAGTACTTTAAAATAATTAAGAAGGTAATTCCTAATTATCTTGCAAACTCAACCAACAATGCGGAAATGTAAATATTGACAACAAAGAAATACAATCGCAAACACACGATATAACGAGTTCGGATCCACCCAAGTCTCCCCGACTTGTTCCCGGTGATCCTACGTCCCAAACACCCGGATCCCCTCCGGCTACTTGAGTTAGAAACCTCTAACTTAAATTTGCACTATGAAATTCTTGTAGAAAACCTCTACAAGATCAAATCATACACAAATAAAAATGTGACTCCCACAAACCGGGATCACACACAAACTCTCACAACCGAGAGTAAAACACTTGCGATAGCAATGTAAATGAAATAAGAAATGCTTACCAACAAAATCCTATGCCTTGAGTAAACTTACGATTTAGGGCAAAGAGGATTTTGGGGAAGATGAAGGCACCAAACCCTAGCTCCAAGATGTTGACCAGCAATGGAGGTCTAGGAAGATGTTGGTGACCTTGGATCAAGCTCTTGGCTTGAATGGCTCACAATCAATGTGAATTTCTCTTTGGAAATAAGAGTGAGAGAGAGATTCTTGAAAAATGAATGAGCCTGGAAATGAGAATTAATGCTTCTCTTTGATTCTCTAAACTTCAATAAATATCAGCCTTGAATGCTATGAAAGCAGCCCTTCAAGTATATATAGGATAGAGGAAAGAGAGAGAAAAATTCGTGGCAATTAATGCTCCAACGGCTCTATTTTGAAGTAGACTAGTCGGTCAAAGAAGGATCACTAACCGACTAGTTTCTCAACTAGTCGGTCGGTGATTCAACATGAACCGACTAACAGCTTCACAGCCAAAAGGTAAAGTTCAGACAATAGATAACTAGTCTGTCTAAGAAGACTTGCCAACCGACTAGTTTCACAACTAGTCGGTCGGTGAGTGCTCTTTGACCGACTAAGAGTCAAAATAGTATAGGCTGAAATCAAGTTGAACTAGTCGGTCTGAGAACAAATCCCAACCGACTAGTTTCTCAACTAGTCGGTCGACCGTTGTACTTAGACCAACTAATGATAAACAGTAGCTCAGGCTGAAAAACTGTACACACAACAGTCGGTCTAAGAAGGATTCCTAACTGACTAGTTTCACAACTAGTCGGTCGGTGCACCTTCTTGGACCGACTAACTGTAAACAGTAAAGAGCTGAATTTGAACAAGGAATTCTAGTCGATTCAAGAAGCTTTGTCGACCGACTAGATTGCCATCTAGTCGGTTGGTTCTTCTTCTTGAACCAACTAACATGCACAAGAAGCCGCGATAAGAAGCATTAAGCTTTGGGAAAGTTTATATGGGCTTCTAATAAGATCCTAGCTCTAAGATATGCACGTTAAGAAGATTAAAACGTAAGACCTACTCAAGACTTAACAATCTACGAAACGATGCTAGAAGACTATAAATAAAACTTGACGAACCGTCTTCAATCGCTTCGATCCGAATCTCTTGACTTCAATAATGGTCCTTAAGCTTCAACGAAGCTTCAAGCACACGATCACGCGCTTTGAGAAGTCTCGAGACGTCACTTTTGATGTTCATAGAATTTTGGCGATGATCTCCATAACTGCGCTCACAAAGAGTTAGTTCATGATATTTATGTTTGTTCATCATCAAAACCAAATCCGGGGAATCAATACTCAACATTCTCCCCCTTTTTGGTGATGACAAACCAACATAAATAATAATCAAAAATAATGATTCAAATGTAATTTACTTACTCCCCCTGCATTGATGACACGTTAATTCCATATTAAATAATAATCATAAGCATCAAGCAGACGAGGAAAGTATAAAATGTGAATCCAATTATCGAAATTTTGGATATAAATCCATTTTTATATCTTAACTCCCCCTGAATCTAACATATCAAATTAGATTCTCGGAAAAATGCTTTAAATTATCATTTAGCACATTGTCACTATTAATTCTCTCCCCCTTTGGCATTAGCAAAAAGTGTGGGAGGAGATCAACGACAACAATAATGGCTTCAAATAAAAGCATGGGAGTCGTAGAATACGACCACGGTCCAAATGACACCAAAGGAAAATACGAAGTAAATCAAAGCGTGCCAACGAGACCATAGTCGATAATCGAAAAATAAAATCATCAAAACTCAAATTAATTTCACGTATTGAGTTATGGAACATACTCTCCAATATCAACATTCTTGAAGAATTTAGTGCATGGAAAACAATTCTATGTTTTTATAGAAATAATTTCTATTAAATCAAATGTAATCGTCGAGCGACGAAGTCAACATCAGAGACAATAATATAATGTGCACACAGAAATGAATGGCAACACGATGTATATATATATAAGAACATGGATACATCAAAAGTATACATCTGCCAACAATAACATAAACGATCCTCAGATCGGGGCACATCATACAACATATCTCACAGCATACATCGATGTATATCAAAACATGTATACATCAAAATACATCATTAAAACATCCAAAAATATCAAAAATCCATAATCACCCAAACTATCCTAACCCACACTCTCACTACAAGATATATCATCCAATGTGCATAGGGAGAGTCCTCCAATGCAAGCTCAGGAGGTGGAGGCAGGGTTCGCAGTAGCAGCAGGCTCTGCAGAAGGTGTGGTGGTCTCAGGGATGGCAGGAGTGTCAACTAATGGGAGAGTGGTAACGGGAGTGGTCTCGGGAGCACCAACAGACGAAGTATCCACCAGAGGAATGGTGGCAGCAGGTGTGCTCTCGGGATCACCAGCAGAAGTAGCAGCAGCACGAGCAGACGTACCCTCTGGGGCACGAGCAGCAGATCCAACAAGCTCCTGGAGCTCATCCTCATCCATCTCCTCATCATCAGAAACAGACGGAGGAACCTCAATGCCCAAGTGAGAGCAGATGCGAGCTAGCATCACCTCAGAATGAGAGACACAAGACTCCACACGTCTCAGAGAGATGGCAAACTCAGCGAGAGTAGGAGCAGGTGGAGGAGCAGAAGCAGCTGAAGCAGAAGCTGAAGGGGTCGTCTTCTGAACGTGATGAAGCGCCGCAAGAGACTTCTTGACGGCCGTCGCATTCAGAGGAGGACCAAGAGGACGCTCATCATCGGGAGGGAGAGGGACCTTGAAGTGACGGAAGACGAGGGTCAAAAGGCAAGGGTATGGGATGTGAGCTGATTTGGTGGACTTGCGAATGCATTCAAAAGAGTCCATCTTATCAAGGATAATCCTAGCCCAATTGATCTCGCTCCCCATGAAGAGAGCGTAGATCAGCTTAAGGAATGGCTGGGATGGCAAGCTAGATGAGCAGTACTTCGAAAAGAGGCACGACTTCAGGATAAGATTAAGAACCCAGGCATTCGGCTTGAAAGAGTTTGAAGGGACGCCAATCATGACGGAAGGGATCACATGGAACATTTCGGCAAGCATCGCCTGGTCAAGATCAGAAATAACATCGACAGAGATATCGACAGGAAGAAGGCCAGAAGAAGAGACACCTAACAAATCCCCTAAGATTTCTGTCGTGAGGACAATCGGTGTCACCAAGAAAGTCGTCTCAATGGAATGGGTCTCGTCATACTTGTTGGATCCTGTGGATGGCAAACAACACTAGAAGGGGGGGTTGAATAGTGTTGTATAAAGATAAAACTTTTTCGTTCTTTAATCAATCAACACAAAACAAAACCTTCTAATGTTGCCTAAGAAACCAAGTAGAGTGATCTACGCTTGGTTCTTAATCAACTTAATTAATCTTCAAAACAAGTCAGAGATAAAACTCTTCTGGTAGTCGACTCCCTAAGAACAGTAGTCGACTCCCAGAGGGAAATTATGCACAACTCAGTTAAGCGAATACTT
This sequence comes from Scilla litardierei, assembly GCA_030789695.1. Lineage (NCBI taxonomy): Eukaryota > Viridiplantae > Streptophyta > Magnoliopsida > Asparagales > Asparagaceae > Scilla > Scilla litardierei. Next base: position 131,987,553 of record CM061142.1, read on the forward strand.
AATGAAGATATAAACGATTACACGAAAGTACAATAGAGAAGTAGATACAGAAATTGATCTTGCAATATATTATGAATGAGTTACAAATGTAGTACTCAATGAATCAAGATAAACAAAGTAGAGATAAACAATCACAGAGAGAATCAAACGCAAACACAAGGATTTTTATCCTGGTTCCCCACAACCCTGGGTACGTCCAGTCCCCGACCAATCCGGTACGAGATTTCCACTATTGCCTTAGCAATACAAACACCTAGCCTCAACCAGGATTTCCGACCACCTAGACTTGTCTAGGATTTTACCCTTGCCTCACAACCCGAGGACTTTATCTTGCCTCACAATCCGAGGACTTTACCTTGCCTCACAATCCGAGGACTTTACCTTGCCTCACAATCCGAGGACTTTTCACAAACACCTTGCCTACAACAAGGATTTACAACCACCCTTATCACAAAGGGACTACAAGTAAAATCAAATCCAATACACCACAATGAATTAGTGGAGATTGGTTTTTACACCCAATAATTCTATAGCCAAGATTAAATTTGCAATTGTGCTTAACGTGGCTAAAAGAATTTTAAATCGTCCGTAGATCACACAAAGAATATGAGTTTATTCACTGTGATCTAGAATCTAGATGTGTTCTTAGATCACACAAAGAATATGAAATTATTCAATGTGATCTAGAATCTAGATGTTTCAAAAATCCTTTGAGAATAAAAAAAATCAAAGAGAAGGATTTTGAAAACCAATTTGCAATAGCCAAATAATAATAATGATCTTAAAAAAATTGTAAAAGAATATAAGCAATAAGATCAGAAATTGAAAACCCGATTTGGCTATGAAGAACTTTGAGAGCGATGAGAACGATGAGAACTTTTGAGAGAATAATAATTTTGCTCAAGAGAAAATTGGTGAGAAAAATGTTCTCATGGGGTCTCTATTTATAGAGCCAAAGGAGAATTCAAAATAATTCAAATCAAGTTTGACTTCAGCCCAAAAATCAAGCAAAGAATAAATGAGAGAGTGAATCAAGGAATTCTGGTCGCACAGCTGGTAGTCGACTCCCTAACTTTGGTAGTCGACTCCCAGAGTGTCTCAGATAAAATCTGCTACTACTGGTAGTCGACTCCCTAACTTAGGTAGTCGACTACCAGACTATCTTTTCTGGTAGAAGACAGAAATCAGTGTAGTGAACTACTGGGTGTTTGTAGTTGACTACAAATTGAAACTTAGCTTCTATGAAAAGAATGCTCTCAAATAAGTTTAAAATGAGTTTTAAAAACATTTTAGAAAATCATTTTGTGTGTGTGCAAATTCTTCTTGGCTTTGACATAATTCCTAAGAAAATGAAAACCAACTCACACACTAGACTCTATGAAGAACTTGAAGCCATGGTTAAGCTTGCGCTAGTTGCATATGCTTCCGCTTGAATTTGAGCTCCTCTTTAGCTTTAGCTTGAGCACATTCTTTGAGCTTCATCTTTGAACTCTTCTTGTGCTTGAGCTTTGAAGTTGCGAGCTAAATTCATCTTCATCTTCTATGTGTGTGGTTGAAGTTCTTCTTCTCGGAGTATGTTTCGAGCTTCAATTAGCTTATTTGCACAACCTACACACTTAAGTTGTATGATTAGTAATTTAATAACATTTGGTGTGATCATCAACAAAACAAACCACTTGGGGTGGGACTAGATTCCCATCAATACTGACCCCGAACACGGTTCACATAGAAAAGCTTGACAAGACGGGGGTACGGGTGAGGGTTCGCCTTGGGGTCATGGCGAAGATAATCGATGAGGCCGCTATGGGAAAGAAGATCGGCGAGGTGTGGAAAATCGAAGAACTGAACGAAGTGCTCCAATAGCAATGGACAGTGCTCAATACGGTTGTAAGCCGCGAGACACAACGGGTCATCGTGACACAACGATATATCTACACCGCCCACTGGCATGGGAGCCTTCCCCTTAGACGGTCGTGTACTAGATGTCGGACGAGTGCTAGATCGAGGAGGAGGAGTAGGAGCCCTATCGGTAGGCTCAGACTCAGGGATATACTCGGTGTCGGAATCAGAAGCACCAGGAGGAGTGGGAGCACGAAAGGAGGCTGGAGACACAAGCTGCTTCCTAGGCTTGGGTTGAGATCTAGGCTTCGCGGTCGCCGTCCTCTTCTTCTTAAGAGGAGGCAAAGAAGACGATGGATGGGTCGTTTTGGCTCGGCATTTGGTTTGAGGGGGGTCCGTAGACGGAGACTCTACGGTCATAGGTGACGGACGCGAGGGTTCGATGGTGATACATGTTTTCGCCATGATCGGGACGAGACATGCGCAATCAAGCTAGAAATCGAAAGCTCGGTCGAAGAAACCCTAGACAAACCCTAGACAAACGAACTGAAAATCGACGTAACCTAGGGTTAAAAGCTGAGAGGGAGTGAGAGAGTTACCCTAGAATGAAGATGGAGGGAGATCGACGGAGAAGATGGCCGGAAAATGACGCAATCGACAGAGGAGATGAAGGGTTCGGGGTTTTAGGGGGTCTGAGAGAGGGATCGCACAGATTAGAAATGAATCTAATCGGTGCGGGAGCGTATAAGTCGACTTGGAAGTCCAAAAGACGCAACAGCCCCCGACGCATTTAGTCGGTCACAGTTCAAGCGCTGACTGACTAGATGACGATCTAGTCGGTCGGCCAGTGAGCTTGAACCGACTAAGTGCAAACAGTAACTGAAGCCAAAATTAGGGCTGGAGTTAGTCGGTCTGAGTTCATTCACTGGCCGACTAGAACTGAATCTAGTCGGTCGGCCAATGAACTTGGACCGACTAAGAGAGTCCAAAATTTTGAAAATTAGAAATTTTGAGTTCTCTCCTAATCGCACTTGGATGATACATCGAAATAATCTCACATATCATTATACTACCCCATTAAACATCGAAAATCTTAAATACGACGTTCATGAATAAATCGAGCATAAATTCCGAAAAATCAAACATAAATCCAGAAAATCCCAATAAATCTAGCATGAGCATATATAAAGAAATTTAATATCATGCAAGATTATTGAAAATATGAATCCTAAATCTCGGATTCACCCATAATCCCCAATTCTCGACGTAACCGCACAAAGGAGTCTTCCTTGAGTGGTTTCGTGAAAATATCGGCGATTTGCTTCTGGGTTTCAACGTACACTAAAATAATGTCCTTTTTAGCAACATGATCATCTAAGAAATGGTGACGGACATCTATGTGTTTAGAACGGGAATGGTGTACCGGATTCTTAGAGAGACATATTGCACTTTGGTTGTCCACCATGATAGGGCAAGTATCACAGTTTATACCAAAGTCTTTAAGATTGTGTCTCATCCAAAGAACCTGAGCACACGCATCACCGGCGGTAATATATTCCGCCTCGGTGGTTGAGAGTGATATGGAATTCTGCTTCTTGGGAAACTAAGAGACAAGAGAATTTCCTATAAAATGGCAAGTGCCACTAGTACTTTTCCTGTCGGATTTGCATCCCGCATAATCTGCGTCACTATATGAGATTAACTCATATGTGCTAGACTTTGGATAAAGTAATCCGAAGTCGAGAGTGTAACTTAAATAACGGAAAATACATTTTACCGCTACTAAGTGAGATTCCTTAGGTTGAGACTGATAACGAGCACATACACATACGGCAAACATAATATCGGGCCTACTAGCAGTAAGATATAATAAACTACCTATCATACCTCGATATAGACGAATGTCTACATCTTTACCGCCCGAATCCTTATCAAGATGTGTAGTCGTGCTCATTGGAGTCTTCTTCCCGGAGGCATTCTCCATTCCAAATCGCTTTAGCAACTCCACCGTGTACTTGGTTTGGTGGATGAAGATTGCATCGTTCATTTGGTGAATTTGGAGACCTAAGAAATATTTGAGCTCACCCATGTGGCTCATCTCAAATTGATCCTTCATAACATTAGAAAACTCTTCGCAAAGAATGAAGTTAGTAGCACCGAAAATGATATCATCAACGTAAATTTGAACTAAAATAATATCATTATTCGAATACTTAACAAATAATGTAGAATCAACTTCACCCATTTTAAAACCCAAATCCAAAAGAAAGTTCTTTAGACGGTCATACCAAGCTCGAGGAGCTTGTCTCAAACCGTAAAGTGCTTTCTTAAGTTTGAAAACGTGATTTGGAAATTTTTCATTTATAAAACCCGGAGGTTGAGAAACATAAACTTCCTCAAAAACATCTCCATTTAAAAACACACTTTTTACATCCATTTGAAAGAGTTTAAAATCTTTATGGCATGCAAAAGATAATAATAATCTAATAGATTCTAATCTAGCTACCGGAGCAAAGGATTCTTCGAAATCTATACCTTCCTCTTGTCGGTAGCCTTGAGCGACTAACCGAGCTTTGTTCCGGACGACGATTTGGTTTTCGTCGGTCTTGTTCTTGAAAATCCACTTCGTTCCTATAACGGTGTGGTTCTTCGAAGGCAATGGAACAAGCTCCCAAACCTCATTCCTCTCGAATTGAATGAGTTCCTCCTCCATGGATAAGATCCAAGCACTATCTTCGCATGCTTCGCTAATATTCTTTGGATCTATTGAGGAGGCAAAGGCACAATGAGCGAAGTAGTTGACTTGAGATCTCGTCTTGACACTATCAAGTATGTTGCCAATGACTTGCTCATGGGGATGGTCACGAACTGTATGAAGCCGTTTGGGAATTCCCTGATCACTAGGAACATTCTCAAATAATTTATTAGAAGGGTTAGTATCAATTGAATCAATAGAATTAGAATTACCAATAGAATCACATAAGACGTCCATGGAGTCATCATCATTAGTAATTCTAGTAGGGACAAAACCTTCATTAAATGAAACATGAAGTGATTCATCGATCGTTGAGGCTCTTTTGTTGTATATCCGGTAGGCTTTGCTACGGGAGGAATATCCAACAAATATCCCCTCATCGGATCTTGGATCAAATTTGTCCAAACTACCATACGTGTTCTTAATAAAACATTTTGCACCGAAAACTCGAAAATGTTTAACTTGAGGCAACCTACCAAACAACAATTCATAACAAGTTTGTTTGGTGTCGGGCCTCAAAAGTATTCTATTAAACACGTAGCAAGTGGTATGTACCGCTTCCGCCCAAAATTGATGGCCAAGTTGGCTATCATCAAGCATAGTGTGAGCGCATTCCACTAGCGTCCTATTCTTCCTCTCAACAACACCATTTTGAGGGGGTGCGCGAGGGAAAGAAAAGGTGTGAGTAATACCAACTTCATCACAAAAATTTGAGAAAGACTCATTCTCAAATTCCCCTTCATGATCACTACGAATAGTGACAATGGTGGTTCCAATGAGATTTTGTACTTTCTTAACAAATATTGTGAAGTTTTCAAAAGCATCATTTTTATTACTTAAGGAAAATACCCAAGTAAATCTAGAAAAGTCATCAACGATGACAAGTCCATATCGTGCATTTCCTAATGAAGCAACTCTAGTTGGCCCAAAAAGATCTAGATGTAAAAGCTCTAGAGGCCGCTTAGATGAAATGCTTTTCTTAGGTTTAAATGACGATTTTGGAAGCTTGCCTCATTGACACGAGTCACAAAAGCTTTTCTTTTGAAAGACAAGCTTAGGAAATCCTTTAATAGAATTTAACTTGGAAAGCTTAAAAAGTGTTCCAAAGTTCACATGACCAAAACGTCGGTGCCATAAGTGTTGTTCACTTGTGTTGGCAATGAGACATTGTTCATGTGATTTTGGAAGATCTAATATATAGATATCCTTATGGCGTGTGCCAGAGAATAATACATCATTAGTATTTTTATTCAAAATATGGCACATTCCTTTCGCAAAGCTAACTTTGTAACCTTTGTCACAAAGTTGGCTTATTGAAATAAGATTGTGGTTTAATCCTTTAACAAGGTAAACATCACTTATTAGTGGTTTAGAAGGATTACCTACTTTACCAACACCAATGATGGTTCCGCTCTCGTTGCCTCCAAAGACGACTCGGTTCCCATTTGCAATGGGCACCACTCCGGAGAGCAATTGAGCATCACCCGTCATGTGTTTTGAACACCCGCTATCGAGTATCCAATTATTCTTGGAGCTAAATTTGGATTTGTTGCTCCGTTTCTTTTTCTTGAGTACCTAAAGATAGAAATATCATTCCATGGTACCCAAGGTCATTGGGTCCTAAAAGATTAGACCTTGGAAGCCAAGTCCAATTGGACTTAGACTTCCCAACATAATCATCATTATGCACTACATTCATGAAATAAGAATTCATGTAAGCTTGTTTTTCATGCATATTGGTGTTCTTCGGACCCCAAATAGTGAATATTTTGGGAGCCCTATTCCTATTGGAAGTATGCATACGTTGTTGATTTCTACGTGATGCATGTCATGGATATGCATATGGCACATGATGAAATGGTGGTGGCATCATATGAAATGGTGCATGATGATAAGTGTTCATATGATAATGTGGATGAACATATGCATGTGGAGGAACACGTGCGTGAGGGTGTCTCACTTGGTGTGCACGTGCTCGTGGACGTGGTGCATAAAAATCATCATAATTGTGAACCGGTGGAGTAGGATGTGTGTTCCTACGTGGCATAGTATTGGTGTACATAAATGCATAACCCTTCTTTGGAGGTCCACCCAAAGTGGGTTTCTTTCCAAAAGAGGGTGTGTACGAAGTGGAAGCACCATTGGTAGATGAACTACCAATAGAGTGTTTGCTCCCACTCGTTGAGGCATCGGAAGTTGGCCTAACAAAGGTGGTAAACGATTTGGATGAATTTCCCATCTTATATCCCAAGCCAATGTGATGATTGGCCGGAAGTAAGTCATTTAGAATATTATCCAAATGGTCCTTACCTTTATTAAATTTATTAATCCGGCCTAATGTGGACTCATACTTCTCGGTGAGAGAAAGTATAGAAGCATCCAAAGTGGACACTTGAGTTGTGAGTTCACAAACATGAGACTTAAGATTCTCATTCTCAATACTCAAAGTTGAGTTTCGAGAAATCAAATCCGCTATCTCATGTTCATCCGATTCCTCAATATGAACATGCTCAAGTTGAGATTTGAGATTTTCAATCTCATTTCTCAAACCGTCAACAACGGTGTCGTTGTCGATGGTGATAGGCTTAGGTGAGGTTTGGAGACTAACTAACTCATCTTTAGTCTTAGTATATCTATTTACTAATTTAGAATACTTAGACCAAATTTACTCGTTAGCTAATCTAAGGTCGTCCATAGTTACCTCATCGCCTTCATCCTCGCTATCATCGGAGGAAGACTCTTGATCATGCTCCTCTCTAGCCATGAAGCACATGTGTGCTTGCTCCACTTGTTCATCATCCGACTCTCCACTTGAGGAGTCCTCGTCGGAGTCGGTGAATGTCCCGACAAGTCCTTTCTTTTACCCTTTCTTGTACTTCTTTGACTTGTCGAACTTTGGCGCCTTTCACTTCTCCTTGTGTTTGTTTTAAGGACAATCCGCTTTCATGTGTCCTGGCTTGTTGCATTTGAAACACAAAGGAGCGGAGGCGTTAGAAGAACTAAATTTAGATTTGTTCTTAAAATTACCTTTCCGAAAGAATCGATTGAACTTCTTTGCCATGAGGGCAATGGATTCCAAGTCCAATTCTTCTTTCAATTCTTCATCATCGGTAGATGTAGATGTAAATGGAGCGGCCTTGAACGCAATCGCCTTTTTCTTTGGCTCGTCTTGCTTCAAGTAAGACTTCATCTTGTCCTGTAACTTTAGTTTGCTATCCTTGCGTACCTCATAAGACATCAAGGTACCCATTAGTTGAATGACGGTATACTTACTCATATCATTACCTTCCTCGATGGCAAAGGTACGCTTTTCCCAACAAGAAGGAAGTCCGTCAATTATCTTTGAGACTTTCTCCTTTTGGGTGTAGGTCTTACCAAGAGCCTCCAACTCGTTGGTGATGTCGACGAAGCGAGCATAGTACTCCTTCATCTTCTCACCCTGTTGCATATGAAATAACTCGTAAACTTTATTTACAACTACGAGTTTGGAGTCTCTTACCATACTCGTTCCTTCATGCAAGATGAGGAGAGAGTTCCAGATTTGATATGCACTCTTACATGTGCATATCTTGTTGAAGTCTTCGGGCTCCAAAGCGCATTGCAAGGCATTCATTGCCTTGGCATTTCTTACCTCCGCGGCGACCTCCGCGGTAGTCCACTTCGCGAAATCTTCTTCTTCGGGCTCGACGTACTCCGTCAACGTAGCTCTCCACAGTGAAGCGCTCCGGAGGAAAGTTTCCATCCGGCATTTCCAGTACCCATAGTTGGTACCGTTGAAGAAAGGAGGCCTAGTCGAGGAGTGTCCTTCCATCACCGAAGAAGCTCCTTCACGGTTCCTGAAGGTGCTGTAGTCTGAAGGTGGACGTGCGGTTTTGTTGTTGTTGGAAGACATAGCTAAGTACTTGGCTCTGATACCAAATGTAATGCCCTACGTAGCTACTGCACAAGTACTAGAGGGGGGTGAATAGTACTTTAAAATAATTAAGAAGATAATTCCTAATTATCTTGCAAACTCAACCAACAATACGGAAATGTAAATATTGACAACAAAGAAATGCAATCGCAAACACACGATATAACGGGTTCGGATCCACCCAAGTCTCCCCGACTTGTTCCCGGTGATCCTACGTCCCAAACACCTGGATCCCCTCCGGCTACTTGAGTTAGAAACCTCTAACTCAAATTTGCACTATGAAATACTTGTAGAAAACCTCTACAAGATCAAATCATACCCAAATGAAAATGTGACTCCCACAAACTGGGATCACATACAAACTCTCACAACCGAGAGTAAAACACTTGCGATAGCAATGTAAATGAAATAATAAATGCTTACCAACAAAATCCTATGCCTTGAGTAAATTTACGATTTAGGGCAAAGAGGATTTTGGGGAAGATGAAGGCACCAAACCCTAGCTCCAAGATGTTGACCAGCAATGGAGGGCTAGGAAGATGTTGGTGACCTTGGATCAAGCTCTTGGCTTGAATGGCTCACAATCAATGTGAATCTCTCTTTGGAAATAAGAGTGAATGCGAGATTCTTGAGAAATGAATGAGCTTGAAAATGAGAATTAATGCTTCTCTTTGATTCTCTAAACTTCAATAAATATCAGCCTTGAATGCTATGAAAGCAGCCCTTCAAGTATATATAGGATAGAGGAAAGAGAGAGCAAAATTCGTGGCAATTAATGCTCTAACGGCTCTATTCTGAAGCAGACTAGTCAGTCAAAGAAGGATCACTGACCGACTAGTTTCTCAACTAGTCGGTCGGTGATTCAACATGAACCGACTAACAGCTTCACAGCCAAAAGGTAAAGTTCAGACAATAGATAACTAGTCTGTCTAAGAAGACTTGCCAACCGACTAGTTTCACAACTAGTCGGTCGGTGAGTGCTCTTTGACCGACTAAGAGTCAAAATAGTATAGGCTGAAATCAAGTTGAACTAGTCGGTCTGAGAACAAATCCCAACCGACTAGTTTCTCAACTAGTCGGTTAACCGTTGTACTTAGACCGACTAATGATAAACAGTAGCTCAGGCTGAAAAACTGTACACACAACTAGTCGGTCTAAGAAGGATTCCTAACCGACTAGTTTCACAACTAGTCGGTCGGTGCACCTTCTTGGACCGACTAACTGTAAATAGTAAAGAGCTGAATTTGAATAAGGCATTCTAGTCGGTTCAAGAAGCATTGCCGACTGACTAGATTGCCATCTAGTCGGTTGGTTCTTCTTCTTGAACCAACTAACATGCACAAGAAGCCGCGATAAGAAGCGTTAAGCTTTGGGAAAGTTTGTATGGGCTTCTAATAAGATCCTAGCTCTAAGATATGAGCGTTATGAAGATTAAAATGTAAGACCTACTCAAGGCTTAACAATCTACGAAACGAAGCTAGAAGACTATAAATAAAACTTGACGAACCGTCTTCAATCGCTTCGATCCGAATCTCTTAACTTCAATAATGGTCCTTGAGCTTCAACGAAGCTTCAATCACACGATCACGCGCTTTGAGAAGTCTCGAGACGTTGCTTTTGATGTTCATAGAATTTTGGCGACGATCTCCATAACTGCGCTCACAAAGAGTTAGTTCACGATATTTATGTTTGTTCATCATCAAAACCAAATCCGGAGAATCAATACTCAACACTAAGTTCTCCTGATCTTTAATCGACCTAATAATTAGGCCCCTGATTTTTATTATTATTCTTAGTCCTTACATCGCTATGTTAATGACCGTAGAATTCAATCGTAGCAGATTCACCTAAGTTAATTCCCCGTCGTGTTTACATTTTAACCATTCAACTCCCTCCTTACTCTCGACCCACGCAATCTTCCTGACAGCCATCATTATCCTTTGAATCACTCGCATTACTATACTAATTCTACTGTCGATATCCCTTTTATGGAAATCCTTGCCCAGTTTAAACTTCTTTAAAAAGCTTTAATATATATACATAGGCCTCATATTTTTCAACTGATTTTAAAATTATTTTTTGATTTCGAGTTTCCTTCGCTGAAAATTTTTAGTCACTATATTATAATGATTTCTAATCTATGCCATTCGTACCCACGTATTTTACTTTCTACGTATGGAGATCTTTATCTTTAAACCTTTGTTGATGGCATGCATATAAATGATAAGCTTCCTTCAATGGACCATGATCCAGTCAATGTGCTTGGCTAAGTTTGTTGGATCACCCTAGCTAGACTTGGGGTAAGTGATCCTGGCTTAGTCACTTCCCTGGCCGTGTCCGCTGGACCGCAAGGACGTGAATTATAATTATGTATGGCATTTTTCTTACTATACTACAACAGATTCCAAAACAACCGACCATATACTAATTTTAAATACTTTTTATAACAAATAAAACTTCAACTATTTCAGTGTATTAGTTCTCTATTCATCGTATTTATACGTTAAAAATTTTTGTTAAAAAAATCTATCTCCATTTACGAAACAAACACTACACCCATGACTCTTTCGTCTATTGCTTATCTACTATTTTAACTTATACCACCTACTCACCATCCTTATATATGTTATCGGGATATTGTCACTTTTTTACACATACCTCCAACTCTCCCATTTAATCATTCATAACCATTTCTACGCCACCTGATCAAGCTAACCCTTGTCACGACTACTGATTTGATATCACTGTTCCACAGACTAAGTCGTGACTACTCGAACGTGATAGAACGGTATAATAACAAGCAGTCTTAAAATTGCTACTGGATCAGTGTCTAGAAAGGAATGGGAAGGGGGTTGGTCAACCAATAGACTTGTCATGCGGTCATACAAGACTTGTGCCTTCAAGCCCTGACTGCCTGGCTGGTTTGGGAGTCGAGCTAGACTTATTATTATTACGCCAGCCTACACAATTAGATAGTCAAGCGACGTTTGTTTTCCTCATGCTCGCTCATTACTTGTCCTTTCAGTGTTACTGCGTCCACCTGGTCGTCTTACTATTGTCATCACATTGTCTGTTGGTTAAAACGTTGTTGCTACCATATAGTATGCCACCGTCGTTACGTTTGCACTTGCATAGTCACCTTTACTTTATGCATTACATACACTTTACTTACCACGCTTGAGCAGCCACCAGTACTTTATTTTTCGCTCATATATGCATGTCTGTTCTTACTTTACTTTTTTTGCATCTGTAAGATCATCTTTCTGATCAAGCTAACTCCATGTCATTGCCTCACCTGAACCCAGTCGTTGCAAACTTGATTCGTTACATCAAACAACTCTGTATCCTATACTATCTCTTGGTTACACATTAGTGCATCTATTTACTTACTTTAGCGAGATTAGTTTTGTAAGGATCGCCTTACCCTTGCAATACTAACAACACACACTAGAGGGGGTGAATAGTGTAATATCAATAAAAATTGTCCAATTAAAATTTAACTTGCAAATTCGGAATTATAAATGCAAGAGGAATTAAAAGGCACAATCAATCCAAACACAAACACAAAGTTTTACCCTGGTTCCCCAAACTTGGGTACATCCAGCCACACCAATATTCACTATATTCCCACACAGAGAAGTGAATACAAATCTCACAAGGAGATACCCCCAGAAAGAGGATTTATGCCGTACACAAGGACCCAACCAATCCTACACGAGGATCAAGACTCCCACACAGAGAATCACTAACTCCCACTCAGAGAATTAGGGTTAGCCCTACACTAGGACACTAAACTTCCACAAAGAGAGTTAGTCCCACAAAGAGAGTTATTCCCACAAAGAGAATATCCTAAGTCCCACAAAGAGACAACCTCCCACAAAGAGAGAAAGTTCTAATTCCCACAAAGAGAATTAGAGACACAAATTACACCAAGTAAATTAAATACTCTTACCTATGCCTTGAGATGCTTACCCATGAATGGATGCAAGGCATGGAAGAGGATCTCCAAGTGTTGAGATATGCTTGACAGCACGTGGATGAATTCCCTTGAGCTGGACTTCAATGCATGAAGATGAATGAGAGCTCTTGAGAGGGAATTGAGGGAGTTTGAGAGTTGCTTATGGATCTCTTGAGATATTAAGAGATGGCAGCACACTCATATATATGAACCTTATATCAAACCCCAAAACCCAAGATAATAGCCAAAGAAACAATTCTGCAACGGTTAGAAACTGGGCGAAAACGACAGGAACAGTCGACTGAAGATCAAAAGATAGTCGACTGATCAACGGCTAGAAAATATCCAACGGCTATAATCTGAGCCAGGACAGTCGACTGATGAAGTCGATACAGACGACTGTAAACAGGACAGGCGCCCGTTATTCCTTCGGCAGGCGACTGCTGCAGGGGATGGAATAAAACAGAGAGCTGCACTCTTTCTACAGTTAAGCATACAGGCGACTGATGTCAATAATACAGTCGACTGTCTATTAGCCAGGCGACTGTAAAACCTTAATCAGTCGTCTGTTGTATAAGATGGAGAAACAACAGAGAGATGCAGAGAATGCACTTACGCTATACAGGCGACTGGTGACCAATCTATAGGTGACTGTAAATATACAGGCGACTGTAAACTGACCAGTAGTCGACTGTGCGTAAAGCTCAAGTTTGAGTCAATTGAAATGTTGAATTGAGCTCTGCATATCAGGCGACTGTAGAAGGATCTACAGGCGACTGGAAATCACCCAGTCGACTGTGTTTCCGTCAGTAGGAGACTGATGGAAAGCCAGAGACTCCAAATGAGTCTTTGGACAGAGTGAACCTATTGGGTTAGATTCTATGATAATTCTAAGGCTCACTAAGATGGTTAGATGCATATGCATGAATGAGTAAACAATCTAACAAGGCATTACATTAATCCTAGACTCAAAAGAGAGAGAAAGCAATAAAGTAAATTACATGGATTACAATGCTTTCCTTATAGTCTAAGTCTTCAATCTTGATGCCTTGATTGCTCTCCATCATCTCCAAGCTTTGGCACTCCTTGAGTCCAAGCTTTGGCTCTTCTCCACTTGATGTCCATCCTTGCACCAAGTGATTAGTCTCCAAGAAAAATATTCTTGAAATAAAACTGAGAGACTAAAACATGAGAGTCATTAGCAACAACATAATGTTGTAATCATCATCAAAATAAGATTGGTATGAAACACTAATACTCAACAAGTTTTACATTTGCGTTATAACCCTTTTCTTTTTAAAATGTTATTCTTTTACCTTTATTTCTATCATCAACAGTGTTGACTTTTGTTATGCGTTATGTTGATAGGATGTTAGATATGATTATTATTATTATAAGGGGATTATAATTACGGATAAGAGTAGTTGAGATGATGTAAAGTGTAGTGTATTGATTGTTTACAATATAATAGGTAGAATGATGTGTTCAAGAGTTATATTTCACATTTGGATATACACAATACATAATGGCTTCAATAGGATTCCATACTATGAATGGTGCACAGGAAGACGAATACATTACGGATTTGGAATTCATATCATGATTTATGATGACGATGATGATTAGTAGAGTATGTAAAGTCACAAGACTTCATCGTATAGGTAAAGTGATGGAGACGTCGAAAATGATATGATATGTTGATACAAATGGATAGTTGCGTTAATTGATCTAAGTTGCTTAGGATGAGATTCAAACAGAAATGATGAGATGTGATTTAATAATTTGATAATTAGGGTGCTTAAACTTATGAGTTGTCACGATGGAGGATGAGTTGGGGGCATGATAAATGTTGATTTTGATGGTGATGTATACTAAGCGTATTTATACTTGTCGTCTTATGTTAGTAATTGGTAGAGCACCGTTATATCAATAGATTAATACAAGAATAAGATTAGGATTGGGATTTGTGGATGTCACAATTATAGTACTACAAGTTAGGTAATACAATGAACAAGGGATGATACACTACGGATGGGACAACCTATGAGAATGTATAACTTTTTGGAGAACTTAGGTATAGAGGATAGCATACATTAAAGACCCCTGAAAAGATGTTACTGCCTTAATAACAATGATGAGCAAAGGATTGAAGAAATTGTAAGAAGTATTGATTGAGGATAGTTGGTATTTTCCCTTTTCGGAGTTGCCTTGTTCAAAGTATTGATTGTTTAAGACAAGAATTATGAGATAGAACTCAAAAATAAAAGGGAAGTAGTTGACCTATATTTAAGTTCATGATATGCTTATAGTTGTAACATTATTCGGTGACGAGACGAGAAGTGATGATTTATTTTAATGACACTTGTTTGAGATTATGAGTTTAACAACATGTGTGTTAGAATATTGGGGTTGCAGTTGGGAGTATTTTATTTTTCTCACCCTTGTCCATGCACATTTTGGGTAGCTGTCCCTAGCCTTTTCACTTACCCACTAACAATTAAGGCCATCGATGGTGCTTAGTCATCCGAACCTCTTTTTGAAACTCAATCTTAACCACATCACTTGTGTCTTTCCTAACCAATTTCATTTCTTCGTCTCGAAGTATTTCAGGTCATAATTTACCTCATAGAAATACGAGAGCGCTATCCGTCTTTGTTTCCTGCTCATTAGTTGATAAGAATTCCGAGGACGGAATTTTTCTTAAGGTGGGTAGAATGTAACGGCATATATTTTTAGACGTATTTTTAGATCGTGCGTATCGGTATTTTATTTCAGTCGTCCGGATAATCTTTTCATACGTGCGTTCTCTGCTACGAGTTGACGCGAGTGCGTCCCTGTTCTCATTTTTACCGTGTCAAATATTAATTTACTATCAAGTTTAACAAATTACTTTAACTAAATTATCTTGCTAAAATACGACTTGCAAATCACTTTTAACTTTTACTAATACTTTAACTATTTTACAAATTACATTAATTTTACTTAATTACTTAATTACCCTAATCTCTTATCTATCACTACAAACAACAAACACGTTTAATAAAACCAGGTTCCTCCCCTCAAATTTGTCAAAGTTGGCATTTCACTTTCGTTTAAGCAAACAGACACGTCTCTACAAACCCATTAGTCAAAAGTTAGCTTTAAAACTCCCTTTTAAAATCAAAACAAACACGTTGCTATAACAGATTCCTCTCCCCTAAAACAATTAGTCAGGTTAGCATTAATTTCTCGATTTATCAAACACACACGACTCTTCATCAGAAACCTAACTTAATTAAATTACTTGACTAATACATGACCCAGTCCCCTGCTGATATCTTACTTTAGGATCATCAACGTAAACTCTTCTGCAAAACTATCATCTCCCAAAATCCCTATCAATTTCAGCTTCCCAAATCCTCCACCAAGTTCTCATCAACCAGTAAACAATTAGCCCCAAACCATTTTTTCCCCCAAAAATCAACCCATCTTCATTCCTGCAAACAATTCTCTGCCATCAGATTTATCAAAGCCAAAACAAATCTCACCACCAAATTAGCCCCAAATCCATCATCTTCCCAACACAAATCTTTCAAACAAATCAGCCCTCCAACAAATACGATCAATCCCAAACTGATTTCTTTTTGAAAACAGAAAATCAAAGAGGAAAATCAAACCCAACAACAAATCTGAAAATAGTTTCAGATCCAAAACAACATCAAATCTGAAAGTAAAATCATCAAAACCCTTCATCTTCTTCCCATCCTTCTTCCTCTTCATCCTCCTCCCCTTGGCCGACCACCACATCACCCTCGCCATCAGCCCATAGCCGGAGCGCCATCGATCGCCTGAAGTTATGCACGCAAACGCCCGAGGACAGCTGGTCGGAGTGCCACCTGGCCGGACCCGCCGTCCGCCGCCCTACAACCGCCATCCGCCCGGAGGTGAGGCCTCCACTCCCCTTCGTGAGTTTTGCCTGCAAACTTTGAGGTGATAAAAAATTAAATGAAAGAGACATGCTGAGAGATAGACAAAGGAAGAGTAAAAATGATTAAAGAATGAAGAGAGAGTAATAATATAGCAATGAAAACATGTTAACAGCTAAGAGAAATAGAAATGAAGTGTGACAGCCTATAGACATGTAGTTAAGAGGGGAGGTTGAATGTGACAGCATTTAGGGAATAAGAAATGAAAGAGAGTGTTAAGATAATAATTTTTGATAGGTAAAGGTTTTTTAAACATGTTGAATAAATAAAGAGGGTGCCAGTCTAGCCCTATTAAATAATGGAGAATAGGTAGAGTAGGTGGGGCAATCAATATATTTTTAACCTAATGTTAACCACGTAGATTAACTTAGTTTGTAGTTAGTATGATAAGTTGTTAGTGAAACTTTACTCGTTAGTTAGATATTAGTATTAACATGTTAGGGTGATAATTTTAAATAAATGAGGCGTATCTTGTTAGTGGAACACAATTAGACATCACCCTACCCAGAGAACCCAATAAAATTAGACAAACCCAATTTAGGGATTAAATCGGTATTTTGATTTTCTCACAATAAATCTAATTCATTGAACTGTCTAATCGAAATAGAGAAGCAGCAGTACCAACACGTAGTACCCGTCCAGACGAACCCACGATAACCGATACCACCGGAAACAGCAAGTGAAACTTGCACAGTAACTTGTTTAGGCCATGTTTTAGGCCATTTTGTAAAATTGCGTAAAAGAGACTAGGAGGTGAAATGATAGTCGCCTAAACGACCATATTTTGATCTAGCTTGACAACGAAGCTAGATCCGACACCATTATTATGCTATCATCCATGCCGCCTGTCACATTTCTTTCAAATTAATTGTACGCACTCTTAATTGCTTATTGCCATGTCATCTCATGCATCTTGCCATGTCATTCCATGCATCTTATTATTAATGTGTAGCACATGCTACTTTAAAATGTAAGCTGCGGCGAGTAGGATCTTGACTCCTACATGTTGATTGATGCTAGGTGCACCCCTATGCCAAATTGAAAAACACTTCCTGGCTCGTGATCCAGAAGAGAGCACAACATAGTTGGGAAACCAACGCTCGATACACGTGGAGGGGTAGGGTTAAGCGACCACTCAGCGTAGAAGTGTGCACGTACAGCCACTTCAGCTGTAAGGCGCAAACTCTGGGATTGGGGTAGGGTTAAGTGACCACTCAGTGTAGAAGTATGCCAGATCAGCAACTTCAGCTGTAAGGCGTAAACCCTGTACACAATGTGAATGCATGTTTTCATCATGAAATCGTGATATCTTGTTTTGTAGCTTTTGCTACAACGTGTCGTGCAAATGTTAACTTTCATGCCCATGTTTAAACTACATGTTTAAACTGCTGCATTCATTAAATAACATGTCATGTCATCTCTATTATTTTAGAACTGCTAGTTGTACCCTTTTTGCTCTTATGTTTCCTTGCACAAAAGTCTCCCTTCCTTTTGGAGACTTTTACTGACATGTGCACTTTTCTCTTTGGGTGTCACATGTCAGGTTTTGAGCTTGAATTAGTTGCTGAGGACACAGTTTGCTGACGTCCAGTTCGAGGACCCGGAGTTCTACCCTTAGTCTCAGCTGGTGACATTCCTTAGTTGTTGTTTACTTTCTTAGTAGTAGTTGTTAAGTTGTTCGGTGCGTTGCACCCTTCCCTTTGTATTAGTTTCATTCATGCTTAGGCCTTCTTTTCAGACTCTGTACTTTACTTTATGACTATCTCTGTAATGTTTGGAATAAAAATATGTAGATGTTGAATGTCGGATAAATTTTATTTGTCTATCCCTCATTATTATTGGTGTTGTTTCATCGTAATGCAAAGAACATGATAATGGATTAAATTACCAGATGCTTATCAGACTGTAGCTTCACAGCTCCAAGTCTGAGCGGACCTCTTCACGTCTCGCCTTCCATACTTGGGAAGCGGGGCATGACAGTCACCCTTCTCATCATCGGATTCACTTGATGAGTCTCCACTTGAATCATCGAATGTACCTACTAGTCCTTTCTTCTTATCTTTCTTATTCTTGTCGGACTTGTGGTACTTCGGAGCCTTCCACTTCTCTTTGTTTCGTAGCATTGAGCAATCCTTCTTGATGTGCCCTGGCTTATTACACTTAAAGCAAAGAGAGGAAGTGTTATTAGTAGAATCAAATCTATCCTTAGATGAAAATTTACCTTTGCGAAAGAAGCGTTGGAACTTCTTCGCCATTTGAGCCATTTCATCCAAGTCCATCTCATTTTCTGATTCTTCACTATCGGAGGATGAGGAATTGGCTTTGAATGCCAAATCTTTCTTCTTGGCCTCCGAAGGGTTCATCATAGCTCGAATCTTTAATCGGTTCTCCCGTCTTACTTCGCAAGACATGAGAGTGTCGATAAAGTTTACAACTGTGTAAGTCTTCAAGTCGTTGACCTCCTCGATGGCGATAGCTCTTCTTTCCTACTTGGAGGTCATTCCCATTATGATCTTCCTTATCTTATCTTGTTGAGAATAGACTTGTCCGAGAGCTTCCAATTCATTAGTGATATTGGTAAAACGTCCGTACATCGATGCTATGCTTTCATTTTCTTGCAAATGAAACATATCGAAATTTTACACGGTAACATAGAGTTTAGAAAGTTTTACCTTGTTCGTTCCCTCATGGGTAACGACGAGATGGTTCCAAATTTGATATGCACTCTTACATGTGCATATCTTTTTGAACTCATTAGGGTCCAACGCACAATAAGAGCGTTCATTGCCTTTGCGTTGTTGACTTCGGTGGATTTCTCGGTAGCCGTCCATTTTTTGAAATCCACTTCGGTAGGCTCGACGTATTCCTTGTGGAGGGTTCTCCAAAGGGAAGCACTCCTTAGGAACGTTTCCATCCGGTATTTCCAATAGCCAAAGTTCGTGCCATTGAAACGCGGAGGACGCACCGTTGATTGTCCTTCGAAAACTGTGGACGCTCCATCACGATTGTGATTGTTGTACGAAGACAGTGGAGGAACGTTGTTGTTGTTTGATGCCATAGCTATAAACTTGAGCTCTGATACCAATTGTAAGGTCCCTGGCTATGAGGAAAATACTAGAAGGGGGGTTGAATAGTGTTTATGCAATTTAAAAAGATAGTTATACCAATTTAAATTCCTAACCAACAAATAGTGCGGAATAGAAATAAACCCAAAATGAAACAAATACAAACGCAAGGATGTTTCAAGGGTTCGGATTACCCAAGTCACTTCCCGACTTGTTCCCGGTAATCCTACGTCCCTTCCACCCGGTTAACAACCGGATACTCAAGTTAGAACCCTAACTTGAGGTTTCCTTAAAATCCACGTGTAGCAACCCTACGAGTGAAATCGAAATACAATCGATTGACCTTGACTCCCACAACTTGGGAGCAAGCAAACCACTCTCACAAACCGAGAGTAAATCCAAATAACGAAAGTTATGAAATATGAAATTAAGCAACACTTACAATCACTTATGCCTTGAAGTAGAACTTGAAGGAGAAGTGTGTTGTGTGTTGAAAAGACTCTCTTGGAAGAGATGAAAGCCCTTTCTCTTGACTGCACCAAATGCCTAGAAGATATCTCTTTGGTTCTAGGTTGGAGAGCAAGAGATTGAAGATTGGAATTCTTAGGGCTTTAGGATTTGAGAGCTTTAATCTTGAGAGAATGAAAGCTTGAAATGATTTAGCAAAAATGAGTAGCTTGGGTAACATCTCAATGGAACAGTAGAAGCTCCTTTTATAGGTTTCTCAAACCCTTCAAACGAAATCAGCAAAAACCCCTTTGAAATCCGTGAGGAAAAACTCAACGGATAGAATCTGCGCCCGCGACAATCGACTGTAGAAGAATTCACAGTCGACTGCTGCACAGTGACAGAGGGTAGGTGAGAATTTATAACGGTAACTTACCACGTGGACAGTCGACTGATGAGGCATAGACAGTCGACTGTTGAACCAACATGCGACTGTAAATCCTACTACAGGCGACTGGCCGTAAGTTGGGTAAGTTGATGAAATCTGGAAAACGTCTGGGAGAACAGGATAAACGACTGATGAAGAGAAGATAGTCGACTGTTAATCTGAACAGGTGACTGTAATTCCTTCTACAAACGACTGTCAAAACCCTGAGATTTTCCAGAGAGTTGAGTCATCAAATAGGCTCAAGGACAGACGACTGTTGTAGAATTGACAGTCGACTGTTCTATTGGACGGTCGACTGTAAATCCAACATAAGTCGACTGGCCAGAGTAAACAGAGAAATAGATTTTGTGCTATGATAGACATGCGACTGATTAACAAAACACAATCGACTGTCACTTGGACATGCGCCTGTGAATCGTTCATAAGTCGCCTGTGAGAGTTAAAAACTTAGAAGCCCAAAACTAGACTGTAAAAGTTTGTGCATAACAGGCGACTGTAGAACAAAACATAGTCGACTGTTTTGAGACAGACGACTATAAAACGTTCAGCAGTCAACTATTATAATCATGGCATGCACAACATAGATAGAAATGAATTGGAGTCTAAGGAAGGTTGATCTAAAAATATCCTAAGCCTGAAATGAAGATGTGTGTGCGTGCTCCAACAAAGTTCTACTTCTAAGCTACACACTAGAAGAGAAACAAGAAAGTTACATTTGACGAACTCTCTCTTCTATCCAACGCATGAGCTTGAAGTCTTCTAGGAGCTTCAATCACCATCTACGATCATCCAATCCATTTCATTTGCTTTCAATGATCTTTGAGTGTCATTCATTGCAAGTAGATCTTCATAATAAGCTTAGGCAATGGATTAACTGCAAATAGGGGATTAGTCACTAGTATTTATGTTTGCTCATCATTAACACCAAGTAGGGAGAAGTCCAATACTCAACACAGCATGTAGCTTCTCAGAGTCTCGCCCTGCCTCTGCACTATGTTCAACAAGATGTTCGAGCCCGGCTTTCTCCATTGCCCTGCTATGAATTGGTTGCAGAAGATCCGGCATATGTCTCAGAAGTTGCCGATGGACTGATCATGGAGGCTGTTATACCACTCGCTTGCTGACTTCTGGAGGGTGGTATAGAAACCTCAGCAGAGTAGGGCATCATCGGCCCCTTGGAACTCCATGATCCCCTTGTAATCTTGGATGTGCTCCTAAAGGTCCCCCGTCCCTTCGTTCTTCTACAGTGTTGGGACCTTGAACCTGGAGTGTACTCGCTTGGTGGTGATATTCCTCATCAACGGGCAGCGGTCGTCCGGGTGGGTTTCTAGGGTGACCTGGTCCGGCAGTGCCTTGCACTGGTGTTTAAGCGTTTTGGGTAGATTGGCGGAGGCATGTGAGAGATTGACTCTGTGGTCTTCCTGGCTGGGAATCGGCATTGGCCATCGAGCTTTCCCCCTTCGGTGACATTCCTCTCGACTCCTCTGCCTCGTCCGGCGTGGGCTCCTGCTCCGCCCCATTGGTCCTCAGTGGCCAGGCAGTCGCCCTAGGTTGAGCAGGATCGTTTGGACGAGGCTGCAGTTGGCTCGACCCCAGTCCATTCGGTTTTTTGTCTCCCCTCATTTCAGTGGGAGGTGGGGGTTTGAGACCGCGTAGGAGAAAAGTTCGGTAAGGTGAACCACCGCTCTCGGTTAGGGCTTCTCCCATCGTGGTTTATGACCACGGTCGAGCGCAGTAGGGGGCGTGCCCCTTGGCGGTCGGAAAGGCCCATCAAGTTTCCCTCGAAGAGGTGTTGTGGGCCCGCGAGTTGCTGGACAGCCACCGCCCGTGTTTGGAAGTTGGTGTTCATTTCCTTGGCGAAAAGGTAGATCTGTTCGCAGGTTACCGACCGTGAGTCGTCGGTTTCTTTGGCGAAGCGGCTGTGTCTGGTCTTGGGTGACACGTAGACGCCCTCCTCGTGGATGGGCGGCATGCGAGGCCCTCCGTTATTATGCTGGTCCATGTCGGTTGTTGTGGATGACGTGGGTGCTGATCTGATTCCCACAAACGGCGCCTGATGTTTCGGGGTGTTTTCTCATCGCTGATTGGTAATATAGAGGTCTGAATGTCGTCACGGTATTTGGAAGAGGGGACGGCTCTCGGGGTTGGTTGGCCGAGCGTTCGCTTGAGTGGGAAGGCACGGGTTCGAGAGACCATGCACCGAAGGGTAGCTTCAGCAGGTTGACAGTCTTTTGGATCGTTCGGTCGGACGAGCTCCGACACGAGGGCGTTCAGATCCATGCGATGGTACGTCGAAGGGAAGCTTCGGCAAAGTGATGTCTCTTCAGATCTGCAAAACGAAGAGCTCGTCAGGGGGGTTGGACATTGGTTTCAACCAAGTCCCCTCCGATGCCTAAGTCAGACCTTAGCTGAGAGGTGCTTCGGTGAACCGAGCTTGGCTCAAAGAGAGACCAAGCGCAAGTTCTCAGCCGAGCTGTGGAGGAGAAATATAAGGTGGAAGAAGGTCTCAGAGGATTAGGTATACCTGGGTGTCAAGTATCCAAAATTTGGTCCATTGCGTTCTGTTCTTCGGGTCTCTTATAGGAGTCCCGCATGTCAACGCTTTCATAGCATTTATCATTCCTCCCTCCGTGCCAGCCGGCGTTGATGGTCCCTTGAATGACGATCAAGGCGAACGTAATGACGGCTTCAATAGTGATCAAGGTGAGCGCGATCAAGGGAGCGGTTCCCCCCATTGAGCGGGGTCAACCGGCTATCGGATGGTTGTCTTGGGCCGCTACACCCCATCCCGCATTTGGACCCCTTTGGGCCAGAGCCTGGCTCGGTTTTGGGTCTAGCGGTCGGCCTTCATATCTCTGGCACATTTGGGGGGTTGTATCAGTAATATACTAATGGAAATGGCTCTGCACATTACTTTTTACATAACCAACATCATGGTATGAATGTCCATTGTTCCATAACAAAATATATACATGGTTTTGAATATTTGCCATATTTTCTCGCAGCAAACAAAACTTGGGTTAGTGAGTTTGATGCCAAGCCATTAAGGGCATGTTCGTTTGTGTTTTTCTAGGTGGGATTGTGGCCAAAAAACACTATTTAGGCAACTATTCACAACATTCACGTTAATATTTTTTTTGTTCTTTTGTGTTTATCTCGTTTCTACGTGAACTTTGCCTACGTGGACATCGGTTCGCGGCAACACACAATCCCCGAATTTTGTGGGAATTACGTCGGTTTCTTCTGACTCCATGGCCTGATTCGGGTTCAATATTACATATTTAACCCCCCATTTAGCCCTATTTTATGCTCATGTGATGCTACATTGTTCTCTAATTCATACGTATTTTGTACACAATTATTTATTAGAGAAAACACTCTATTTGAGCACAAAACAGAAATTAACGGAGTATTTCTGCCCTTTTTATATTTTTCATAGCTTGGTCTCGATCTCACGATTCCAACGACTATTTATTTGTATTTTTCTGAGATCTGTGCTAATTACTATGAATTTTTGAATGCAGAATAGCAATTAATTGGAGAAATACGGCAGAAATACGAGAAATACGGACGCAGACCAATCAGACGCCGCCACGTGGCAGCCATCCGCCGCTTCCCGCTCGATCCAACGGTCCACAGCGACGTAGAGGCGGAAATACGACGGGGCGACGTGGCCTCTTGCGCACCGTGCGATTGAGATCCAACGGACGAAGTTCGCCCCGACATTTCGAATCGCAGCAGCTGAGATCGCTCCGCGCGGAGCCACGTAGTGGCCATCCGCCGCTTCGATCGAACGGATCTGATCTGCCCCCGCATCTGAGCAGCGACGAAGCGAAGCGCTACCGTTGGATCGTAATCCAACGGTCGATAAGCACTCCGCATCGGAGTCAGATCACGCAGGAGCTCGGAGCGAAGTGGCCTCGTCTGGGCCGTGGATGCGAGATCGGACGCTCCATATTAATCCCAAGCTGAATTCGGGGCGGGCGGAGCGCAAATCTTAAAGCGCACGTGGCGCCTTCAGGGACGATTCCGCACGAATCCGACGGTCTGAGTTTGATGCGGCGGCGGATCGGGTTTTAAGCACAAACGGGTGCGGATATTGAACCCAATAAGGCTATTAAACCCGCAATGAGCCTATATAATGTATTCCTAGGGTTTTTGGGCGTATACAAGCAGATTTTGGCGTATTTTGAGCGTATTGGAGGCTCTAGGAGCCGTATTTCGCCAGGGAAAAATTCTGTAAAATTCTAGAGGCTATTTTTATTATTTTCAGAGAGTTTTGGTGTATATCTTGGAGATTTGGTAATGAATTCTTAACTTAAACTCCGTATTTTGGTGTTTTTTCATCGTATTTTGCTATTAGATCAATGTATTTTGTGATGAAACTTGTTTATTCTTGCATGATGAGTAGCTAAATCCTATTTGTGCATGATATGGAGTAGTTAGGGGATGTGATTCGTGTTATTTTGGTTGAATATTTTTGTTCTTCATCGTAAAAGTCGCTAAAATTGTATGTTTTTGCTATTTAATCCTCTTTTCGTCTTCCAAAAGAAGCGAATACGTTGATGATCACCCCCACAAGGGTGAGATTTGATCTCTCCAAAAGAGAGCTTCATACCATATTCGTAGAACTATAGTTTTAGCGACGTTTTTTATTCATATTGTGCTTGAACCCCCAAAAGGGTATTTTCCGACGAATCGCTCCCAAAAGGAGGATTTGTTGAGTTATATTTAATCAACCAAAATACACGAATCGCTGATCCTAACGAACCCATGTCATGTGCATGTTTCTCATACATGTTCATACACGACTCTTTCGTTGTTCGCTTTGATTACGTATTCACGACACACTTTTACACCATCATCACTCTCATATTTAGAGTGGTTAGTCTCTTTTCGATAGATTTCTGTTTGATTTGTGCTGTGGTTTCAACAGATATTCTCCCGAGGATTCGACATCTGGACTCCCAGATTATATTACTTGTACGGACTCTTGCGCTTGAGAGAGAGCACCTTTTTGATCCAACCAAGTTTTTGGTGCCGTTGCCGGGGAGGAATGGTTTGTTACCACGGTTTATTTCATTCAGAGGACCTTCGGTGAGATCTTTCCACTTTATTGTACATAAACTTTTGTTTTGTTTTTATTTTATTTTTTTTAAAAAATGGAGTATATGAATTTCTATTGCACGAACAATCTGTATGATGCAAGGTATACTAATGCACACAAACATAGGATGGAAAAGCTCAAAATTGTTAATTTTAATTGTGAAACTTTCTTTCAGGCCTGGAGGAGGTTCACAAACATAGTATCGAGCTATCCGCAGCATGGGTACACAAATGAAGAGCTTATGGCGTCCTTCCTAGATGGACTACGACCACAGCTGCAGGAGTTCTTGGGTGTCATGACGCCGACAGAGGCGTGGGAATAATGTAGTCTCTGCAAGAAAATGAAGAAACCATGGAAGAGACTTCAGAGAGCGATTCAACGGAGCCTTCGTGCCTTGATCAAGAAGAGCAAAGCGTATACGTACCTTTGTAATACTTGAAAGAGGAAGTTTACCTGATTATTCACACACAGGAGGCTACATCCCATCAATTCCAGGAGAATTTCCTTGCTCGGAGTCGGCAGATTCAAAAATCTATTGAAAATCTTAATTTGATTGCCACTTGCTTAGAAGAAAATAATTATCTTGAAATTCAACTTCAAGAATCTAATACGAATTTATCTTCTATTGCAGTTACATCGAGCGAGCCATGTCACGTTGAGGGCAAAAATCATATCTACATGGCAGAAAGTGTGTGCAAAAGAGAGGACGAGCTAGCAATTTTGGATGAACGAGAGGAGGAGACAGATAGGGACAATTGTTTTGAGATTATCGCCATGGATTCAGAACCATGCCCTCCTCCAGTCTTGTCCCAAAATCATTTACCCATCTCCCCATTGATCGAGCATCATACCGAGAGTAGTGCATATCTTTCAGGGAGTAGTCGTCAACTTGCTTTAATTGCTTTCACTTATTTTGATGACTACATTTGGAATACTTTTGTCAATAAGAATCTTAAACTAACTTGGACTGACACGACTCATCTCTTGCAGGACATTGGTAAACAAGTTATAGAGATGCTTGGAGTTGTGTTGCTGGAGTCCAAATTAGATTCTGGAGGAAAAATAAGCGCCGAGGAGCGCAAGGAGCAAATTGAACAACTTCCTCCACCATCAAAGATTCGGGATCCGCCATTTGATCACGATGTGTTCTTTCCAGTAGTGTAGTTTTTAAATGCTTTCTAGGTTGCTTGCTTGAATAAACTCGTACCCCTTTCGACATTGAGGACAATGTCCATCTTTAGTTGGGGGATGTGTATGAGACCTTAGGATTTTTTTTGAGAAGAATAAATCACCAAATCTCATCATTTTAAAACTCCTTCATATGCCACAAATACGGATGATTACGCATTAATTGAGTTCTAAAAATTGTTTATGGCTTGATTGAATTATTTTTCCTTCATGGAATTACCGTTAATATGCTATTCATGAAAACTTTCAATTTCCATGATTAATATCTCGAAATAGTTTGAATTTATTTCATGCATGCTAATGTGATGAAAAAGCTTAAGTATACACGATTTAAAAGAATAGTCTTCTAGTTGAAAAGGAATTTGGCCTTGGTTATCAATGTTTATATTCAAAGAATGGGTGTTAAGTTGCTTACAAAGAAAAAGAGAAAAAGATGAAGAAAAGAAAAGAAAAGAAAAATGAATGAGAAATGAATGATGAAAAATGAATGAATAAGTATGTCACTAATAAATAACTTGGTTGGCTCGAGTAGTACAGTCCGAGGGGTCCTTTTTGGCCTAATGCCCTATTATCGTCTAATTTGGGAGCCATTGACAAGAAACTCACTCATTTGATGGAGCGATCCAAGTTATACTTTTTTCTGCGAATGTTGCTTGATGCGCGTTACGCAGAACTAATAAAAGAAAAGAATGGTGAATATACTAAGCAACTTCAATACCCATGATTTGAATGATTTTTTTGATAGGCCACGTCCTTAGAAACAAGAAAACTAGAGAAAAACGACGTGTTATACTTTCGCTTGTGCAAAACGATGCATGTATGTTATGTATTCATACTAAATTAGAGAAAATATCATGTGATTGATTTTGTTCATGGATGTGTATATTGATGGTCAAGATCATGTTGGAATGTGTATTATTGAGCCATGCCATGAGCAATTTGAAAGAACTTATTGTTTTATTACTCATCCGTATTTATCGCTCTTTTTGCTAGAGACTAGCAAATCGCTAGTTGGGGGTGTGATTCGGATTCAATATTACATATTTAACCCCCCATTTAGCCCTATTTTGTGCTCATGTGATGCTACATTGTTCTCTAATTCATACGTATTTTGTACACAATTATTTATTAGAGAAAACACTCTATTTGAGCACAAAACAGCAATTAACGGAGTATTTCTGCACTTTTTTATATTTTTCATAGCTTGGTCTCGATCTCACGATTCCAACGACTATTTATTTGTATTTTTCTGAGATCTGTGCTAATTACTATGAATTTTTGAATGCAGAATACCAATTAATTGGAGAAATACGGCAGAAATACGAGAAATACGGACGCAGACCAATCAGACGCCGCCACGTGGCAGCCATCCGCCGCTTCCCGCTCGATCCAACGGTCCGCAGCGACGTAGAGGCGGAAATACGACGGGGCGACGTGGCCTCTTGCGCACCGTGCGATTGAGATCCAACGGACGAAGTTCGCCCCGACGTTTCGAATCGCAGCAGCTGAGATCGCTCCGCGCGGAGCCACGTGGCATTCATCTGACGGTCGCCGCTTCGATCGAACGGATCTGATCTGCCCCCGCATCTGAGCAGCGACGAAGCGAAGCGCTACCGTTGGATCGTAATCCAACGGTCGATAAGCACTCCGCATCGGAGTCGGATCATGCAGGAGCTCGGAGCGACGTGGCCTCTTCTGGGCCGTGGATGCGAGATCGGACGCTCCATATTAATCCCAAGCTGAATTCGGGGCGGGCGGAGCGCAAATCTTAAAGCGCACGTGGCGCCTTCAGGGACGATTCCGCACGAATCCGACGGTCTGAGTTTGATGCGGCGGCGGATCGGGTTTTAAGCGCAAACGGGTGTGGATATTGAACCCAATAAGGCTATTAAACCCGCAATGAGCCTATATAAGGTATTCCTAGGGTTTTTGGGCGTATACAAGCAGATTTTGGCGTATTTTGAGCGTATTGGAGGCTCTAGGAGCCGTATTTCGCCAGGGAAAAATTCTGTAAAATTCCAGAGGCTATTTTTATTATTTTCAGAGAGTTTTGGTGTATATCTTGGAGATTTGGTGATGAATTCTTAACTTAAACTCCGTATTTTGGTGTTTTTTCATCGTATTTTGCTATTAGATCAATGTATTTTGTGATGAAACTTGTTTATTCTTGCATGATGAGTAGCTAAATCCTATTTGTGCATGATATGGAGTAGTTAGGGGATGTGATTCGTGTTATTTTGGTTGAATATTGTTGTTCTTCATCGTAAAAGTCGCTAAAATTGTATGTTTTTGCTATTTAATCCTCTTTTCGTCTTCCAAAAGAAGCGAATACGTTGATGATCACCCCACAAGGGTGAGATTTGATCTCTCCAAAAGAGAGCTTCATACCATATTCGTAGAACTATAGTTTTAGCGACGTTTTTATTCATATTGTGCTTGAACCCCCAAAAGGGTATTTTCCGACGAATCGCTCCCAAAAGGAGGAATTGTTGAGTTATATTTAATCAACCAAAATACAGGAATCACTGATCCTAACGAACCCATATCATGTGCATGTTTCTCATACATTTTCATACACGACTCTTTCGTTGTTCGCTTTGATTACGTATTCACGACACACTTTTACACCATCATCACTCTCATATTTAGAGTGGTTAGTCTCTTTCCGATAGATTTCTGTTTGATTTGTGCTGTAGTTTCAACAGATTTTCTCCCGAGGATTCGACATCTGGACTTCCAGATTATATTACTTGTACGGACTCTTGCGTTTGAGAGAGAGCACCTTTTCGGTCCAACCATGGCCCACACACTCTCTCCAAAAATAAAGAAGCCATCAGGTGTCGTTGTAATTTTGTTTTAAAAAAATTTCCGACACGTTGTCTTCAAAAAGGTGCTGTTCGCACCAATTTTTTTTGGCAAACCGCACTCTTTAATTTTTTAAGTTTTAATTATAATATTTAATAATTATATTTTAATATTTAGTTTAATTATTATTAAAATTTGTGGACCCCACAACAACATTCACAACAAAAAAACATAATAAATTTGTGTGAGACTCACAAAAAATTCCAACATTCACATTCACGCTACACTTTCACCCAAAAAACACAATACTCACTTCCACCAACACTATTCACAACTTCAACAAACAACCCAAATAAACACAAAAAAACAGACCCTAAGCTGGGCTGGGAGTGGCTCGAACCAACAAGGACCGAACCAACGTGGGCCTGACACGTGTGAATCAGCCGAGAGCCATGAAAACTACTCATCCGACTCATTTCGGCCTGTCGTTCCCGTTTCAGTTCGCTCTCATCCCAGATGAGCCACCAGCGGCCGATCCCCTTCTCATCATCGCTGTCCGCTCCTCACCGGTTCGGTCCAATAGGACCGGATAAGACCGACCGAGCCGGGTGGCTAGCCGCCGCCATGGATTCGTTTTGTCAACACTTCAATTATCGCTGGATTTAGTGCTCATTTATTTTCAAACGCAACCGCCTCTGGGTCCGCGATTCCTCCTGGGGCACCCGCTGCGAGCTGTCAGATTCGTCGAGGGTCGCTGGATGAATGAGATATCTAAGGGTAGATTTGTCAATTCGGAGGAATGAAGCTAAATGGAAACCTAATTTTCGGCTATAAATATATTCAACGCTTTCCCAATTGCTCACCGCTATTGGGATTGGGCGCTTGGATACCTAAGGTAGGGAAAACCCCTCTCTACCCGTTCTTCTATTTTTGTGTTTTGAATTGAGGATTGATAAATAAAAATTGTTGTTGTTATTGTTATTGATGGTGATGGTGATGATGATAATGATTATTTTAATTAAAAAGTTTTTAAAGATTTACGTATTTTTGGAGATCTCATGTATTTTTCCGGATTTTTTTCTAGATTTATGGATTTTCAATCCATAAGATCTTTTCTATTTTCAAATTCTCTATATCTCACTCACACATCAAGATTCAATTTGGATTAATGGTTTTGGTGATCGGTGATGATGAAGATGGTAATGATTATTTTAATTAAAAACTTTTTAAAGATTTATGGATTTTTTGGGATCTTATGTATTTTTCGTGATTTTTTTGTGGATTTATGGATTTTCAATCAATAAGATCTTTTCTCTTTTCAAATTCTTTATATCTCACTCACACATCAAGATTCAATTTGGATTAAGGGGTTCGGTGATTGGTGGTGATGATGATGGTAATTATTATTTTTATTTAAAAGATTTTAAAGATTTATGGATTTTTGAGATCTCATGTATTTTTCGTGAATTTTTCTGGGTTTATGGATTTTCAATGCATAAGATGTTCTCTTTTCAAATTCTCTATATCTCACTCACACATCAAGATTCAATTTGGTTTAAGGGGTTTCGGTGATCGGTAATGATGTCATGAGTAAATGTACCTATATGCGTTCAATGATTTAAGGGGTTTTGATCAACTATTAGGGCCTGTTCTTTTCCAGGAATAGGAAAAATGAAATAGAGGGAAAGGTTGTATTCTCAGGAGAGAGAAAATATAGTTTTGTGTTCTTTTGGGTGGAATAGAGTATGGAATAAGGGTTTGGAATAGAAAGTGAGGTCCAGTTTCTATTCTTGTGTTCTTTTGGGATTGAAGAGTTTGAATGAAAAAGTGGAAAGAGGATGAGTTAGAGGGGAGAGAGAGAGTGATGCCCACCATTCCCAAGGATTCCATTGTATTCCAAACAAAAAGCTTGGAATACAAAAGTGCTCATTATTACCAAATTGGAATAGTCACGTAGTATTCTATTCCACGCCCAAAAGAACAACCGCTTGGAATACAAACTTGGAATAGGGTGAATAGTGCAGGAATAGTGTCCCTATTCCCATTCCCGCCCCTATTCTTGGCAAAAGAACATGCCCTTATTGTATCCTTAAGTGACTTTTTTAATTCATTTTGAATTTTCATCGACAAATTTTGGGAATCACGATTGAGGTTTAACAATTTCAAGTTCATCATCATCATAGCTTTCATTCCAAAAATTAATGTTAGCTTCATGGACTCAATTTGAAGAATGTTAGATTGTGCTCATATCGGATCGTGATGTCGTATGTTTCTTTTTCATGCATTATAATCTAAAGTTTTTTCCTTCGTCAAACTAAGATCTTTCTTGTCTTTTCTTCTCACTTCTAGCCATGTATTCTTCGGTATACTTTTTTCATTGGATCTTGACATGTGTAGAGTTTGTCTTCCTAACCAAATGCCTCATACGTTACACATAGGTGGGAAGTAAGGGACATGCACAAAATAGGTTGTGTTCGGTATATTCCATGGTAATATAGTTCAGATATAATAGGCGAAGTTAGACACCTTTGTTAGGAGTATTTGACTTTTCGACATATTTAAAGTATTTGGTGTATATGGTCAAATCATCTCAAGCAATATTTTTTTCATCTTTTCCTTTATATGGATCACACATAGCTGTGCTTGGATATCCTCATTTTTTATTTTTTATTTTCTAATGTTTCTACATATCCACACAATATTTACATCTCTTCGTACAACTGATATGTCAGTACTTTCTATTATATAACAAATTTAATCTAAATGTTGTTTTATAAAATTTAGCCTTTAACCAAAATGATATATTTTGATCGTACAACACTCCTCTTGTGGCTCTTCATTTCAATTATTCTGTTTTAATTTTATGATCAATTTCTTAATCCATGCATTCTCATAGATAACCAATCTGGGATACCTTACTTACCAATATACTTCAGTATCCAGTTTTACTACTATGATTTTCATATCTCACTCTACTAAACTTATATTCCAATTACATAGTCTTGCTTTTGCCATGTCTGAAATCTCAGGTCTCCAATATTTGCCCCAAAGTTTTAATTTTGTATTTACCTAACTTTTGATCTCATCTATCCAGACAATATCATATGTAAATTACATGCACCAAGGTACCACATTTAGAATATGATTAATAAGCTGATACTGGCTAAATCTCAACTCTTTTCTACCCTTGCTGATTTTGATTCCAAGGATCTTCTTTGCAGGCCCCAGATACTTCTTGTCAAACTCTTCTGCAAGTTTTCTCTTCAACCTATTGATTTTCATCTCGTTTCGTGACGCAATCAGCATATCGTCAACGTATATGAGCAAGTATATCCTTGATCCATCATCATGTGTGCGAACATACACACACCGATCCTTTATACTCCGCTCAAAACCAATACTCACCATGAAGGAATTGAATCTCTTATACCATTGCCTTGGATTCTGTTTTAAACCGCTTAAGGATTTCTTTAACTTGCATACCTTCTGCTATTGACCATCCATCACGATACCTTCAGGCCGACGCTTGTAGATTTCTTCATCAAGCTCTTCCTATAAGAATGCCGTTTTGACATCCAGCTGCTATAGCCCTAAGTTCTGAGCCGCTATCAAGGCCAACAACACACATATGGACGTGTGTCTCACCACAGGCGAGAAGATCTCATTATAGTCTTCTCATTTTCTCTGCGCAAATCCTTTGGCCACCAGCCAAGCTTTATATCTCACATCATCGACATCACCTTCTTTGACTATGTATACCCATTTGCATCCAATGGCCTTTCGCTCCTTAGGCAACTCTACCAGTTCCCAAGTGTCATTTTTGTAGAGAGATTTCATCTCTTCTTCCATCGCTAATTGTCACTCTGCAACTACGCTCAATGTCTGTACCTCATCAAATGTCAACGACTCTTCGTGCTCTATGTTTAAGGCATATGTTTGCATATTGTCAAATGCAAATGTATAAGCAGAGTTGCTCCACTCTCCCACTCTATCTGGTGCTCTCCTAGCCATCGATGACCGTTGCACCTCCAACTGTCCTTGGGTAGTAACCTCATCATGGGTCTAAATTTGATCTGTCTGTATCTGCTCTCCTTCAGTAATCGGGTTCTGACATGTCTCAGCATCTCATGTCTCAATCTCTAGGTTAGATGGCTCGACCTCAGCGTCAGGCTCCTTAGAACTATGTGACATGTCTACTGGTGATCGTCTTCTTGGATATTAGATCTAACAACCTGTATCCATTTACTCCTTTGGAGTATCCAAGCAAAATGGCCTTCTTGGCCCTCGAATCAAGCTTGTCTTCCTTCTGCAAAGCATAGGCAAGACATCCAAACACCCTTAAGTATGAGTAGTCCCCAGTCTTCCCTGTCCACTCCTCGTGAATTGTGAAACCTATCGTCGATGATGATAGTCTATTCATGAGATGCACAGTGGTTGTCATAACTTCACTACAATATTCCTTTGGGAATCTAGCAGTCAGCCTCAAGCAACATCACTTCTCCATCAGTGTACGGTTTAATCTTTCTGCAACATCATTTGATTGTAGATCCATAGGCGCAGTGTAGTGCCTCAAAATACCATATGATCTGCAAAATTCTTTGAACACCCTTGACGTGTATTCGCCACTGTCATCTGATCTTAACACCTCGACTGTTTTTCCAGACTGCTTTTCAACAAAGGTTTTCCCAGCCTTAAACTGCTCGAAGACTTGATCTTTAGATTTTATCAAATAGATCAACACATTCCTCAAGTAGTCATCAATGAAGGATACGAAATACTTTGCTCTCCAAATGGTAGGTACAGAAGTTGGCTCTCATACATCTGAATCCAATGGCACTTTGTTGCTGTGCTCTGCAGTCCCAAAGTGTGTTTTCGTTAGTTTTCCTTCTGTACAATTCTCGCAGAACTCCAATCTCTCATCTCTGGCTTTTAGCAGCTTCCTTTTGTGAAGCACATCCAATGACTTCTCACTTGGATGTTCAAGCGAAAGATGTCATAACTTTGCGATCCCTCATCATTTGAGCATCGAGAGATAATAGCTTCACCCTCCACGGTGTGCCTCTGTAGCGCAAATAAGTTCTGTACCCTTCTTTCCTTCATCCCGATTAGAGATCACCTTGGCATCTTCAATAGGTCACCTTCAATGACCGTCATGCACCTCAATTCAGCTAAAGCATCAATAGAAATCAGACTCTTCTTTATGTCTGGCACATAATGCACATCTGTAAGCGTTCTGATAACTCTATCATGCATTTTGATCCTCATCTCTTCAACCCAAAATTTCTTGCAAGTCATATTATTCTCCATCGGCACGTTAGTGCATTCTCTAGAACAGTACTGAACCAGTTTCTGTGCGACGTTATGTGGAAGGAGCATCCCCAATCCAAAAGGCATGAGATCCCATGATCTCCAGATGCAGTCGCTATCAGAATATCATTGTCGTTGCTGTCCTTTCTACTAATTACTACCAAAGTAGAGCCATACGCATCTTCCTTTCCCTTTCCATTCTTCTTTAGCGTAGAACATTCTCTTCTCTAGTGTCCCGTCTCTTTGCGCAGGTGATATCTGTCCTTGTGCCCTCGTGATTTAGATCTTAAACAACCATTGTCCTTTCTAGAACCATGGCTGCCTCTGTAATCCTGACGTCTCCTGACGAAAAGAGCATCCTCTTGATCACTACTCTCTCGATTATTCACTTTAACATGAAGAATCTCAGATTGTATCGCGGATTCAATCTCCTCCAGAGATATTGTTTCACGTCCATATAGCATATACCATGGACCTAACCAATGGGTCGAAATCATCCATCATTGAACATAACAATATCATCTCCAATTGATCGTTGTCCTCGATGTTCACCCCAATATTCCGCAAGTTAGACATAATCGTCCGGAAAACATCAATGTGATCCTTAACATAGGTGCTCTCTCTCGGCTCGTCAGATTCTTCTTTGCATAAAGTGCCTCTAGGTTCTTCCAAAACTTCTTCGCAGTAGCTTCCTTGGATACTGTCCTGAGTACTTAATCTGAAAGTGATAACTGCAATACACTCAATGCCTTTCTCTTCATCTCTAATTTCCGAGTCTCTATGACATCCTTATCAAAATTCTTTCTCAAAGACAATCTGGTAGCATCCATCTCTCATTAGAATAGGCTATATCTTTAATCTCCAAAGATTGATATCATCTCCCAGCCCAGTGAACTTGTTCATCTAAAACGATGTGGTAGAAGACATCATCTTGGCTTCCTACTTCTCCCTCAACAATGTTTTGATACCAATTGCTGGGAAAAATCGACACGCAATCGTCAACACCAATGTATGCACAGTGTATTAATCAATGATAACGAATCGCCAATTTTAATCAAACAGAGTTAGGATTTTGGTTGAATCATAAAAAGCACAAGATTAACCACCACACAACAAGAGCAAACCAATCAACAGAGACATAAAATTTTATACTGGTTTGGCCAATCTCTAAGCCTACGTCTAGTCTTTCGTTGTCACGGTTTTCAGTAGATCAAAACTATTTATATAAAGAGTTTACACCTCCCAAATCTCCTCCAAACAATATGTAGCCCTCTTGACAAAGTAATTCTAACACTAGAGCGATTACAGAATCTTAAGTATACAATGGACAATGGAGAAAATACAATCAGAAACTCAAGAAGAAGACTATCTTACCTCCTTAAGCTCAAGCCGTCACTTCTTCCTCTTCCATGCGCAAAAACAATTTAATTTTGCTCTAGCGCCCAGGGCTTAGGAATGGTTTAAATAGAGTTTAGAGGTCATCTCAATTGATGGCCGTTCGATTAATTTAATTATTGATCGAACAACCATGATGCATTTCTGGCCAGGCTGAAAACACAGTCGTCAGACGTCAGGCGTCATGCGGCCAGACGTATAGTGCCATAAGTCAGGCCACAACCTTAAACCGATCAGACGTTTGGCCTAAGGCCATTAGACGCCTAGAAAACTGTACATGGTGCTACAGAGCTGGAACTTTTGATTCACCTGCCTTCAGACGGCTGAAGGCAAATCGCCAGGTGTCTGACCCTTCAGCCATCATCAAACATCAGATGTGTGGTGTGTCTGTATTGTTGTATCTGTTAGGAGCCATAGAACCAGATGTCTGGTCCTATACTACCCAATGTTTTTAAAAGCGGCGAAGGCGTACGCCTCAAGGCACGCCTTAGGGTGAGTCGTACCTCCAGCGCCCTGAGGTGCGAAGGAAGAGGCGCTGAAACGGCGAAGGCGGTCGAAGGCGTGAAGCGATCTCGGAGGCACCGCAAAGGCGTGGGGGTTTTCACGCCTTGACCCAGGTGCGTTTTGCAACTTTTTTTAATTTTCAGGGTATAAAAGGGCCAAAAGAGAGATGAAGAGTGAGAAACATAGTCGTCGCCGCCTTAGAGAGAGAGAGAGAAAGAGAGAGAAACATGGTCGCCGCCTCCTTGGACCCAGGTGCGTTACCTTCGATTCCCCCTCCCCTTCTTCGATCTTCCACTTCTTTATCTTTTTTTCTTTTCGTCCCCACCGTTCGTTGGCATAGGGCGTCTGTTCGCCCGCCCCCGCCGTCTTTTTTCTTCTCTCTTTTTTTCTTTGCGTCGCCTGCCGTTCGTCGGGTCACGGGGACTGGGGGTAAGGGGTGGGTTCGCCCGTTGGGTAGCTGAGTGAGAGGGGGGGCTTCAATGCATCGCACACGAAACATCTAGTGGATGGTAAATAGGTATATATGGATGATGGCTTAAGTGAAGATTCTGCATTTGATGATGTGAAAAAGTAGATTTACATTCTAGAGTTTAATTTTGCAACTCAAATACTTTGATCTTTTTTTGGAGTTTTATTTTAATATTTTGATACTTTAATGTGGTTTGGAACTTAAATCTATGTTTTTTTACATCTATACTTCATAATTATGTGGTTATAAAGTGTTACGTCTCACAACACGCTGAAGGCTAACGCCTTACGCGTTGAGGCTTACGCCTCGCGTCACGGGTCGAAAAAACATCTCGCGTCACGCCTTCGCGTTTTAAAACTTTGATACTACCAGATGTCTGGTGGCTGTGAAAATTCCATATTTGAGTTTGAAGTATAAACTTCAACAGAATCTTGGTAAAAAGTTTCACGACTTTCCTTGGTTGCTAGTGATGCAGTGGATGGGGGTGAGGTTCAAACCATGTGGTTTGGCTAGTAGGGGTGTTGGGAGTTGAAAAATTTAAGGATGTAAACCTAAAATATTATGAATTCTACATCTTTCAGTTTATGCATGTATTTATTTATGTGGATACTTGTAATATTGTATATATTAGTTGTAATGTTTATTAATATCACTAAATATCTCCCATCCATAAATGCTTAGTTTTAGCTACTTGTTTGTTGTTGCTTCCTCATTGGACATACTTGAATAACCACTTGATCCGTCTATTGTACGTGTGTCTTCGTGTAGGGTGTATATCCTTGCTATTATTTGTGTGCATGTTCGTATGTAATATGTATACTTAGTTAGATTTGTGTAGTCAGTTAGACTTCCCAGGGATTTTGAAAGCAAAATTTTTTAAGTCAAATCCAACAATATTCAATTCCATATAGTTAAGTCTATAACATTTAGAATACTAAATTTCAAATTTACATGTTTTGGGTTCTCAGCTATACTTTTTGTGGTTGCAAAATGAACAATTGAAAATAACAAGTGGTTTTGGATCTATGGCTTAGAATGATTGAAATCTAATATGTGTTTTGTTTTTGGGTCTTATTATGACAAAGGATTGGTCATTAGCGTCGGTGTTGAGGAAGCTTCAAGTTGGGTTGTTGATGAAGCTCTTGGTTGGTTTATTGAGGAATTTTCGGGTTAAAAAACCATAAATAAGCTTGTGAACCTCTCATTCTCTAAACAGAAATCCTAAGCTAACAGTTATAAGTTGAAACTGAGTGAGAGCTTCAAGGAGGAAGAAGCAAAAAAGGTTTACAAAGAAGAGATTGTCATCTAATAGCATGTAATGATGAATGCATATTTTATAGTTTGTGTATTCTTATGACCGTCTGCTACATGTATGTCATGCTTATATTCTTTATGTTATAGATGCATGTATTTTAATTTACTAAGACTTCTAAGCTTTATGAGCATGATTGTCTTTCTTGTTGGAGATATGTGAAGATGCATATACATCGATGGTGTTGTTAGTTACTACTAATGTATTTATATGCATGTTTGGAATTTTGTTGAACACGATGCTTTGATTAGGATTTCTATGGTTATTGTTCTTACATATGTATACTATAGTTAGTTATACTAGTATGTATTGAAGCTAAGTAAGCTATGCCCGAATGTGTCCCCCTTTATAAAGCTATTTTCTGTGCTGCATTGCTTAATGCATCCTAATCATGAGTTTATAGTGGTGAGACCCAAAGTCAATCGGGGTGTTTACCGTATTAAGACATGGCCTGCCTAGTTTAACCGCACATGCGTTGTTTTAAAAGAATCTCCTCACGACATGTAACATTTGTTTCGCATACATGAAGTATTTATATACGTTTTCATAGTGTTTTTTTATTTTCAAACTTAAACTGCTTAGCATGCTGTCCTTCATTTATTGAGCAATTAGCTCACCAAATATTTTTCAGAATTGTGGTGTTCAGATACTTAGTAGCTGACTGATTTGGAATTAATAAGTCAGTTGCTTATTGCGGATTTAGTGAAAGGATAATTTAGCTACTCTTCTGGATGTTACTCTTTGGAATTAGAACGTGATAGTAGATTGTGTAATACAATTATGAATGATGGATGTAAGGATGTTGTATTTTGATTTAATCAATTAGTATTATATGATGTTTATTTGATTAAAGACAAAATATAGCCTTCACATTTCTCCTCAATCAGAGAATTGTGATTGATTGATATTGGTCCAGTAATTATTTTGGTGATTTTAGGGGTATGCCAGTAAAGTTGGTATCAGATCATAGGTTTGGACCCTTTGATGTCATAGTACTAGAATAATATAAGTCATACGAGTTAGAAGAATGTGCAGAGGATGAGCAAATTGAGGAGGTGAGGTACTAATATAAGCTTTTGCGTTGAAGGCATAGTGCACATGTACTATGTTTATTGATATATATACAAAAAGTGTGTGACTTTTGTAAATTGTAGGTGTGATGAACATCCATAATTAGCTAGTAAAATATCCCATCTTCCTAGGTTGGTTACGAGAGTAGGATGATAGATAGTTCTAGTTAGATTACGCCAAACTGTTGATATTGATTCATGTCATATGATCTTTGTGGATTATAGATGAATTGATGAAGGAAAGTGGTGAAAGCAGAGTCAATAGGATCAAATGAGTCAAAATTAAGGAATAGAGGAGTAATAGATGTCACTGAATTTGTAGTTATAAGGAGGCAAGAACATGTATCACATGTATGTATATTTTTTGTTAGGAATTGATGTGAATATACAAATATCATTTGCTTGGATAAAGGAGAGGATGAATGAATATAAACATATCTATGCCATGGAATTTTTTTAATATGATATAAAGTGTGCCTTTTAGGATTGACATTATATTATATAAAAGTACAACTATCTTTTACAAGACCGAGGTATGTCAAGTTTTGAGAATGAAACTTTTATACGGTGGGGAGATGTAATGCCTCATATTTTTGAACATATTAATTAATATTGGCTTATTGA
Organism: Scilla litardierei; assembly: GCA_030789695.1. Lineage (NCBI taxonomy): Eukaryota > Viridiplantae > Streptophyta > Magnoliopsida > Asparagales > Asparagaceae > Scilla > Scilla litardierei. The sequence continues at coordinate 132,027,724 of CM061142.1, forward strand.
GGAAGCTTTGAGTTTTTAACAACTATTAATAGGCCTATGAACCTTTCATTCTCCAACCAAACATCCTAAACCATTATAAGGTGAGATTGAGGTAGAGCATCAAGGAAGAAGCAGGAATGTTTACGAAGAAGAGATTGTCATCCATTACCTTGTAAATAATGAAGGCATATTTTGTAATTTGTGTATTCTTATGATTGTCTGTAGTATGCATGCTCAGTTTATATTCTTTATATTAACAGAGGCATGTATTTTGATTTACCTAAATTTTTAGGCTCTATAAGCAGAATTATATCTGTTTGGTCAGAGATAGACAAAGATGCATATGTATGGGTGGTGGTGTTAGTTACTGCTTATGTATCGATATACATATTTGGAATATGTGTTGAATACCCTGTTTTTATTGGGATTTCCGCGGATATGTTATGCCGATGCATATGCATGCTTCTGGTTAGTAATACCTGTTTACATTGAAGTTAAGCAAGTCTTTATCGGATCCCAACGTGTCCCTTTTGTAAGGGTATTTTCTGTGCAAGCCGTGGTTAAGGTATCCCGATCAGTAGCTTATAGTGGTGACACCTAAATCAATTGGGGTGTAATGTATTGACCGTATTGGAACGTGACCTGTCTAGTTTCACTGTACATGTATTGTTTTAAAAGAATCTTCTCATACCATTTCACATTTGTTTAGCGTACATGAAGTATTCATCTCGGTTTATATAGTGTTCTTATTCAATTTTCAAACTTAAACTACTTGGAAATTAGCTCACATATTGTTTTTTAGATTTGTATGCTTTAGGTGCTAAGTGGTTGGTTGATTTGAATATATATAGGTCAGTAACCTGTTATACCTTTGGTGAAAGGAAAATGATATGTTTCAGATCTGGATTTGGGATAAAAATGCGATTTTATGGGGTTTTGGGGTGAAAGATGGGATTTTTTATGAGAAATGAGGGATTTCTATAGGTAGGGAAGAGATTTGGAGAAGAAAAGAGGGATTTTATTGATGTAGAAACTGAAAATACAAAGATAACTAGCTTCGATTCGAGAAGAGGCCTTTCTCATAGCTTTAGATTCGAGATCAAAAGCCTAATATCTCCAACTAATTGTCACAAATTGACTAAGGGACTTTCTTCAACAATTCGAGCATGCCCTCTCCATAGCCGGCCCTAGGTTATAAATAAATGAAAATTATAGATTTGATAAATTTACGAAAACCCCACAATAATTTCTGAAATTACAAAAATGCCCATGTCGGGCCAAAACTCCCAGAGACGCATCATTACTCTGCCCCTGAAGAATCACCTTGTCCTCAAGGTGATGTGTGAAGTGTGCGGATGGGTTATTCCACATGCATGTGCTTCTGATTCTCATCCTCACCAGCCTCTAGCATTACCACGTTCTCCTCCTCATCGTTCAGGATCAAAATTTGTAAAGTACGGTCACCGCATCGATGCCTTGAAGAGAACTTCTCGTCGCACTTGAAGCATAGACCCTTGGCACGCGTATCACGGACCTCAGCCTCCGTCATCCACCGCGTATGCTCCTTAGGTCGTGGCTCTACTCCCTTCTCCGTGCTAACTACTGCTCCTCCTGTGGCTGTGGGCGCCTTCTGTCCCCCTGCAAGTGCTTGTTCCTTGAAAGAACATCACTAAGTCACATGGGTCTTATTCTCCTGGTCCAGTCTGTCCTATACCATCCTCACCAGACTCATGCACACTCGCAGGTTCGTCGGGTTTCTGGATCCTCGGCTCTGATCTGATGGTGGGGCTCAACCCCTTAACGAAGCATTCCTCCAATGACTCGTGATATCCCACGGATCCGACTAACTAGCATCTCGAACTTCTTAACATAGTCCCTTACGGTCTCATCCTGCCTTAGAGCATATTGATGCGTATTTATTGTATATAGTTTTTTCCTCTTTTTCATGCACGTTTTACACCGTTTACTTCGTCATTCTTCTCTGCTTCTTCCGTTTTGTTTTCTCTTTTGCATTTATGGTCCCTCCTATGCTTTGTATGAAATATATGCTGATTAGGTACCATATGGCATGAATTTAGCGCAAAGGGGCGAAAGAAGCGAAGCCGAGAGATCAAAATGCGCAAAAGGGAAAGATTTGTGAAGAACTGAGATCCACGCGGCCCGTGTCAAGCTGATACAAACGGCCGCGTCCAAGACCCCCCAGAACCCAAGTCCACGTGGCCGTGTTTGATACCTTCAAATGGTCGCGCCGTTGAGGAGTTGATTCGAAGAATACAACCAACGTGGCCCACGCGACTACATACGACGCGACCACGCTATCATGAAGATTGAAGATAAACAACGCGGTCGTTTTGATGCCGACGCGGTCGTCGAAGCCTTATTCGACGCGACCGCGTCCATATCGACGCTATCGACACGACCGCAGCACTGTAGCCTCCGCGCCTCCATTTTACGCAAGGGAATGACGCGGCCGCATCGTATTCGAAGCGGTTGCGTCGAATTGGTTTCTGAAGCCCCTTGGACGTCGATCTGGGAGCAGTTGGGGGTTATTTTGGTCTTTTGGGCGGATGTATAAAAGCCTTTCTTCCTCCTCCAGCGAACCCATATCTTATTTTAG